>JAVJAQ010001170.1:0-480000 GCA_032362365.1 Zygogramma bicolorata | reverse complement strand
TTGAATCCATTTCAAATTCTTAGTTGGTGTTGATTTGATTTCTTCGAATCTATTTACTTGAAATGTTGCATATATGAAATTATTGATTACTGTATTTGGGTGTATATACTGTGCTTCCCGAAAGCCCCCTTTCCCCCTATTTTCTTTGAAACGATTATACATAAACAAGTGAAGTTTGCTGAAACGGAATATTGAACTACTAGTAATGACAGATGACGAAATCGGCAAAGATGACGTCATAAGGTCATTGTGACCAATAATTTTAAATGGAACCCTATGGCAAGCGACACCTCTTTTGAAAGGTATCGGAAAAACCTATTCAATGATACTAATTTTGTTTGTGTTCTATCTAGTGCGATTATTTCCAGGTCGTTTGAGTATTTGAACTCTATTTGAAATAAACTCTTTGCATACCCATCAGTTCATAGTTCATTATTCACCTGACTTTTCACTCGCAGTGTAACCGTTAGCTTATCTCACGGTAGATCTGCCAGACTCATCTTTGGGTTTTTCAACCCATTGTTGAGGTTGGAGTTCCGATGAACGAGTTCATTGCAAATTCACGAGCTTTTTTTTTGTCATACTGTTCTCGTATCCCAATTGGGAATTTGGTACATATAACTGATGCTATTAGACCAATTGAAATATTCAAAACATTCTATACTTCATCGTTTTGAAATGGAGTCTGAATATTATAAATGAATGACAATTTCAAAATATCTAATGGTATAAAGAATCGAAATAAGAAACGAAGAAAAATACTATGGAGCGTAATAGTATGTTTTTTTCTTAGAATATATCATAGTTGATAAGCCTTTTAGCACGTCCTGGACATTTTTTGGCTCATAGTTCAGCTAGCAATTACTGGATGAATATTATACTATGCTTGAATAGTTGAAAGAATGCAATTTGATACTCGAGCGTGTGATTGAAAAACGGCCCTAGATGTTGAAAATATTCACATAATAATCTAACCTAAAATATATAATACCCCCTTACCTATGTAACTGATGATATGGACTATACAATATAGTACCTACCCCTAGTTTGCATAAATAAAACGCTCTTCAAATATTATTTTCACTTCGAGGAACTCCTCAAATGAACATATTGGAACAGCTATGCAAAACCCTCTCCGACTTATGACTGTCTCTTTCTCGTGCGAACATTTTTGCTCGAATCACAAAAAAACCGTATAGCAGTTGAACTCTAACCTGCGTGAATTCGTCAGTGAACACTTTGAGGTGATGGAGCATCCACGATGAAACTAAAATGTCATGAAGATTTTATTTCATGAAACATTTGTTTCATGGTGCGTATTCACGAGGAGATAAAAATTTCTCCACTCGCGATTGTTTGAAATTTTTAATTCATGAGAGACGAAGTACAGTAATCTGCTGTTTTCACGGTGACTTAGTTGGTTCGTTGTTTGTGCATTGTGATGGCTACAAAAAAATATAGAAGAAAAGCTGCAGCTTGTTATTACTTATTAGCTTCGCAAACAAAGAGATCTCACAAAATTGGGTACGCGATTGAATTAAACAAAGAGAAAACCACAAGTCTATGAATTTTAGAGCTTCATGAAACTCCCATTTTGTCACAAACTTATCCCCTGTAGCCTGACCGCTCTTGGTTTTTTTCTTCTTTCTATTGATACTTTGGAATTGGCATCGAAGACTATGGATTTTATCATTTACTTCTTGAACGATATGCCCATAACTTCCGATATAGCATCAATGGAGGTTTTTCTAGCAATACGGTTTGTATACTACTCTAAAGAGCAATCCCATAAATTGGAATGGGATTCGTAAAGTTCCATTAATTTAAGTGTCATTTGTCGTGACCAATTGACACTAGCTTTTCTTTTTTAACTTTTGTTCTCTACTTCACTCATTGTTCCAATTTGAAATAGTAATCGAAGAACGTTATTTTTTCATGCAAACACACTAACGACTAGCGTATACCGATTTTGTTTCACGAAGAACGCCAAAACTCATGTGCAGCAAGTGAAACAAATATTTCACATGAAACAAGAAGCAAATCGCGTATACAAGTTGAAACTTGCCCATGAAACAAATGTCTCGTGAAATATATTGTGTCATAAAATTTTTAACAATATTTCGCGTAATTCGATAGTGTTTCCACTGTGAAACATGAAAGTTTTAAAATCATGACACAAAAATTTCATTATAAACCTATATCGTGGATGCTCACCTTTGAGCCTTGAACTGAATTTTCTACAACTATTATTCGAAACTTTTTTTAAAAGAATTATGGTTTTCAATTTGGTGCAAAAACCAAATTATTTTTAAATCTTCCTGTCAAGAGGGCACCTTCATATTTCGCTGGATGAGTTATACCTACTGTAAGAAAAAAATAGAATTTTTGGACGAATGTCTATTTGGGGGAGATTTTTCTGTGGTCTATATTTATATTAACACATTCCTTATTATTATTTATTCTCGGCTCATTTTATATGTTCACCCATAATTTGAATGCCAACGATGCCATATTTCTGATGAATCTTTGAAAGAAATGAGTCAGGACGAAACAACCCAAATCAGAATTACCTGACCAGTGATCACTGCGGTCTGAATAGGTACAGTTTAGGTACAGTTTATCCAATCCAACTTGGCACAGCAATTGGTTCCACACCCGGTTGCGCACTAAGCTGACAGTGGATTTCAAATGCCTGCCTCTTCCGCATTTGCGCAATACGTCATCATTTCCGTGCCAAGATGCAATGGACAAGCTGTACCTTGTACACTACCATAATAATATGGACAAAACGATAGAGGAGTGAAACACGAAATACGTCGAAATTGACAATATATTATCATTTGCAAAAACTCCTAAAATACAAATAAATTAAATAAATACCTAATTCTAGAGGGTATAGAGATCACAAATATTTGAACAAAGGAATGGTATTTTGGAATGTTGAAAAGAGATATCACAATTCTATTATTTCTTATCACTAGCATCATCACCTGTATCAAGTTCGGATTTGATTTTCACACCGTTAGTTTCACTGTGATCGACATGTTCCCCTAACATATATTTTTTTATGCCATCTTCCAACACATTTCGCAATATTTTACTGTCTTTTAAAATATCTAGTCCGGTATCAGAATACGGCCTCTTTCTACCGTTTTTCTTGAGGTCGTGTTCAGCTTCGATATTCTTTTCTTCATCGTTGTTATTGTTGGGAAAGGTGAGTCTCTGGATCAAGCTGCTGAACATTGGAAGTAGCGTCAGCAATTGTGTCCCTACATGCCGATGACATTCTAGTGTTTGTTTATCAATTTCAAGCCTCTGTTTTTCCACTTCGAGTTTTTCTTTTTGCACTTTTAGAAGATCTTTCAGTAGAATGGAGACATCTGAAATAAAAGAGAAATTGTGTTAACTACGAAAAGATTCAATTAGCTTGTACTGAACCATTAGATTTACATAATTCACTACAAGTATCAATAAAATTATTCTCTAGTCTAGTGATGATTTAAGCCTGAGAAGTAATTTTCTGTGATATATTTGAGATATTTTTCTGCATAATAATTAACCTCTTGTTGAGTTCACAGACTTCAAAAAATAATTAATGGTTAATGGCAATTTCAATGTAAGGGGAATGCTGGTAGAGCAGTCGACCAGTGTAAAATACGAGGTTTCATCTCGACGGAATATCAACTATTCAAGTGAACCACTGTTTCCCTTCCTACAATCGGAAATGATGAGTTGAACGTTCGTTAGCAGTCAGTCAAGTGAGGTCCATGAAGATTACAAATGAAATACGTTCTTGTCAACTCTAAAATGTTCATGTTCACAATAAGAAGGGAAGATGCCAAATTAGTATATTGTAGTACAAATTCAGGACTTTTTCCCAACGACCATATAAGATAAATGGAATTTTATGAAACCCTGATGAATAAAAATGAAACACGTATAATTCAGTAATTAGTCATCATTGTCTATACGTCGGAAACAAAAGCCATCCATTATTAGATATTGCTCTCGAGAAAAGCATCTACGTATTCCCATGCGTACCCAGTATCTACAAACACTCGATGTTTGGACAAGAATTTAAGGAGATTATATTATTGGTCTCTTCCCTATGGATTGACCTAAATGACGTCAAATACCTACACATATTACAAAATCAAATAATTTTAGAGTTTATTTACTTCCTATTCATTTTGTGGACATCTGGTTCCAACAAGATGGTTGTTCAAGTCACAATGTGCAACCAATGATTTCTTTCTTTGGGGATACCTTAAAGAGAGCTACATAGCGTTAATAATTAAGGGGAAAAATTATCCAAATGAATCACTTCAATTTGAGTTACATTTATTGACTTATGTATGTAGAAGTGAAATTTATGTTTTTAGAGAACATTTTTAGTGTGTTTCAATCAGAAGCATGTATTCTATTTCCAAGCCGTTATGACAAAAAGAAAACAGCACTTATTATTGCGGAGAAAAGTATTTATTACATTTATCGAAGAAAATAATTTCTCGCACACAAGAGATTTTCGGCGTCGCAGAGTTTTTTCCTTAATGTCAAGCATACATGCTCTCACATTTTCACTGATGCTTCGTTGAACCGATTACCGTGTCACGGTGAGATTTAGCCAACCGACGCACACATTGTGAGTGGGGAATACATCAACGTAGAGTAGTGCAATCGGATAGTTGATATTCCGTTGCTACTAAAAATTACTACTGTTAGACTGGTCAACTGCTCGTACACGTTATGACAAATAAGAGGCACCGTTTGTTTTTTATTTTTTCTTCCCCATCAAAGGGCAGGATACTGGTCAATGAGTCTGATATAGACCTTTCAACAACCGTGTGAGTCGATATTAATTATAGAGTTTGCGGCTTCCAGCGAACCGCGTATCATTCGAGAAAAGAAGGAACAAAAGACAATATATCGGTTCACTCTGTATGATCAAAGAAGCAAAATACGATATACATATTAGTCGGCCGCAATCATTTGACATGTTGCGGAATAGGCTCATCGTGTCGAATCGTAGTCCAGAAAATGAAGCATTTTGGCTCGCAATTTTCCACCATGGATTTACTTGAAATTTTCACAGAAGGTAGGGAATAGCTCAAGGATCATTTTCTATATAATGCCGCTGTACGCTAGAGCCTTGGGGGTGGTTGCCACCCCATCTCGGAGGTGGAAATTTTTTATTACATTTTAACTGTAGGAATCGACGGAAAAAGTAATTCTAAGAACAAAATGTTTCATACGTTTTTTTCGTAAAAGTAATATTTTTTTGAGTTTTCGAAGTTGAATAACTCTAAAAATATGCATTTTATCAAAAAAAGTGTGGAGAGCCAAATATAGCTAACAAAACCGATGCTTTTTTATAATTTTTCTACGACAAATACGAACTGAGATACAGCAAATTAATGATAAGCTTTTTTCGTCAAATGTATAAATTGGAAGATTGAAAGCGAAATACTTAACGAGAAAAATTTGCATTTTTCGAAGGAAGCTCATGAAATCTTCATTAAAGTATTCAATTAGAGCTTTCAAACAAACGAAAAAAAAAATTATCTGGCATGAAAATTGAGCGACTTATGATCAAAATAAGATCGGTACCCGCTTTTTTCTACGAAAAAAATCTGTGAAAACAACCCCCAAAGTACCCCCTAATTGAAACGATCCACGAATCCACCCTTCTGTGATTCTTTTTATATATGTACTATTAATACACCCACGAAGTTTGACCAATTTAAAATGCCTGATTTTAGAAAAATTGGAGTTTAAAGAGAAAACGATTTTTTTCAATTTCGTGTTTTTGACCCTTTTCGTCAATATATCTACCAAAATACTGAAGATACGAAAAAACTGATGAAGTACTGAATTGTAGCTTTTTTAGTGACAAAAATTTTCTTGTTTGCATATTTTTTGTACAGTGAATATTCGGCGAGATATAGCCGTTTAACACCTACGTTTACGATCGAACATTATTCAAGCGCTTTAAACTCTCCCCATTTGAAAATTAAGGGACTTAACATAGTCTTGTAGCTTTTGAAAAGCCCTACAAAATCGTGGAAAAAAAATCCTGTCACCTAAAATGAAGGAGCTATGCTTAAAAAACCGATCTTTTTTTTGAAAAATTCGAATTACCCGCTTCGGAGCGTGGTAATCTACATAACCGGTATATTCGGCCGTTATACGTTATATGTTCCACTTTTTCCATTCATATTGGACGACAGAGCAGAAGAAACATTTGCTCACGTGTACGCGTGTATGAGTGTATATTTCGTTGATTTCTTACCAGTGTATTCTAAAGATCGAAGATATTACAAAAATTTCAATGTTTTCAAGGGTAGTTTTTAAGAAGGGTAGGTTGAAACATAATGAAATTGTATCCTAAAGCATGAAACAATCATTATTTAACTATTTTCACCCATATTTAGGTTTTTAATGTAAGTTTATAATTTTTGACAATAAGGGGTAGTTTTCACCCCTAATGAACAAAAAGCGTACAACGGCACAATATAGAAAATGAAGAAGAGGGTGTCGAGTTCGGAGGTCAAAACTCTAGACATCACCTAGAAGATGGCAAATGAGACTTTGCCGAAACGTTGTGACAATTATCCTTCAGGGGATCAAAACCACAGAGCACGGAATGAAACCCGAAAAAACAACTCATCATACTTTGTCCGTGAGAATCTTCATTCTAACATATATATTTATATATATATATATATATATATATATATATATATATATATATATATATATATATATATATATATATATATATATATATATATATCTTCTTCAAATTTTGCATAAAAATTCTTTTACAGAACTGATGGAAGATAAGTTTCGTATTTTATTGAAATTAATCGCCTAACGGGGTTGAAAAGGGGTAGAAAATCATTTTAGGGGTTGATCAACACACAGTCTGAACCACTGATCGTAGAGATATGAAACTTGGAGGTTCTGTTCTTTGTATGACGTAGGCATTCGATAAGAAAGAGTTTTCCAAAATTCCACCGCTGAGGGTGTGAAAAACGGGGTCAATGCTTGGATAGGACAACGTACTTCAATCTGCTTTAAATTTTGCAGAAATATTCTTCAACAAAATTGATGGAAGACGTGTTTCGTATTTTCCGAGTATATATATATATATATATATATATATATATATATATATATATATATATATATATATATATATATATATATATATATATATATATATATATATATATATATGATGAATTGTGTTTTCGGGTTTCATTCCGTGTTCTGTGGTTTTGATCCTCTGAAGGATAATTTTCACAACGTTTCGGCAGCAAAGTCTCATTTGCCATCTTCTAGGTGATGATTGAGTTTCGACATATATATATATGCTGGCTGGAACTTCCGGTTGATCCGCGTCTGGAATGATTTTATTGTCTACGTTTCGGCTCCCATTTCGAAGCCATTTCCTCTACGTTCCTCTACGGCTCCCATTTCGGAGGAAATGGCTTCGAAATGGGAGCCGAAACGTAGACAAGAAAATCATTCCAGACGCGGATCAACCGGAAGTTCCAGCCAGCACATTTCTAACCGCGGAAGCCTAGCCGAATAAATCGAACAAATATAATAATAATAATAAATGCAGTTTATTGAACAAAATGCAATTTTGCTCAAATGGCTATCGACCGAGGTCCTTATTCTGACCGAGGTATTCTGCCAACCTGAACATCAAAAACAAGAGCGGAACACGATCGAGGACACTCTACGAATGAATAACTACTCAGAGAGAATTATAAAAACGGCTTCCAAGAACAAACCGAAACAGCAAAAAACTCCTGAAACACCGGTCATAACAAATAGACTACCATACATAAAAGGAACCACAGATAAAATAAGCAGAATTCTCCGCAAACACGACATAGCTACTTCGTTCGTACCAGAACGTACAAAAAGATCGAACTCCGTAATCCGAAGGACCAGATACCACTGGAGTCCCAGGGAGTTTACGAAGTACCATGTCGAGACTGCAACAAGTCTTACATCTTTGTGGTCTCGGTAGTGTAGTGGTTAGCATATCTGCCTATCAAGCGGAAGGCCGGGGTTCGAATCCTCGCCGGGCCACCGTGCTGGGTAATCGCACGTTAAAAGGTAAGGCCTCGTTGATCCATTGCTCGCACAAGTTTCGACTTTTGAGGGTTGACGTTCGTCAGCTGGTTAACGAAAACGAACAATTTTTTAGAACAATCGGCCAGACCAACAGACGGATCAATGTACGCAAGGATGAACATGAGCTATCAGTGAAAGGAAAAGTCACCACATCTTCCATCTTCAATTACGTATTGGAGACAGGACATACCATCAATTTCAAAAACACAAAAACATTAGCAAGCGATGAAAACTTCTACTCTCGAACAATCAGAGAGGCTATCGAAATTGAGAAACGACCGAGTAGCATGAACAAGAGAGACGACGCCCAAAGATTACCAAGAACGTGGAAATCCATTATATCACTAAACAAAGACAAGCCGATTACACCAGAGGAACAATATCCGACCTTACCACGTGATTACCCAGACACGATGACAAATGCAGTCGGACCAACGAAGAAAGTGGGAGGGGCCCAGATCAAAGATACCATCAATGAACACCCCTATATTATGAGAAGTAGAACTCGAATTAATTAGTCGAGTTCGGAGATCGAAACTCTAGACATCAACAAGAAGATGGCAAATGAGACTTTGCCGAAACGTTGTGAGAATAGAATTCAAGGACGCGTGAACAGTGAATGCCTGCATAGCCACGCCTTCTAAACTGAAATAAATGAAGAACTGTTTACACTGTACTGTACTCATTTGTGCTTTGTATTTACGTGTGTTACGTTAATTAAATAATATGGATGGAAACACTCTTTCACCTCCAAGAAAAAGAAAAAAAAGACATTTAACTGTAGAGGAAAAAGGTGTAATAATGAACATTTATAAAAAAGCATCCCAAGAGTTGATGGGAGGACGACGCGGCGACGTTTTTGTTGAGTGGTGTAAATCAGACTTGTAACATTGGGGAGAGGAACATTCAAAGAGTGCGTGCCGTTCACGTGATCATTCTATTTTTTCAGCGGCTACACTATAGCTTCTCTTTATTGGTAGATGTTGAGGAGAGAGCTTGTGTTGCGAAAAAATATAATACAATCAAATATTATGGTGTGCCCGTTACAACTTGAATTTGTTTTATCGTAAGATTGACGAACATTTGTGGGGCATACTGGTGTTTTCTAATAATAAACAAAAAATATTGATTTTACA
Source organism: Zygogramma bicolorata (assembly GCA_032362365.1). Taxonomy (NCBI): domain Eukaryota; kingdom Metazoa; phylum Arthropoda; class Insecta; order Coleoptera; family Chrysomelidae; genus Zygogramma; species Zygogramma bicolorata. Next base: position 470,713 of record JAVJAQ010001170.1, on the reverse strand, counting down.
TGGAGTAGCAGAGGGTAATTTGTTTTCGCAGATTAGGTTTTATTTCGGCTTCAAGTATTTCCTCTTCGAAGGCGCAAACATTGAAAAATTGATCCAAAAAATCTGTCACTGCTGCTCGGTTTACCACTAGGTAGACAAGGGGAAATTGAATTTCTACCTGAAAAGAGGAAATTACAACATTTCCTCATACGGCTTGATTCAAGATGATATATCTTTGAATACATAATCATCATCAAGTGCAGTATGAAAATGAAGGTACCTTTTCCTTTATCTGACACTCTTTTGAGTGCGCCCAGAAGGCAGAGCCTTGGGCGGGGAAGGGTCGGCCAATTGCCCAGGGTGCCGAAGCGCTCTGGGGCGTCTTACTCATTTGAACGGTAGCGCATTTGCCATTTCAACTGTAGGGAAACCCAGAATAACCCACAGTGCTACGGAGTCGGTTGGTGTATTCAATACAGATATCCCACCTCTCAGGATTGGTATCTAGCCAACTAACAACTACCTATTGCATCGAGCTGGCCAGAAAAATTCTGCCCCGACCGCGGATTGAACCACCAGTGACAAAGTCAAATTGAACTTACGGACTGTAGACCGCTTGGCCACACCGACTGACCAAAGCCATGATCATATTTGCATTTTCTGAAATTCAATTTAGTTATTTTTATTTCAATATCTACGGCATTAGTTTATTTGTTATATTTTGTCAGGATATATTATTTCGAAGAAAGGTGGTGATTTCTCATATATTTAGGTCGAAAATCCACATTTCCCTGGTATATAGAAATTTGTACCGCGTAAAACTGATAGAATATAAATAGATCGAGAAAGATTGAAATTACGATCACTCAAATAAATACGTAAACCGGGTAGGTACCGTGTATGAGGACAAAAGGCTATTCTCGCTTCATGCCGCATCGTAATCATGCACTCACCTTCTTGATCAAGAGAGCCTGTTATTCCCGCTCCTTCCTTTTTCGAGGACGGATTGGCATGACTCTGATTGGGCAAACCGTTCAAGATCAGAAGTGGAAAAGGTATAGATGGCGTAGCTGCGTTGTTCGTTCTGATGGGTGTTGGTAATGAAATTGGCAAGTTACTTGATGGGGCAGCTTTTGCAGGCTGTGGCTGAGCTGGTTTCGGGGCTATTTTGATTGGTTCCGCATCCTCCTTGGTTTCTGGTACTCGCGGAACAGGAGTTAGAGGTGGCATGTGATGCGATTCATCTTCGAATTCTCCGTCAGATCTAGAAAATAAATTTGGATATTTTATTCAAATTCAAAAACAGTACCCAAGAGAAAGGATTGCGGATTTTTCATTTTGACCTCGAAAATAAAGATTTTGGAATTTTTTTCATTTTCACATAGAACAAAAAGATAGCCTTTCCATCTAAAGAGATACCAAGATGCTTAGCCTCGTACTGAAACGTTTACCTTATACTGATCATTACTGTCAGAAATTGCCTCCATTGAATTGAAACGAGAAATAGCTTTCCGTCCCTGCCCAAATGAAAATATTTTTCTCTCTTCAGATGGAATACAGAGACTAATTGAACAATCATACCCCACAAGATTTATTCGATCTCGGGCGCTAGCAGAAACACGTTCTTCTGTTACTATCAGTGGAATTATATATCAAAATCGAAAGAAATTGCTTTGTGAAAACTGTTTGAAAAACTCATAAACTTTTATAGTGATCAGTTTCAAAATTCTGTATCTGATTCTGAAATCTTGATACCATAAACGTTTTGTTTCAAAGCCATACATTCGTTTTCCGAATTTCAATATGAGTCTGTTATCTTTATATCTTAGTCTTTCGAAAAAAAAATCATTGTATTTTCATTGATAGAACGCGAATCTGGAGCTGAAACACTCTACCTTCGCTTAAAATTTCGAAATAACGGAATATTTTTTATTCATTTTGAAGACACACACGTTTTTTTTCCCTTTTATACCTCATTTCTCCTTTTTAATTATTTTATATATATATATATATATATATATATATATATATAAATAGAAAGTGGTATTTACTATGAAGCAGAGTAATCAGGAAACTGATAGATAGATTATCAAATTCTTTGGTCTATCACAATTTGGTGGGCATTTCGAATTGAATGCAAATTGTGATAGACCAGAGAATTTGATACTCTACATATATCACTGATAAAATTCGAGACGGTTTCGGGGTTTGAAGTGAAACATTTTTCCTTACCCTGAAACCGTTTCGGAAGCTCTCTGTTTTCACAAAACGTCTCGGAGTTTCAATTAGGGTTTCATGGAGAAAAATGGTTAAAACTTGGGATATGTGTTGAAGTGGTTGGATAGATTTGCGAGAGGTACCTGGCGAATGAAAATGTGCGGTTCCGATCGTTTTTTGGTGCAGGCAATAAGGCGAAATATGCCATTTTCATTCCATATATTCCTGATGAAGAGAGGTTACTGCATGTTGGCTACAGGTTCTACGCTTGAAAATGCAAGTGTGCCATTTTTCGAAAGACCCTTGCTTTGTGAAGATATCACTTTTACCGAGTTTTCTGAAGAAATTCCTACTTTTCAAACGTCAAAAAGAATGTCATTCTTGCGTGAATTGCTGCTCTAGAACTTTCTTGCTTAATCTGAGATATTTTTACTTACATGTTAGTTAAATTCATATCGCAATATTCAAGATTATATATTTCAGAGGTTCATTTCAATTCAAGCAGCTACACGGTCATGTAATACTCGTATTTCCTTATATTTTGGCGTTTGGAATCTCTCAAATTGACTTGATATCCGTAGTCATGGATCAAAGGATTTCAAAAACATGTTTTCAAATAAGATACTCGATTTTTCGAGAAAAATATCACAAAAGTTAAATGAACCATCAAGTCGAAAATTTTACAGAAAACAATCAAAAGACCAACAACTTATGGTCAACTTTCATTGTATTTTTGTGATTATATACTCCGATCAAATTTCACATTAAACTCACGAAATATAATACAAAATATCACGAGACTTACCCGTTCAAACTGTTGGTCGTAAATGATTCCATGTCATCATTGATGTCGATTTCATCTTCGATAATTTCTTGCTTGATATCCTCACAACGTGGCCCCTCAAATATATTATCTTTGTACAGGTCCTGAGGTCTGCTGGTGTTTCTCTTACTCAGAATATCGTCCATTGCCTTGTAATGCGGCCAATCAGGATCAACGGTTCCTACCCCTACTCCTGTCTGTACAGTCCTCTTAATCCTGTGATAGAGGCATTTGAGATTCCTCAGCCTTGTCTTGATTTCATCAGGGGTTCTGTAAAATCCACGATGTTGCATATTGGCTGCCAAAAGCCTCATAACAGGCGCTTTTCGGTGGGTGAGATACAGTTTGTTTTGTATTTGTGGGCTACCCCAAAGTTGAATTAACACTTTTGTTTCGTCCTCGCGGAAATTTGTTGTTCTTTTCTTTTGCAAGACGCGCAAAGGGCCTTGCGAGTCCATATTGGTCTGGGAAATAATTAATGATTTGACTCAGTAATTTTTCGTTTTTTTTTAGTTTATTGACTAAACAAAAATTATCGGCGATCGCCTTTTTTCAACTGTTTGGGTGCAATAACAAACATTGTATCTTTACACGGGAGTATCTCCTAAGTGGACTTAGGTCAGTTTGGAATCTCCGAAAACAGAGTTTTGATATTGGAAAGCAAATTATTTGTTAACACTCTAGGACACTATGATGATCCTGTGCGTGGTATTTTTGGTAAGAAACGTAATATCTTATGCGAAAAAACAAAAAGAAAAGGAAGTGGCAAAAATGTATAAAATACAATGATAGGTTCACGAAGTATTCACAAAATGCTAACTTTTTTGTCGCTACGTGAGCATGGTAATTTTAAATTTTAGGGATAGGTCGATTTTTGTTTCTGTAACATTTTTCAATTAATATAAAACTTAGATCTTCAGTTCGAAATTGAAGACGGGGCCTCATGAATTTTTTCTGAAGATTTTTTAATTCTTTGTGTCAATGCTGGTTTTCTTTTGAGAATTGGAGCAGTTTTTCTCGAATTATAAGCGGTTTTATTTTGTTTTCCACTGTAATTTCTTTCGAAAATTACAAAAATAGCTAATACTTTTCTGTATTTTCACTGGATAGAAAACTGCAACACTCCGTTCGGTCGTAAAAATTACCCCTTTACCTCACAATTGTGGCATAATTAAGGGATAATTTTTGGTACTTCTCAATTCAAAAGAATTGTGTCAATTATTTTGTTATAATTGAAAATGGATCTTGTGAAACTTCCTACGAATTGCCTTTCAAATTTCTATTTGGAAGTTTGGGATGAAAATCACAACTTAGTATGATAAATAAAGTTTTCGAATTGCACTACCAGATAGAGCAATAATCATATAAATTGTATTCTTGATTTCATTACCTAGTAGAAATAGGATGATGGATCAGTAATTTCAATGTTTTCATACATCTCAATTGAAACAAAATATGAATACGATTATTTCAATAGAAATTCGATTGAAAACAGTAAAAAAAATGTTTAATGAATGTGAATACAATATTTCCCATAGGAACATAATAGAAAAAATCTACATTTTATTTAATACTGAAATGAATACCAAATTAGTTTTTCTGAAGATTTTAACTTCAAGCGCTTTGCAAAACCTTGACACGTGTTTTGCCCAGGCAATAGTTTCCCCAACTAGAATGTTACACTATTTTCAGATTTATTTTCTATTTATGACATAAAAAAAAACATATAATCTGATAGATAATAAATCGATAATCAACTTTTCCAATCTCCACATTTTGTATTCAATTCGAATGCTGACCACATGAGAACAATTTTTTTCGGACTGTAGCTTTCATCAGCTGTGGCTGATGAAAGGATTTATTTCACGAATAAAATACAAATTATTATTGGTAAATGAACTATTTCAAAACAAATTCACAAGTATCTCCAAAACTGGAAGAGTTATGAAGAAGGTTTAATGGAGGCAAAGTTGCATACTATGGACCTCCTAATTGAAATAATAATAACGTAGAATGTAAAAAAAATATTAGCTTACGCTTCAATTTTTAAAGGCATGCTATATAGTATTCCTTGCAAGATGAGAGAATAACTTTGACTCTTTTGATCCTTCTAAGAAGCATAGATTAATTTCTTGATGATGGCTGCGTCTAGCAGCTAACAGCGGCTTCAGCTTCACATAATTTGACATTTAACCATGGAAAATTGGACAAGGATCGAAAACTAATTGTGGAGGATGACCAGATTATTCAATTCTCAAGATAACTTGTAGGCATATTCATTAAAGCGAGACATCAACTAGTTGCGTGACGATCAAAGAAGCTACCGTCAAACGGGGTATTGCGAAATCGTTCCCTTCTGGGGAACTCTAGCTTCACTTTTACGTTTTTTATAATAGTATAGATTGTTTGAGCATTGAGAAACGACATTTCAAAACGAAATTGGAAAAATTAATATAACCTTGGTTTTATATTGTTTTTTTCATTACAATTCATGTTCAAGGGGTTAAATGAATCAATTTGAATGACAGCTAAATATAGGGAAAGAACATGTTAATTATTATGATATTACAATATTGATGATTATAATTCTCAAATTATTGCCGAAGGTGGCTTTATATTATAAAAGAGTGGGGGAAGAAGAAAGTTGTGACGGGATAATTTCTGTGAATATTGTTTGGGTGTTTTTGTAAATCATAAAACAGAGTTTCATCATTGCTGAAGACTGAACTATATTATGTCTTGTTTAAGCATGCCTAGACTTCATGAAAAGAAGCTTGGTGTTCATGGAAAGTGCAATTACAATCAAAAATAAGTGCAAGGCATGCGGAATGGAAACTCATCCATACTTCAGATCGCGGAGCAATACGGGAACCAGATGAGTTCGAAAACCTGGAAAAGGATTGATTTTCCTAATATTTTTCATGATTTACCATTTCCAAAGAGTATTTTTGGAAGGAATACCATATTTTGCATTTTTTTTAGGAATAAATGCCTTTTATTTTGTGTATTTTCTTATTGTTCTGTTGTAGTTTAAGTATTTGTTTCGATTTCTGTATTTTTGAAATATTAGCAATGATTCACTTTACCCCTAGTACCATAAAAGTGAATAGATCATGCTTTTCAAACACCCATTCATTTTACCCCATAGTGGTGGGTAAAGTGAATCACACTTTGACTAACAAAAATGTATAGTCCTTTACGGTACGATGTCGATAAATAGACCTTATTTCAGCAAGGACCTGAAGAATATTGGTTAATTATTACAGGTAATCTTCTTTGGATTGATTCACAGATATGCTCAAAAAACCTCATTTTTTTATTCACTTCACCCTGTTTGATAGTACTTTAGCTTGACTTCGATACCTTGCCAATCCCATAGCCCGAAACATAAAGCTGTTGTTGGCAAATTGAAAGCAAGATGGTAGGGAACAAAAACCTTGATAGTCTTTAATCCGTTCCAATTTTAATATATATACCGTCGAGGTTTGATTGAAGATTCTTTAGAAAATTATAAAACTGCTTATTCAAGAACGACCAATCCTAATTTGAAAGTAATTCATTATTGCTGAGATAAATGAAAGACTTTCTGAAGACGCACAAAAATACTCAGAAGTACTGAAAATGCGAGTGAAAATATTTCCTCTCCGTCTTCAATCGAGCAATACGCCCCAGTTCCAGACCAATAGATACAAGTTATTGAACCAAAATAAGTCGATTCAACTCAGCTTCATAGATACAATAACTGAAGACCGCACAATTCATCAAAGGATATTGATTGGAAACTAGTCTCAGGCGTTGTCAATAAGAGACCTAGAGCTAATGACAAAATCATTATTTTATTTTCCGTTTTCCGTTTGTGGTCTCGGTAGTGTAGTGGTTAGCATATCTGCCTATCAAGCGGAAGGCCGGGGTTCGAATCCTCGCCGGGCCACCGTGCTGGGTAATCGCACGTTAAAAGGTAAGGCCTCGTTGATCCATTGCTCGCACAAGTTTCGACTTTTGAGGGTTAACGTTCGTCAGCTGGTTAACGAAAACGAACGAACGAACGAACGAACGTTATATTGATTGAATGAGAAGTTTGAACTGATTGAGAGAAGTACATAATATTTCCGAGGTCGTTTAGTGGGGCATTAAGCTATAAAAAGATAATTCAGCTAGGAACTGATCTGCGAGATCGTTTTCAATTAAAATAAAGGGCGTAAAATGTTTTTATTACGTCATTTATAAATTAAACCGTCAAAATAAAAGTCATAACTGTAACAAAAACTAAACAAACCTATCTATACAGTTCTTGAAGATTTTCTCTTTGAAAAACGGAACCTCAACTTTTGTGTGGAAGTTGAAACTTTTCTCTAGAGACCAATTTTCAGTGTCAATTTTTTACTGGAGATGCTAACCTTGTCAGCAAAACGCGCGTTGAGTGCGAATAATATCAGTTCGATGTTAGAGTAATTGTTCTCTACAAAAAGTTTCAACCTGATTCATGAAATAAATATCGCCTGTCATCCAAAATGAAGAATATTCAGATTTAGATGCAGGAATATAAATTGAAAACTATGACAATATACACTCGATAATAGAGTATAATAAAATAATCTACATTGTCACCATAAACTTCTGAAAACTTTTTTACTTTGTAAATTTCTAAAATAATACTTTCATAGATGGGATAAAATTTCGAAAAATAATGTTTTCATTAAAATTCAAATATTTTCAATCTGAAACTGTTTTTAGGGAAAAATTGGAGGAAGATGGCCGTGAAATTTCCATGAAATGATTCGTTTTTTAAGACAGCTGATATGTTAATACGGTGAAATCGGAAATCTATACAGATTCAACATACTGCTGAACCACTTCTACCCGACTATTTTCTAACGTAGTGATTTTAACGATGCAACCTCGTATTGGAACTTAACTCTCAGCAGAAACGAAATAGTAACGAGAAAATTTAATTAGGTACTAATCCAATTTCTGTCAAGTTATTGTTATTTTCAATGATATGCTTTTGGATGACATTTAATTGAAGAAATTGCTACCAGATACCAGTATATGATATTGAATGCATTGAACAATATTTTGTTTAAAAAAGTCTTCCCAATACTTCTTTTGAAATATGAGGATTATAGTATGCCAAACATGCTGCTATCAATTTCAATTATTGAAACGTTTTTGAAAGTGAAACATACGGCAAAAAATTATTTAAGGCAGTGATGCACTGTTTGGCAATTGTTTTCACGACGTTTTTTTTTGCAGTCGACTCTGTAGTTAAGGACCTGAGATATTTTCCCTGATGGTATTTCTGAAACAAGGTTAGAGACTTTGAAAGGTCAGTTGAAAGTTGCACGAAGTGGGCTCCTTTCCAACATGGGCGCCGTTACAAAAAATGTTAGAGGGGGGCACATCACAAAAAATATTACTTACGGGCATAATTTTTCAAGTCGAAGTATTGCATTTAATTGAAATGAAAATCCTTTTGAACAATACTTACGAGTGTGGTTTAGAAAAAATTGCAAAATCAAGTCGATATTGTGTCTTACGCGGTGTATGAACGGCGCCCTTGCTTTCCAATGTTTATGAAGAACGTCTTTTTTGACCTACAAATCATAGCTAAAAAATCTTTCCACATAGGTTTGTGTAATATTCTGGTTTTTTTCTTTGAATAAGCTCCCACCAATATATTTTTTTGCATTTTCTCAAGGTCCTTATATAGACTACAAGCCCATAACACTATTTAGGGATCAAATGACCCAGCATGAATCATATTAAGAACGATGCTGCTATAAAAAACAAAACTTCTACTACCATGGCGTCACTTCTCAGCGGATTAACTGGCTATATACAGGAAAAAACTGAAATTTTTATTTAAAAATTGAAAGTTACGACCAAATATTCTAAAATAGCCATCTTCAAGATGGTAGACACTAAAAAAAAACAAATTGCGAAGAAACCAGTGCAGTGCAAAAATAATGGTAATGGATGCCCTTATAATTTTTTTTCGAAAAATGAATAAAATGATATAGCTTCCGGTAGAATTATTTTTGTACGCCATTGGGTTTTTCGTGATAAGTTTGTCATCTTGAAGAAAGCCATATAAGAATATGGGGTCGTAGCTTGTTATGAACTGGTAGTCTGTTATCAATTTTCAGCTCTTGGAATGGAACATCTTGATCCATTTCCTATAATTCGATACCATCGCCAATTGTGTCATTTTTTCAGATACTTCTTATTCATTAAAGAGCACCAGACCCTTTCGATGATTTCACTTACACCGGATTTATTCAGTAGTGTCAAGGGATAAGAAATGAGCTCTATGAGTAATAAGCTATAAGAAGTTGTACAGTTGACATTTCCAATGGGAACGTGTATGCACTTGTCAAGAAAGTTAATTTCCATTTCCATTTTATAACTAAAAGCTTATTACTGCAAACTGCTGCATAAATCCGGTGTTATTAATCCATACATTACCAGTTTTTTCATCTCTCTCAGAAAGATTGCATATTTGCTCCATTTTCATACCAAAAACAGTCTCCTAAACATCAGCAACACCCTATGAAATTCTTCGCGCATCGATATGTAACACCCTGTATACCCGCGAACCGTGAACATCAGTTGGAATAGCAGTGTGCGCGCGATCACACCTAGTTCACATATAGCTTAGAAATATTGATTAAACTTACGCAACGTTGTCAATGAATGTGAATTGTAATTCATGTAATTCGACGACCTGATTATTTGAATTACCCCAAACACTTGTTCAATCAATTCAGTGAATCTATCGCTTCAGAAAATGTACTTACTTCCTATTAGTATTCAAAAATAACTACTGAAACTCACCTTGAAACTACGAGCAAACTTAAGTCAGAACTTGGCCTTGTGGAGTAGATACGCTGAAATCACTATCAGATGTTTCAACACAGATAATAATCATGAAACTGGACTGATAAAAAAATCGGCTAACACTACAATACTCAAAGTGCCTGCTGAACTAAATCTGTACGGCAAGGGGTGCTGAACTACCCTACTGAATCGGTGATCGATGATTCCGCACACGCGCAAAATCTCGGTACACTTAAGTATACAGGGTAAAAGGGGATAGCCTACTTGATAATGCGATGTATTATATTCCTCCTGTCGTGGAAACGAGAATCGTGCGCCGCTTGTTTTTGCGAAGGGGTCGCATACGAAGGGAATCGGGGATGACGTAACGGTTTCGTGCCGATGTTCCCGGCATTTTCTACAGGGTCGATAACGCTTTGATTCATTGGTTTCCATCACTGGGTTTGCCATTAAAAATGAAGATATCTCGATTTTAGAGTGAAAAAACACTTATATCTGGAAATTAGAATGCGACAATTTTATTTTTTTCAGATGATATTTTGTTTCATCATATGTTCACTCCATATTCATTTATTGTAGAATTTGCGACGGATGTAGCTCATCAGATATCTTTATATGATATATCCGAAGTTCCCCCAAGGGTCTAATCTGGTACCTGTTCGGGTTTTGATATTCATAAAAGATTCCGCGAAAAAAATAATGACTATGGTCATATCAATCTAAATGACTTGAAGATTCATTTGAAAAATTGGCGTGTACATACTACGATGGCCGCTACTATCGAAAGATATGCAAATTTGGCGTGTTTATAAAAATAATGCGATTATGTAAAAGCAGTAAATATTTACTTACTATTCAGGAAATCGAATATTTTTGTGGGAAGAATGTAGGTTGAGGAGCTATGATTTTTATTGTTCTTTTCTCAATGTGAAATCAAAAGTATTTTCCAACAGTCCCACGTGTATAGAATTCGTAGATATTTGATTCATTCTGAAGAGGAATAAAGAGTCCATCTTGAACAGTTACACTCTTCCTATATGGCGCTACGATTTGTATTCCAAACATACGAAAGGAACTCTAATCAAATAGTAATAGAAGAACATAGTAATCATTTGTTTATATATTCATTTCAACGGACGAGCCAATTTACATTTAATGTTCTATCATTTATGTACCTAGTGGCGGATCCAGGATCAGGTCAAGGAGGGTCTATAACTCAAATTTTATATATATACTTATATATATAAAACAGAAAATTATGAGCTACCGTATAGCAACAGCTAGTCAAGATCCAAAAAAAAGGTGAAAGAGATTGACATGAGCAAAATTTGAAGGTGTAGCCAGGAGGTACAGTTGGTTCGAAACTCTACTTTTTTTAAATCGAATCGAGTTGATTCAACCTAATCAACAGCATATTCTACTCATACATAGTATCTTCAAATCGTTACCGGCATACACAATACTCATCACAAATGTAACAAGTCTAATTTTTCAAATACTGCGCCAAAAAGGATCCAATGGCAGCACTGTCAGAAATTTCTCGATATTTTCCTCGATAAGCCTGACAAGTGTCAATTTTCTTTAAAGTGTCATCGAGAAAAATTGCAATTTGATGGTTAAAAAAGAAGCATTTTATTTTGAACCTACAACATGAAGTTACCTGAGAAGTACGATGGGACAGGAACGACTGAATGGTCTTGCTTCTTCAAATATACATACCCACACTGAACTCACCGAGGACGAAATTCTAGTAGAATTTTTCAAAAAACCTCGAAAATTTACTAATGTTTGAATGTAGCCTGCTCTTTAGTTTTCAATGGAATGTAATAATAATTATTGAAGTTTTTCAATTTTAAAGCAAAAAAATTTATGCTACTCTATTTTTTTTGTCTTACTCATGTGACATTTTTTCGTTCCCTAACAAAATTTGGAAATTAGGAGCCGATAAGAATCGAAAAAAAAAATTCTTATTTTCCCAATGGGGGGGGGTCCGGACCCGAACCTCCCCCCCTTCCCTTGGATCCGCCACTGTATGTACCTCATGGTGTATTTCTTTGTTTTCCATAACAAACAATATTTCCAAATTTGAAGGTGGCAGAGTCCTTAATAATAAAATATCGCTGGGGCTTGTCCGTCCCTGGTGCCGCCCATCCCATCGAAAAAATCTATTCGTCGATGGTATATTCTTTCATTTTCCATAATAAACAATATGTCCAAATTTTAAGGTGGCATATTCATTAATAAAAATATTGCTAGGGCTTGTCCGTACGTTCGTACCTAGAGCGCATCGGAAAAATGAATCTGTCAATTGTGTATTTCTTTATTTTCTATAACAAACAATATGTCTGAATTTCAAGTTGCAGGATCCTTCATAAAATTATTGCTGAAATTTATTGCTAAAGTATCCAGGATTTACTTACCCCCGAATATTTTCATTCAGAAACTGCTTGAAAAAAAAAGCTCAGCAAGTATCTAAAACACTGACATCACAAACATGCCATCGAGTTTCTAATGAATTCTCAAAGAGTTATATGGTTATCATTTTTTGTATGTTCACATTCTTAAGATTGAGTATTCTCGAAACCATTATAACAAAAGTATATTTCCATCATATCACCTGAACGTGTAATATTTCGATCTAAAGGGCATCATCTTTTCTTCGATATCAGTAGAAGCATTGATTGCATACTCTACAGATCTAAGAGCAGTGTCAAATCCAGAGGTATTTTGCTTGATTGGAATTGGATTTGCCAAATAATCAATTATTATTACTCATTTTATATCTTTACCCAATTTGATGAACGAAATTGTTTTTCACTGAAACCCACTAATGACTTCTGTATTCATTAGATTTCTTGATAATAATGGTGTATATCTCTTCATTTCAAAAAAATGTAATTCATCTTTGAGCAAATGGTTAAAATTTTCCCACAATCTTTTCCCAATCACGAATTTGAAGTAGAGCTTCCTTAGCAGCCTTTCCCATATTTCCTTCAGCAGAATTTTCAGGTTCGTAGCTCAGAATAAGGCTGGCTTCTGCAAGGTACCTGACAATTTCCCTCAATTGTTTTTTCAGCTCTGCTTTCGAGAAAGATTTTTCGGTGACTTTCCTAGTGAGAAGGATCATCATGGGTGCATGCAGCTCATAAAGAGTCACTCCTGCAAAAAAAAAAGAAAAATTTCTTCGAATTCTGGAACGAAATTCTTTTCCTCCTTTTGAAAAATATCCATCACAGAAACGTACGTGTTTGTTGGGATGACTGCTAACTCACTATGATTATTTGTATGTGTAAGAGTGGATGAAAGATTGAAATCCACCTGAATGCCATCTTCATTAGAGTGAACTGAGAGTAGTTAGTGATGACTTATATAATAATAAATGATACCACATTGGAACAGTTGGATTTTGGCGAGTTCAATACCAAAACATAAATTCGAAAAGAGTTCGAATAGTTGAAACTGTTCAATCTAAATATATAGATTCTATTTGAAAATAAGATAAATAAGCCTTTGTTTTCCCCTCAACTTCAATATTTGAGATATTCAATATCATAGTGTACACTAAAGTACTGTGATATTTTATCATAAAAATAATAATGAAATTTTTCCAAAGAAACGAATAGTTTTTGGTTGGATTATGATTATGTTGAAGAATTTTCTGTGATATTTTTTCGTATTTATAAAATCGAATGTCAAGGTTGGGTGTGTATGCCTATATCAGATGAGTTTGGTGTAATCGAATAGTAAATTTTTTTTTGGAAAGGTATGAAAGATTGGATAATACAAAATTAGATAGTACCAACCTCTGATTCTTGTGAATCCTGGCTCAATTATATCGAATACCTTCAATATTTCCTCACATATGTCCTGCTTCCTCTGTAGAATTTCATCGGTTAATTCGTATATCAAGTGCCCATCAATTTTCCCGTAAAGTTGGCTCAAAGAAACTTTGACAGCTAAACACAAATAATGCGTCGGATATAAAACATTCCTGTATTTGTCTAGAAAGTGTTCCATCGCCTTGATGTCATTGCAGTCTATCTGCTCCACTTCCTGAGATATCCTGAACAAAAAACAATGTTCTAGCTTTCATCTTTATATTGAAATGAAGTGAAATACTTTTGGAATGAGACAATTGTCATATAACTGACAATGGCGCTTACAGGATTTACTCCTCACTGCCGTCGGTTCGGAGGTGGGTTCAATCCCCAGATACGGAAGACATTTTTCTGGCGGGATTTTTGAACACTCTTGCCTAAATTTTGATCAATACCTCTCTTTTTCTTGGGAACATATTTCTGTCTCTCCTATTTTGAGAATCAGCAGGTTGGCAAAGTCATCAGGATCACATTATAAGAGGAATTCAATTTAATTTGTTGCGATGTTCCAAAGGGATGACTGAGTTTGTGAATGTAGTTCAGCAACTGAACTAACTGCTATTCGATCAATTTCGATTTGAGGTACAGAATGCTCCTCTTAATTAGGATCGAGCAGTGATCATGACACTGGAGGTGAAACGGAGTTGAAAAGATTGTAACTGTTAATCTTTCGGCACGATTACCACTCACCATACGATATGATTTTATGACGATACACACACTAGGAATATTGTTTCAAATTTGGCTAAATTGATGCCATTTACTCACCTATTCAATAAAAGTCTCATAGATCGGGCACTGATGGCGTATCCAGGACAATTATTAGCTGTATCATTACAACTCCAAGACGAATCTTGATCTAGAGGGTTATCACAGAGTACCACACCAGTCTTACATTTCGGGCAAATGAGCGCCCCACTATAGCTGCCCATCTCTGTAGGGTCGGAACATCTTTTACAGAAACACTCGAAGAATTTATTGTCTAGGAGATGTTCACGCCGTCGTATAGTATTCTGGAAAATAAATCAATTACGTCATATCATCTCATATCTCGAACACAAATTCGAGAAGGAGTTTTTCTTCAATATCATATCATATAAAGGATAGTTGTATCATGATAGTTTCAAGCAGGCTCGGTACAGAGAAGGTTCAATAAATTACAAGAGTGCTGAAAAAAGTTATATTGTAGGTACCTATTGATCATGATACCTTATCATTTCCAAAATCTGTCATAAAGTGGTATGTACAAACAATTTGCTTGAACTCAAGATAGTGGCAATTCTCGAATAGTGAAATTCAGATTTTTTTATACCCCAATGATTTAATTTTTGAGAGATGATAATTAAAAAGAGAAAAAACTATATTTCTATATATTATATAATATTCATTCACAACTCCATATTACACTCGACATCACTACTTTCGATTGAAGAATATTTGATTTGGGGTATATAGAATGAAACAGACACAATTTCCACGGAATATTTGGTGTGAAAGTGAAATTGTTTCAAAGAGATCATTTACCCTATCTTGATAGCGGAACGCTTGTCGAGGCCAAGTGATATTAGTTTGGTGTTAAGGTAATTGATCTCGAAAAAATGTTTTCAGAAACTATACAGATATTTTATATTCTTGTACTGGATTCTGAGTTCCGAAGTAATCTGATAGCTTTCATCTGTGGTTTTCGGTAGGGTAAAGGTAAGCAAGTGCGCCTATCAAGCGAAAAACCGGGGTTAAATTCCCTGCCGGGTCACTGCGCTGGGATTCACGAGTTAAAAGGTAAGGCCTCGTTAATCCATTATTCGCACAAGTTTTAACTTTTTGAGGGATGCCGTTCGTCAGCTGGTTAACGGAAAAAATCATCTCAACCAACCAACCATCTCCTGATATACAGAGCTTCCAACGGAAACTTCCTACCCTGAATATTTCCTAAACGGATAAATGTTAAGAACGTCGAGCCTTATAGGGGTAGGTTTTAGGAGGAAGCATTTTTACGTCAAAAAAATATTTGTAACTTCTCTCTCATACTTTCCCAGCAGTGCCTCTAACTGTTTCAAATGGAAACTAATTATTCTTGGTCCATCGATAGAAAGGTCTATATGAACAGAACATTTCGAAATTTTAGGTCAATCACCCAAATCAAATTGGTGTCTTTAATTTATCTAGAAATGGGACCTGAATACTTTCCAAACGAATGAAACTATTGAAAATCTCTTATGACAGGTAATGAAAGTAGGAGGGTATATTTCAATGCTTGAACGACAAAACTTTTTTCAACTGCACCTGAATGGCTCCACCTAGGCTACAATTTTTCAAATGGTGTTTTAGCAAATCAATGTTGCCGCATCAGATTCTTTTGGTGTATCGATCGAAAGTAATAAAAAATGTTCATTATGTTAACCGAAGAATGGACTCGTGTCGATTTAGGAATCTTTACATTATCTCAATGCTGAGGAAGAATTTATTTTTTCTAGGATGGAATCATATGGCTTCAAGCAGAATGAACCAGCGCTATTTTGATTTAGGTTGGAGGAAACTGAGAAAAAAAATCAGAGAATATTCTACCCGGTGAGATATTTCGAAAACTATGTTTCACGTCCGCCATTTTGGTCCAAACTTTTAGGAGCTGGGGAAAAACGGGGTGGAGTTATGAATGCCATTCGAGCGTGGAAATGTATCCAATTGCAAACATCTACTCACGGATTACGGGAATTTTTCATATTTTCATCAATATCGGAATAACAACACTATGAATTATGCATATTCTTTTGAAACAAAAATTTACAGAAATTGGATAAAATTAGGGACTTGGGGAGTAGTTTTGGATAAGAAACTGGTGTTTAACGATAACATCGAAAACAAAGCAAATTCCTGCTCTAAGCATCTAGGGTTTATGAAACATGTAAACAACTTTTCTCTTAATCCAACAGTAAGTCCCGGTTTCGCCAACGACTTTGATCTGGATTATCTTGCTAATCTGTTGTAACAGAAACAATCAATTGTCCAGAGCTACTTTCATATGTCCATTTCAATATACTAACCCGAACTCTCCGGACAAACAATTTGTTCAACATCCCTTTCAGTAGATCGAACTGCTCCCTGAATTCACCTATCGTTCGATGCCTGAGACTGCTCAACTTTTACCACAAAGAAACAGATTTCGATATTTTCTCTATGACTCAAAAAACACTTGGATGTCATATCAAAGGGCGTCTTGGATATTGAAATGGAAAAAGAATTTATGCATATCACATTGGAATTATATTTTGAATTCAGAATTTTCTTATCTTTTCAAATAAGTGTATATCTCTGAGGTAGTACTTCATTTGTGTTTTATTGCATTTTCTGTTGAATGATTTTTGTGTTTATGTAGGTACTGTTTTGGAGCGTGCCCTGTTTTAATCACAAAGTCATGTGAATAAATAAATGAAGAAATTATCGAAAATATTCACGATAGGAAATTTTCGTTGGAAGCCGTATATATTTTTTCCTATTGACACATCAGAAATATCCTCACTTGCAGAGTATAAGCATAGCTCATAGTAATAGGATATCCTTGTGATATTTTCGTGGAAGCTCGAACAGTCAGTCTGTAGGTAATATCTTCGTCTGTATGATTAGTATTCGGAACACAGTCGTGTGCCATTAGGAATGCTGTAGGATAGAGTCCTCTTATGTTGACCCCTTGCTGTCCTATTTCGAAACAGTTCACCTACGAGAAGAATAAAAAAATGCAATTAATGGTTACTTCGATTGTGTGTTGGATATGGAGAGATATTCTTTGTTATGTTACTCTATTTAAAATATCAACTATATATTTCCTATAATATGGTGGTTGGATAACATTTTGAGATGAAATCGAATAAGATGATAGTTCAATTTCAAAGACAAAAAAGGTATTTCTCACATATAGCAAAATGTTATTGAAATGAAGCGTTGAATTGTCAAACGCTATCTTTCGTAGAACTTTCAGATCCATTAGTTGTAGTTATTGTTACTTTTTCCGTAGGAACTTTATGAAACATCATTGACCTCCTCTAATGAGTTTGAATATTTTTTTTCAAGTTGCTTTGAATAGCATTGATGTTTTCTATAATTTGAACGAATTTGTTTTATTTTTGAACCCTGGCGTTGAATTCAACAAAGTTCGAAATGTTGTGAAAACCTTAATGTTTTTGCACCTAACAATCGGTTCAATCAAGAAAATCATTCTTAGAGACTTGAAAACTCCTTGGATCGTTGATACTGTATTTTCCAGTACAGGTGAGAGAAATCTAACACGATCAAATAGTTATCACATCCTTTGTCTATTATTTTCATTATTCAATCTAAATACATTTTATAGCTGACAGATACCTGTTGGACCAAATAAGAAATGAATATGTTTTTGACAGATATCAGCATTATATATATTTTAAATTGCACGACTGTTTAGGAAGTGGGACTGATTTCGTAACCTTCTCAGAAACTGACCGAAATCTAAAAAAAAACGGAATATGATTTTGTCGTAGAAATGAGAAATTTATCATGAATAATCACTGATAGTATATTGTTCAACGGGAAAAGTCATTTCCCATCAGTATAAAGTCAAATCATGTGGAATATTAGCATTCCATGCGAGTTATACATTATACGTTTTCGACGAATATAACAGATGATAGCGAAATGATTTAATGAATAACATGAAATTCATTTCCATTCGAAATTTCCATTTAGGCTCATTTAAATAAGTAATATCATTGCTTGAAATTTGACATTCCATAGGAGAACGTATTTGTGTGATAATAACTACAACTGTAACACAATGAAATCATTGTTTTATCAGGTAGAGGAAAGAAATTGAAAACATACAATGTATCTCATTGTTTTATCAAGAACAATAGAGATTAAGCGGTTTTGTGTTATAGCCATAAAAAAGCTGTTTTCCATAATACTGAGAAGCTAATCTTTTTAGGACGTTGTGGGCCGGGTGACAATATTTGATTAAACTGCTACAAAATACGCTAAATCACGTTATATTCTAGTACATTACATATTTGAAAAACTGAACTTGAAAACGAAACAAGAGATGTATTACTACATGGAAATATTCATTTACCTCTAGAACACCACAAATTGTATGTATCTCATCTTCGGTGAAATTTGTCAGTCTCCAGTCTCTAAGTATTCTATTCACAACATTTTCTTGGTTGGCATTCCAAACCTCTGGAATATTCTGACGTATATCATTGTGATGTTCCATGTCCAACAGCAAGTTATATGATTTTGTATCGGTAAGTTTCAAAATCAAGCATCTGAGAGGAACAATGGCATGAAGGTGAATCCGCATACTAGATATATCATTGTAATCTAGCAAATATGCGGAATTGCTCTCTCTGAGAATATTGCATTCTACTTCGGTGTGCCCGAGAAATTTTTTGAGACCAGGACAGGTGTGTGAACAAAGTGGCCAACCACACCCTCTGCATCTGTAACAGATTCAGAAATGGAAAGTGCTCTCAAAAGTTGCTAACTTACTTTACGAAACCATTTTTCTCCTCCAAATTCCTGTAACAGCCCAAACACTGCAATTTGCATCCAGTACAAGGTCCAACCACCACTGGCAATTCACTCAAGATTACTTCTCCAGGTTCCAAGTCCTTTTTCGCAACCATAAATCTACAAAGGGAATATATTGAATATATATCGAATACCTAAATGAGTCGATTAGTTCGATCGCTAAGTGAACGTTTTTTTTTATTTTCAACTAGTGAAATACATACATCAAGGTTGATCCGTACTCAAGAACTCCTTCATAATATTAACAGAAATATTTCCTCATTGATCAAGTAAAACTCTTCTGCGGCAAATTCAAGGTGGTGCTAATTTTCTATTAACAGATGTGATCGATTTTATTTAATATAAAAGGAGATGAATGGAACAAAAACTGTTGATCTTGAGAGAATGGAAATACATAATCGACTAAGAAAACTATAGAAGTAGGCATACCAAGATGAATTATTTTTTTGATTTTTTCTTCTTAGAATCAAAAAATAGAAATTACAACTTTTACTTTTTCTTCCTTTTTGTAAATGAATCAAACGTCTTTGAATGACATACACGTACCTATCAACAGAGAGTGTTTGTAATTTTTTTTTATTTTACTTTTTTCATAGAAGTTGAAATTTATATTTTTCGATTCGGAGAAAAATCAAACAAATGATTCATCAAATTTCATTCCCTCCACTAAAGTACCTAAGGTCCTAATGCATATCATGCTGATAAACTTACGAGTGCGGAAAGTGATACTTTTCCGCATGCGATTGCGTGCGGAAAAGTCACTTTACGCACGTGTTAACATAAAAAATATTTATTACTCATTGCATATCAACAAATTAATAACTATTAATATTAATATTGAATGTGTAATTTGTTGCATTTTGCAAATTATTTGAAGAGATCTATAATGTTTTCCAATGAAGTCCGATTTCGGTTCTCCACTGCTTTGTCGGCAACTTGGCTGGAAGAGGTCATGAAATTGATTTTGACAAGGTCGTTTTGACTGACAGATTTATTTTTTCTTTGTTGCACTGTATTTCGAAGTGACAAATGGAAAATGTCTGATGTTCATTATCTTATGACATTCATTTCATAAGGCTTATGCTAGGGCTATAAAAATTATTGAAACATACTTTCATTTTTATAAAAATTTTTAGCAGAATTCTAATGAATTCCTTCTTTTTTCAATTATTCTGTAACTATACAACTAGGTATATATTTTAAATATTCAAATGTCAGTGCCGAAACTAGTGCGGAAAAGTGGCTCTTTCAACACTGAAATGGGTGCGTAGAAGTGGGAACTCACGTACGCTAGTAGAAAAAATAATTTTTTGGTTTGTTTTTGAATTTCAGTTTGCCAGAAGATTTCAAATAATTAAGTAGGTAATTCGTTGTAATATCTTATGCCTTGGAAAAAAATCCATTGTTGATCCAAATTCGTTTTCATTTTCTTGATTGACAAATTCTTTGAATACCGTATAAATTGTGGCTGAGGGTGAGTGAGCTATTTCACTTCTCTTCAGTGAAACGTATATACATATTATGTATTCATAGTGTTTGTATGGTGACCGTTTTTTCAAATACCTTTAGGTTGAACTTTTTTTAATCGTCAAAGTTAGCCTTAGGACATTTTTTGTACTATTTTCCTGATTTGTATGTTAGCTCTTAGCTAAATGAATGATTCTCTCTCTCTCTCTCTCTCTTTGGTTATGGTGGTTAATATTGAAAATTTGAAAACCAAGTCAGAGTGTTTGAAGTATTTTTTGACCTATCGAATGAAGAGGTGATATCTAGAAGTTGTTTTGGTTCTTATGAGTTAACTCTTGGTTTTGGTAGGCTAATTTGAATTTACAGTTGCCAATCTTGTTTTAACGGTTTGGGGACATTTTTTGTTCCCGATCCCCAAGCAGAAACCAAACACTGGAGTTTGGAAAACTCTATAGACTAATGGATTGATTTCAGATATTTCAAAGGCAAACAGCTCATAACTGAAAATAATACTGATTATAGTGATATTTGTTTTCTCAATATTCCAATATGCTCGAACCACAATCAATTTTTATCGATATACGCACCAAGAAATTTTAATGTTGGAGGATACTTGATGTTTAAGAAAAGTTTCAACTTTTACACCAAAGGTTCCAATCTCATCGTTTATACAAATGCAACAAACCAAAATGAGTTTTTCTCAATGTCAGGCATTGGTTAGGTGACGGTTTGATATCCAGTTTATTTCTATATAGTGAATTGCAAGGTATTTCATATCTGAAGCGCATCTCAAATTGTTTTCCTTCGTGTAAACGTATACTTCGTACCACGAGTTCTTTGAAGATTGGGGTAGATATGGGCATATCAAATATATATATAGATTTTGTTTTTCCTTACGCCAGCGTTTCTCAACCTGTGGGGCGCGCCCCGTTGGGGGGGCGCGAAATATCGGTAGGTGAAAGTAACAGCAAATAATTTTTTATTGAAAGAATACTACTCGAAAACATAAACATATTATGGAGTACAAAACGATACAAACGAGTAGATACATAGCAGTACCCAACGCGGAATGTACTGAAAAATCAATAACTATATTTATCAACAAATAAAACATCAGTGGCTCCTTTGTGCCTGTCTCGTTCCAAGCATTCACTTTATCGCTCATATGCAAGAGATGTGAATTTCTGCCTTTCAGTTGTAGATTCAACATATTCAATTTCTCGAATATATCAACCAAGTAGCTCAGTTTCATCACGAATAACTGATCTCGAAACAGCTTTGCTCCCTGACGATCTTCGTCTTCTAAACATATTGCAATTTCCTCTCAATTCGTTGACACGTTGCAAGAGCTTGCCACGTGATAACCATATTGTTTCATAATAAAATAGTAAGGCAGTATGTTCTGCGCCCATATCCTTACAGAGTGCAGCAAAAAGTCTCGATTTTAGGGGCCTCATTTTTATTGAATTAACTGCAGTTTCGACTGTCGTTAACACAATGTTAAGACTAGGACTGATATTTTTGGCAGCTTGAGCCTCTCGATGAATCGTGCAGTGTGTCCAGACACACTGCGGAGAATTCTGTCTCACAGGCGCTTGTAAGGTTTGAAATTTGCCAGACATCGCTCGAGCATCATCTGTACATATACCAACACAGCATTTCCATTGAATACTTGCTCCGTTTAAAAAACTATGATATATTTCAAATAATTCGGCTGCTGTTGCTCTATTTCTTATCAGTTTGCAAAATAGTAGCTCTTCAAATGCTGAAATACCATCGCAAAATCGAACATACGCAATCAAATGGCCATCCTTGTTGCTATATGTGGCTTCATTAAGTTGGATTGCGAATAGTCTTTTGCGCATCTTAGTCGAAAGTTGTTGCTGTATATCCTCGGATATACAGCAACAACAACAGCATTTGAAAGAGGTACAGACTTGAGTTCTGAATAGTGGGGCGTGGTTGAAATGAATTCGAAATAGTGGGTCGCGAATGCTGAAAGGTTGAGAAAAACTGCCTTACGCCATAAAATGTGATTCATATTGAACATATAGAAATAATACGGTATAAAGTTTCATTTGAATTCAATTATAATCATTCTCATAACTGTGTTGTGAAATTTTTTTTTAGTATGTATTTGCTTCTTTCGATGAAATCCGTACATTATGCTATCTGATTTTGGCGTATCTAGGAAGAACTAACAATAGGGGTTGAAACGAGTTGTTTGTCATAAGTGAACAAAAAATGGAAAACTACTATTTCACAGCAATCCTGATTTCAGTGTAGTTCTACCCCCTTAATTCCCGAATGGGACAAGATATCGAGGCCGGATGAAGTTTACCTGAACACAAAAATTGTCACATATTCACGAAAGGTTGAAAATGGATTCCAATAGTCAAAAAAATTATTATAAACTGTTCATCAGAGCCATTCCGAGAAGTCTTTTATGTAATTTCTTAAGTGACTTATACTTATCATAAAACGTTATATCCTCATAACAATAGTTTTTTTTCGTTTTACTGTAATGCCTATCATAACGTCCTGAGCTGTTGGAATGGACTAGGTCAAAGAATTAGTAGAAACCACAAATACAGACCATCCAATCTATAGTATAATAGTTACCTTTCAGCAAAAGAACCGGCTGTTTTTCTAGGGGTAAATAACTAACCATGCAGCAATCCTGAGTACAGTGCAGTTTTACCCCCTTATTTCCTGTATGGGACAAGATATTGTGGCCGGATGAAGTTTACGTGAAAGAGGATCACTGGTCGCCAAGAGAGCGCTACTAACTTTCGAGAGGGAGTCTTGTGATTTTTCGTTGAAGAGGTGATTCAATTCTTTATCAAACACTGGTCTATCTTGAGAATAATATAATCATTTTAATGAACACTCAATTCGAACTTTAACTCTACTTCATTTCAAAAAGTTAACAAAACCGCTGCATGTGCTTTGTGGTGCAAAATAGTCTTCTCCTCTTGAACGGAATCAGATTTCTAGATGAGACAAATTTTTTTCAGTGAAAATAATGAAAATGAAGCCTTTCTCAATAATTTCATGCGACCTCGATATCATCTTCAGTTGAATAAGTTAAAGGGACAGGACTTTTCACGATAATACTGTCTAGTACCTATCAGAAAACTATGACGCGGCCAATAAACTACACAATAATACACATAAGAGTATATCTCTAATGAATATTCTCGTTTTTACTCTTCAGGCCATCTGATTCGAGACAGAAAGATTGGGATGATAATGATGGTCAATGATTTTCTCTTTTGATAGCATTTAACGACCAAGATCTGATGATCTATTTCAAGCCTCATAGTATCCTCACTGTTTACTAGTGCGGCTGATTTATGGGACGTGGTGTTTGCGTGAATTATAAATGAATCATCCAACAAATTACCGACCTACTAATATATTCGATAAATTGTTGATGGTATATATTAATTTTGCTTGTTACCAAATAATTTTCTTACCTTCCCATTGCTTTCGAAATATTTACATAATATTTTGGTTCATCTCCACATTTTGCTGTTTCCTTCAATATCAAATTCCCACTGATATTGGAAGACTTCGATCGACTTCTTGACTTGGATGCCTGAAAAACAATCAATACAAGATTGAATCATATTCTGACGGGACAACATGATAAACTGGTGAGTTCATTAGATTGTACTGTGAGGCCGTTGCGCACTTGAGAATTTTCAGTGTAAAATGGAACTTTCGTCATGAGTTTCTTCCAAACCCCGAAAACATATTCAACTAGTCTGAAATGATGACGAGGATAACTTCTTCAACTGAATGCAGGGCACGGTTAAATTGATCTTGCTTAAATAGTTAAATCCTTCGAAAAGCCCCAGGTTAACTTATGCAGTCGGGTTTGATATTGGTATGAAATTCTGAACAATACAATTTTTCATCTAATAAACATAAACATATATAAACATAAAAACATCTTCTGGACAATGGATATTTTATAGGTTCATCATTAGATGTCCATGGACCTTTGACATCAACATCCAACGGGTATCCAAGTGGACTCCAATTGAGCTGGTTGGGGAAACAATTTGGACCTGTGTCGGATATTCAATGGACTCCATAGGAAACAAAATGAGTTATGCAAATGGACAGAAATCATGAAACAAAAGTGATGACCACATAAATATATTCAAGATGGTTTGAAGGGAGGGCATATTTTTAAATACATCAAACAATTTCTTATTGATCACTTTAAGTAATGGAAAAGAGAGTACGTTTCGAATGAAGCAAAGAATGATTTCATAGGAGGAATCAGTGGACCAGCGATGAAATTGAAAACTTACTCGATCTTTTAGAATTGAAATGGTGACACTTCGTACCTTCCATCATTCCTACTTGAAAGATCAGTATTCGGTTTTTGAACGAACGATAAAATATATAATAATGAAATTTAACGTTCCTGGCAATAACAAATGATTGGTCTCTGTCATAACTTTTTTTGTCGAAATAGGAAATTACTTATTGCAAGAGACATGAAAATGTCAAACGAGTTTGACGATCACAGTAATTGCAATAAACGATCACGGCAATTGCAATAAATAATTCTTGCAAGAATTGCATACAATATTGTTTCCAACTCTGCTTATCCAAAATTGTTCAAAAATCATACAGGGTGTCCCAATAGTGTGTATTTGCTCGATATATGGAAAATATAAAGTTTTAGATAAAATGACCATATTTTTAAACTAGTTTCAGATGTACGGGGTGTTGTATTTTTTGGTGACAGCAAATGATATAATTTTTTTAAACGAAACCACAATTTTTCAGCGCCATATTTCTTCTGCCACAATGCGCCGTTGCCAAGTTACCATTTTTATGTAAAATTCGGAAGTGAAGCTGGTTTCGAATGAAATAATTGTTTTTGAGTTGTCTTATGAAAGATCGGAAGTTAGTCGGTGAGGTGTCTCAGAGAACACCAAAATACCATATTATAATGGTCTGAGAATCATTTATATTTATGCAGGGTGCTTCAATTGTAACTTTGATTTAATGAAACTCCAGTTGGACGTCTTAAATCAATGATTTGAACCAGAATACAATTGTACTTATAGGTACTTAATTTCAAGAAATAATCAACCTTAATTGAAAACGTTTTTCCAAAATAATAAATTAACTAGAAGTTACTTCTGTGGGTAATATCGATTCATCAGTAGAGGAATTTATTATTTTTGTTGATGTTTGGTGTATGATTCGATTGAAATTTTTACTTGTTTATTATGAATAATACGAAGGACGAGTTCATTGGAATAGTGTATGCAATGGATGCAGGTGAGAAAATTGTTTGTTGGCTTCCCGTATGTATGCTGCAAAATATCCTGACAGACGAAACCCATAGGCATTGTTTATAGAGATATAGTTGGTCAACCTTATGGAAATATCATTTGAAGGGATGGACACTGCAGGAAGATGGCACTATTGATTTCGTTTCCAAGTCACATCTTTTCTTTCATCTTTTCATACGGACGTCGTAGCTCAAATCACACATTTTCTTGTTTACTTATAAATGATGCCAAAAGATGGCAATCAATCGAGAAAGGTAGGTGGAATTTTTTGTCAATATCGGAGATCATTAATATTTTGAAGATTGATTTAATGCAAATCTTCCATTCCTTCATAAATTTCTATCGTCAACTCTATTTTGAAGTTTCATTATCTTTCTTTCAACATTTCAGTCAAACTGGCAGACAGAACTCTGCACCAATTTTTCCCCTCAGAGAAGGAAGCATTGTCAAGTGAACGAATATATCGAGATTATAGGGTAGATGGTATAACAAAAACGCTTTAAATCCTTTTTACACAGACATTGACTTACTATAATTATTGAAGGAAAGATTTGAGAGACAGGCCATGTCTATTACGAGAAAAAGAGTCGTGCCAAAACATTATTAAATGATGAAAACTAATTAGCTGATATGTTAGTCCTCCAGAAAATCCTGAATTCAATGTAAGAGAAATAAGCAGAGATTCAGAGATATCGAAACGAAATGAAATTACGAAAAATAAAAGATTCTTGAGAAGCATCATGTTCACCGACGGAAGTACCTTCCACAGGAATGGATTTATCAATAGGCACAAGTATCATTAACATAGTACCGAACATTTACATGAAGTGTATGCTAACGATCATCAATATAAATTGAGTCTTAATGTATGGGATGGTAATGTGGTTGATTACATTGTCAGACCATATTTAAAAAAAAAATTCAATGGACGAGAGTTCCTTCAATTCCTCAGAGAAGACTTTTCTAGTTCAATAGAACATCTACATCTGGGGCGCCAAAAATTTTCGGGGAAAGTACGTGGGTAGCTGGATGTTAATGTTTCCAGATAAGTGGTTTGGATGAGAAGGACCTATTACTTGGCCGCCGGAAATCAATGGATTTTTATTTAGGGTAACAGTTAAATTGGAGATTACTTACGTACTTACTGTCGCTAATACCTAGGAAAATATGGAATAGGGAATTCTTGAGGCATTCCAACCAATTATGCCTTCCCATCCGAGCAGCATGAGAAAAAACTTTCTGAAGAGGCCCAAAAAATGTGTAGAACGAGATGGAAGACAAAAAGTATTATCAGTGTGAATATCGTCGATTCTTTTGTTTCATATTTTGAATATTGGACATGTGATTCTTGGTAGTGTAGAGGTTAGCACATTCGCCTTTCGAGTGGAAGCCCGGGGTTCGATTCCCCGCCAGGCCACCGTACTGGGTAATCGCACGTAAAAGATAAGGTCTCGTTGGCTCGCACAAGCTTCTGAGGGTTGACATTCGTCAGCTGGTTAAGGGAAACTAACAATTTTAGAACAAATTTTTAAATTTTCTGATTTTTCGATGAAAATTTTGAAAAACGCAAATAATGAAAGAACGCCTTGGAATTGTTTGAAAAAATAATAATATATAACTGAAGTTGACGAAAATCGAAGTAACATTTGAAGCATCCTGTATAAATGTTAATGTTTTCAGACTATCACATGCTATTTTGGTGTTCTTTGAGCCACCTCACCAAATCACCTTGAGATCTCTTATGAAAAAAAAACAAAAACTATTTCATTTCGGCTTCATTAACGAATTTTACCAACATATTCATTACCTGTGGCAGCGCTGAGTGAGGAACCATAGGACCATTGTATTAAAAGAAAAACATTGGTTGTTCCATTTAAAGAATTATTCCATTTGCTCTCACGGATAAATGCAACATTTTCATACGTATGAAACTGTTTTAAGAATGTGGCCTTAGTGATATCGAATGACATTTCATCAATGGTTTCGAACATACTGTAATGACCTCTATCTCGTAAAATGGTCACGGATTCTTTTGTGGATGAAACATATTGCAACTCACTCGAATAGAATGATATAATTAATTTTCAGGTACTCGGAAAATATAAATAGAACGAAAAATAAGCTCAAAATACTAAATCCTAAACTTATAACATAACTCTTTTCAGTTTATTTGAAGTAAAGTTCAGTTCATCACCGACAATCTTGCACAAAATCGGAGTATTAGCCGGGACCCGGGACGAAGATCTGCTCGTTGATCTTTGTTGATTTTCGGTTTCCGACGAAGTTGAAATTTGAAGTGAAGCCCAATATTTCAATATATGCGGCGACAAATTAATAAAATGGTGGGACCATACCTTGCAGGTCGTTGAGGAATCTTCTTTGAAGCTAAGTTCTTCTTTGGATTCAAGTAGCTCTGGATTTTTCGCACTTTTAATCACTTTTGTTAGTTTATTGGGAATCTTCCGGCTTGACGCCTCGTTGTTGCGTCTCCCCTCTGACAGCCCCCTTGACAACCTCTTGCCTCCTTGATTTCCGCGTATGGCGATATTGTCATTTAAATATCAAAAGAACTATATACTAAGTATTCACTATATAAAATAATAGTAGCCAGCGACAGAAACGTATCAAGGGATAAATTAAGTAGTAGTTGAAATACAAATGAACCCTAAAATGACATAGGCGCGGTACAATACCTATACTTATTTATAATTTTTTATGCATATGCCGTTATAACTGGTCAGGAAAATATTGCATCTGTGTCATCAATTGGTGAATACGAAATTTATCGAAGAATCGAAAACCACAATAAGTGACAGGTCATGATTATTTATCCGATCAAGAAATATGTATAACATCGAAATCCTTCGAAGAGCCCCGGGTAACTTATGCAGTCGGGTTCGCTATTGTTATGAAATTTTGAACAATAATACAGTTTGTTTTCTTCTGCGTTTTCACTTATTTTTGTAACTGTTGAAAAAATTAAGTGGTTTTCTCAAATAATTCGAAGGGAGGTAATTTTTTCATTGATCCTGAAGAGGCCAAGGATCTCTTGATGGATTGAAAGTGAAAAAAAAAAAACAATTGAAACACTACTTCCTACAAACATAAAAACATCTTCTGGACGCCTAACGGATATTTTATAGGTGCATCATTAGATGTCCATAGACCATTGACATAAACATGCAACGGGTATCCACTCTTGATTATAAATAGACAAGTGGACACCTCACCAAATCACTTTCAGATCTCTTATGAAAAAAACAATAACAACTATTTCATTTCGGCTTGATTACCGAATTTTATGAACAAATTCATTACTTGTGACAGAAAATAATCTAGCGCTGAGTGAGGAACCATAGGACTATTGTATTAAAAGAAAAACATTGGTTGTCCCATTTAAAAAATTATATCATTTGGTCTCACGGAAAAATGCAACATCCGGTAAATCTGAAACTGATTTTAAAATGTGGCCTTAGTGATATCGAATAACATTTCAACAATGGTTTCGAATATACCTATACTTATTTATATTTTTTTATGCATATGCCGTTACCACTGGTCAGGAAAATATTGCGTATGTGTCATTAATTGGTTCATACGAAATTTATCGAGGAATCGGGAACAGGTCATGATTATTAATGCGATCAACAATTATGTATAACAGCATATAGCATATAATTTGTTCTTACTATGGGATGTCGAATGCCAACAGAGAAATTGCCGTGAAAACATTTATTTGTGTAGTATAAATCAGTTCAAACCGTAAAAACGTATATTTAATTAACGTTTACCTTAATGAATTGAGTGCAAAGTATCATCCGAACTCCAAACAGCTCTTTCAGCTTGAATACGGACGTAAATTATTTCATCTCTCATTTTCTCTGACTCAACTGTAGTTTGTAGGTATCTATAGATATTATACAGGAAAAAAATGGTTCGACAATAATTGAAAAAAATGATCATCAAAAATAAACACTGATGTATCAAAGATGCTATTCTAATCCATTTGGCTGAGAGTATGTAGGAGTGACAAAGTATATTTTGAACATTACTCGTAATAAATCTATAATTATTATAGAATTATAGAGTAATAAAATCAAAATGAATTGGTTCATTTTCTTTAGAGGAAGTTATAGAACATAATAATTATACGGTTTCGCATCTGTTATGACAAAGCGGCTATCTTTTACGATTTTAATATCTTTTGGCACTAATAATGGCAGATATACCTAACATATATATTATTTTGATTCAAGAGCTGGTTTTGAGAATTGGCACACTTTTCATCTATTTTTGAATTCTTCTAGACGAAAGCTTTAGAGCAAAATTCTGATAATTATGGAAATGCACGCATTTTGGCCGATTGAGCTTGGTATAGATTGAGTTTGAGAAAAATCGTAAACTCAGAATACTTCAAAATCACACACAGGAACAATAATGTACCTGAAAAGTGAGCAAGAATCCAGGTTTATTTTGAACAGTTAATTCGATTGAACGGGTTTAGTGAAATTGATCGCTGTGAAACTCTGTGAAAGTAGTTTGGCCTTCAACTTTTTCATCGGTTATCCGCATTCAGGGAAAAAATCAATTGGAAATTCTCGGAGGTGGTGTTTATTTAAACAAATGAATGGGAATCAATCCAAAAAACTGAAATTATTGAGGTCGAGGTCTAACTGAACATATTTAGGTAAAGTCAAATCATACAAGAATTTGAAAAATCATTGATGCATTTAACATTTTTTCAAAAATTTTCATTGAATATGCAGGACATACAGGTTATGAAGTGGAGGCCGAATTACTTTGGCTCCCTGGCGGGACGCCAAAAACCTCACTTGAAACATTTAGAATCCCTTTTCTAATTTGAATATTTGTTATTGACAATTTCCGTCATGGACATTTGCGCATAAGTTTTGAGAACGAAAGCGGATTACTATGAAAAAAATATTTATCCACCACAAAATGATGACTTCCAAACAGTATTTAAAAATAAAACATCATGGCAAGTGATTGATAGAGAACATAATAAAAATAAAAAGATACCAGGTAATTCTTGAACTGTGGTGAACAAACCATCTCAGTTGAAGATATTTCTGAGTTACTTGCTATTCAGTCCTCTACTTTTTCTTAGTAAATGAACTGAATTGTCATTTTACAACCCTTTGTGCTGAATGTATCAGTAGCTTAAACATTGATACACATACTAAATATGCTTTTTCAACCCAGGGGAAGTGAAAACTAGAATTCGTTTGTCAAATAAAACTCCACGGGAGCAGTTGAAGCATTTATAGATGAATTTTCACAATGTCTTCCTTTAACGACCTGTAGAATTAGGAGAGTTTTCCAGTGAACTGAAGCTGGCTTTGATAATACCGATTTATAAGGAGGGTGATATCCTGGATAAGAATAAGAATCGAACAATTTCTGTATTGAGTGTACTAAAAAATAATTGAAAAAATCATGAACAAAGGACTTAAAAATTATCTAATTGTCCATTAAGATCTTCTCAGCATGGATTCAGAGAAAATTTTTCAACAGAAACTGCTGCGATAGATCTGCTTCAACATATAAATAATGGTCTCAATATTTATGTAATAGGCATATTTGTTGATCTTCGCATTCGCCTCAATCAATATGAAGTTTGAAGAAGATAAGCTGGATGATCCCAGTATACGTGGAAATATGAATAATCGGTTAATCTTATTATCTGTCCAATAAAAAATATGAACTGAAGATAAGAGATGTCTACAATGCGCGAACTTGGTGAGGATGGGAGTTAGCGAACAGTTCAAACTTCAGAAAGTTAGCTCAAGAAGCGAACCTTGAAGAACTGCACGCTTAAAATTTCAAGAATATTCGGGATCTCTTTTCAATTTTTAGTATGGACGCGTAGCTCGCGTGCAGCTCTCAAACAGTTCGCGAACAGTCACAGAACTTCACTTTGGTCTGGACGGGCCTTCAGAATACTGAGCGCATCCTCTGGTTGTATTACAACTTTATAGTACCAGTGAGCGCTAAAATTCTTCACATCATGAGTGTTTTCTTTTGAGTTATTTTACTCATTCTCTTTTCTAGGGGAGACAAGGTTGGATAATAATAATATTCCTTTCACATTCCAGAGATTTTGTCTGCTAGATGCAAGGGGAAAGTACTAGGGGTATTTGATAGGGGTATCAAGATGAACTTAGCTCGAAGTAGAGCTTAAATATAGGGTAGGTGATGCTTCTTTCAATTGATTGCTTTGTTGACTGAGAGGGAAATTTTTTATTTAGTATAGTTGGGTGCTATTCAGGGTAGCAGCAAGCATGTAGTTGACTGATATTAAGAGACATCAACTTTTCACTTGAAAAGTTTACGACTCGCATAAACTTTAGCCCGATGAAATTTCCCTTAATGAATATAATCCCGCCTGTGATTGCTTCAGTACAGTATGGTATGTTTACAGTTAATTTGGTTGATTTTTGACATCCTACGTCTCTCATTTCCATTCTTGTTTTATACTTCTAAAACATGAAAACCTCGTTCCTTGGTTACTCGATTTTATTCATTTTAAATAAAGTAATTTGAATGTTCGAGGTCAACCCTATAAGTATTTCGGAAAAACTACCGAAAAGGTGGATTATCACTTAAATAATGATTTAGAGTTATAACTGATATAAAAATGATATGGGTAGTAGTCACATCGAGTTATAACATATATCACGATCTTCGAGGTCCATCTATCGTTTTTCCATCAGTTAGTACTTTATTGTCTGACGAGTATTACAACTCCACATAATATATCATCTCAATTATACTTATTCCTATAGTATAAGCCCACGAATTTCGAGAAAGTGTAGCATTGAATTAAATCACGATCCGTAGATGATATTGGCATCTTTCCGTCCAAATACAACGAACCGTAAATAGCTTGATGTTGACTCAATTACTTCACCTAATAGCCATATCGAATCCGAACCACACATTTCCTACAGAACATCAACACGATTTTGATTATTACCTTTCTATGATGATGTTTGGAACTCATCTTCTTCGCCCAAGTACAGTGAACTTCACAACAGTATGATTTATAATAATACGAAAACGTCTTTAAACTCCCCGGAAAAGCCAGCGAACATCTGTTGACAAGGAGCAATGAAAGTGTAATAAAACTCAGTCCCCACTGAATTTTCCGTTGTGGGAGGAAATATATGAATTGAAATCAGCTAGAGTTATTTTTAACATTATCTCTTTATTTCTGTTTAACGATCTCATGCTTAAGTTTAATTGTTTTGACCGGCTGAAATAACCGAAAAATTATATTATTTTTACTATGCATCGTAACTATTCTGGACAGCAAGTGTTTCCTAGAAATGTTTTTCTGAGTAAGCATGAAACGTGTTTTCTATTTGATTGATATTTCTATTCAAATGACCACATGTTGGATAACTAATTATGTATTTTAGCTATACGACATGAAAACTGTAACGGAATGAAAGCCATTAACACAATGAGGAGAAAATTGATCATGTGGCCATGAAACTCTTAAATTGAGTAACAAACACTTATTTTTTTGTATCGGGTCGATAAAAAAAACAATCAGCAATGCAAACAAAGCATAAATAACTGTTGCGATTAATAATTTTGGTTTCGGTAGTGTAGCGGTTAGCACGTCCACCTTTCAAGCGGAACACCGAGGTTCAAATCCCCTCGTTGATCCATTGCGCGCCCAAGTTTCTACAACAACAATGTGTCAGTGAGTAATACAACAGTGTGGTGGAAAAAAGATGAATTCATTATCTCGCATCTTGACGAATATCGGATTTCTATCATATTTTTGTTATTTGTCTTCATTCTTCTACACCCTCTCAGATATATACGTGGACTGCATTGGTCATTTCAAATATAGAATGAAATCCACTTCATTCGAGAATTGTGTCGGGTTATGTATGTCAGGTATGTATTGACTATTTTCACATTGTAATAATCTGCAATATGCAAAAACTATTTTTACCAAATATTGTCTTGCAATTGGATTTTTTCTTGTTTGTTTCTATACCTTATAACTTTCAATCAATTTGAAGTATTGATTGGACCTTATAAACAATCGGAATACCTTTCAATTGATAAATCATATCTTCATTCAAAAAAACCTTCAAGAAATCTAATGCAATGTACATTTCAAACTAGACATTAACCCGTTTTGGATTATTTCCTGACCCCGATAAGAGATATAAAATACATATATTTCTTTCATTTTACAGCTGATGGATTGTGAAAATTGAATTTTCTGTAGTATTTTCCCAAACTCCTCAGATAGTGGAATAACGTTTTTTCAAATCAAATAAATACTTGCACTTCCATATTTACTGAATAAAAAGATAGCCTTTCCCATCAGTGGAAATGTTGATGAAAATACTTCACAATTCTGACATTTCTATTCCTGCCAAATCTTGCGTTATTGTTTCTTCTCATTTTTGGGAACTACAATAACGCTGCCCCACTGAAACCTATTCAACGGCCAAACTTACTGACACTCCATTTATTTCGGAGTTCAATACTTGTGCATTATACGCGTGGTGTATTACTTTTAGCCTAATACTTTTAGGATCAATAAAACACCCAAAATTACTGCTGATGTATCTCTCCTTTACTGGACTTCTTCATACAGCTTTTTATAACTCGAAATTGATAATTTATAATATAAAATTGATATTAAGTTATGCATACGAGGAATAGGCTAAAGTACTATATCACAATAGGATACAAGAGCTTTAAAGTTCCTGCTTGAGGAAGCTATTGTATTGCAAAACACATGTCGCGGTTTAGTAAACCCTATTATGTGAAGATCTCACAGGCAACTGTATATTATTTCTTTAAAAGCTTGCCATATTAGCTTGACGTCGGAGAAATGAAATACCTGGTTCATAGACCAACTTTTCACTTTAATTTTACTTCGAGGAAGTTGACCCAATGTTAATGGAGGCGTTCATATACAAAATGTTAAAGTTTCGTGTATGGAGGCTTCCATTGATTAGCATTGTGAGAAATATAAATTGAAAATAAAGTCTCTGACATTCAGTATACGATTATAGAGATACAAATAAGTTCTGACTGGCTAAATGGGTATATACCCAAGTTTAAATTCTTTCGTTTGAAGTTCTTGCTTGAGGAAGCTATTGTATAGAGAAACACGTATCGTGGTTTAGTAAACCCTAATATGTAAAAACCTTACAGGCAACTGTATATCATTTGTTTAATATGGAATTTCATCAAGTAAAGGTCACTTCCATTCAGTTGTTAATGAAAACTGTTCCATCTGAAAGAGAAGTACATCCTATTGACACCAATTCAGAATAAGTTTTCTGAGAATGCTGGCAAATTCAGTTTCCGAAATATCAACAAACAAAAGAAGTGATAGATGTGTTTGTGTCTGTATAATTAAGAAATAAATGGAATGAAAGCGGCAGTCAGACATACCAGAATTCAAGATATTCAATCAAGTAGGATTCGAGGCCACACTCCTTCATTCACTAGATTAACACTGTAATCATTGAGCTACCAAATATACCGAGTTTTCAATAAGAGTGTATTCGACGGCAGATTTATCTCCAGAGAATGTGGTAAGAATCTTTTGACTGTACATAAACGATATGCAATATAGGTAATAATGAGAGCTTTCGAGGTTGGGTAAAGCTCGAGAGCTCCTTGCCTCAGAAAGCACGAATAATAATAATAATAATAATAATAATATTGCTTTTATTGAATAGGTAGCAGTTACATAGCGATAATGAACACATCCAAGAGTAGCACCTATTCAATGGCAGAGTTCAAAATGCTTGTTCTAGGAACGAGATTTTGCTCTTCCACTCAACCAAAATAATCTGAAAATCTTCTGACAAGATGCTGAATCGTCGCGTGGTAGAACATTTGTATAATCTTCGGATCATTCTGAATTCACTACGAATATTCGAAAGATATATTTATCAATATACAAATAATATTGAACGAAATCCATGAAACCATATTCTCGTCAATATTGAAAGTTCATAATTTATACTGAGGATATTCGAAGCAGGAAATGGTTATATTCTGGTAACGATCTCAGAATATTCTTGAAATCATTTTTATAGAGAACTGGGAATGTGAATTTCAGTCAACTTCATATGTCCAAATGATTTGATAAGATATTCAAACTTTGTGGTTGAAATATATCAAAATGATCAAATGCTCCAGCAAATGCTTCTAGGAATGTTCTCAGAACATAATTGTGCTATTTGGGTGCCGAGCTACCCTTGATTGTCAAATTCATTGTTGACAAAATGGTTAGGGCTTTCGCGGCCGAGGTTTTCGACATCACTACTTTTCTTCGGGTTTGAAGGTCATCGTTCTTTGGAATTTCTTCCTGACGTCTCGCTAGCGCGAGTGGCTAGCTTCTTCAGAGGCTCACTCATCTTGACTATTATTCCGATGACCAAATGTCCAGTCACCATCTTCAAGTGACCTTGAGGTCAAATGGATACAGTGTACCCGAGATCAACAGGGCCATGAAATTGAAGAGTTTCACGGTTCAAAACAGGGAGGACTCTCAGATAGATGCAAATGCATATCTGTCATAAATCTCGAGGGTCACAGACAGAATTTGGAAAATTTTGGGAGAATACAACATAAAAACGGTCAAACCGGACAAAAGAGACCCACTGTCAGCAGCAGAGGTTTATCGCATACCGTGCACCTGTGAGAAGGTATACATCGGTTCCACCAAAAGATCCATGGGAACAAGACTCGAAGAGCATGAAAGAAACTAGGCTAGGGCAAACTGACAAGTCGGCAGTGGCGGAACACGCTCTCAGTGAGGGAAACCACAGGATTCTCTTTGAAAATGCGAAACTAATTGCCCCCAACCAGGGTTACCACAGATGACTGGTACGGGAGGCGATAGGGATTCACAAACACACGGACAATTTCAACAGAAAAAAAGAAGAGTTGAGTCTGATAAAATCACGACAGGTAGTGCGGCAACCCGACTGAAGTTATTAACATCCCAGACTACCTGCATCAATATAAATACGCTTCGAATACGAAATCGAAATGTCCAGTCACCGGAATAATAGTCAAGATGAGTGAGCCTCTGAAGAAGCTAGCCACTCGCGCTAGCGAAACGTCTTGAAGAAATTCCAACGAACGACGGCCTTCAAACCCAAAGAAAAGTAGTGATATCGAAATTCATTGTTCTTCATGTTGATGAAATGTCAAGTGGTTCGAAATGATAAAGCCATTTATTATTGTATATGACAAAAATATTTTGGGAATCAAATTGAGAAGTGTTCGGCGAGACCAAACTGACAAATATTTTGGTGGGGAATTTCTCGTTTCATGCAAAAAAATTCTTATGATTTTATCTCGAGATAGCACGTTAGTATCAAACGAATAGTTATAAACTGTTCTGATGTAGAGAAACTCCCTTTTGTCGATAGTCATTAATGACTATATTCCACGAATGTTGATTATGTATGACATGGTGCGAACCCACTCTGTAACACGTAATCATTAATGACCATTGATCTTCATGAAAAAATGTTAAATAAGGAAAGATTTGTATGAGGGTATTTTCTGTACATTAAGCCAGTTTATAGTATTCGTTTGATAATGTCCTTACAGGACGAAAGTAAACTAACGTTAGTTGCAAATATTATATCATAAACATAGTAAGTTTCAT
Organism: Zygogramma bicolorata; assembly: GCA_032362365.1. Classification (NCBI taxonomy): domain Eukaryota; kingdom Metazoa; phylum Arthropoda; class Insecta; order Coleoptera; family Chrysomelidae; genus Zygogramma; species Zygogramma bicolorata. The sequence continues at coordinate 432,934 of JAVJAQ010001170.1, read as the reverse complement.
CTCCCAATTTTCATCAAGATCTCCTACCATATAGTAATGGTAATGGGTGGGGAATACAAGCGTCAGCTACTAGGCCCCAGTGGGCCCTTTTCGCACACCCCGGTGTGTGTGTGTTGTGTATCAGGCTTGTGATTAACTCCCTACGCCTTACTCAGGAGCGGCATGGTTATTCGCGCACCCGTCTACAATGAAACGTGGCAGGAATCATTCGCCAACATGACAGAGATATTCCCATAAAGCTAAGTCTCTGCCCACCTCGTTGAGGAAGCGTACCCGGGACATCTAGAGCCACAGGTGGACGCGGAACCACAGCGACAACTCCCTCGCCCCTACCACATAGTAGCGGCTAGTTCCATCAATTTATCTCATGTTTTAATTTTTCAAGTTCAGTGCAGATACGTCAAACTTTCCAAGAATCTTCAGTTGCAGTGAATTACGGTTTCCTGAATACCTAAGAACTGCCCACCCCGAGTTCTGAAGTTTCAGAAGGGTGTTGATAATCATTGAAATCACTTGAAACTTTTTCAATCGAACAAAGGGTCTAACCCAGTATACATGAGTGTGAAAAAAATTATCTAAAATTCAACAATTTGAACAAACACATTAGAATCTAAGTTGCTAAAAATTCATCAACTGGATAAAATGCCTTATTTACAAGAAATCTAAAAAGAACAACTTTCAAGTGTTTATCATTATGAAATAATATTATTAATAATTGTTTGAAATGACCCCTGTGTCGAGTGCCGTACTGGTGGATGTCACTATTTCGCAACGTACCTCTGTTGTTTATAAAATCGTCAACCAATAAAAAGTTATATAATCAGTGTGAGGATTTCTAAGTCAATTAATAGTTGCTTGCAATGAGAGGTCTGGCGGGCACCAACCATACACCTTATTATTCTTTTTTGCATAATAAATGCTTTATCAATATTAGAAGATGAGTCACAAAATATCAGTCCATATGAAAAAATGAATGGTACCAAACCATAATATGCCAATTTTAAGACTGTAAAGGGAACCGATAATTTCAGTTGTCTCATAAGGTAACAAGTAGAACTCAATTTACCTACTATGTATTCAATGTGAAATTTCTAGCTCATGTTTTATCAATCTTGAGCCCAATTTGAAGGAATCTGTTTTTCAAGTGACTCATGATTTATTTTGATAAGTAGGTTGTAATCCTCTGTAACGTTTTTTGTCAGAAATGTCATATAAAATGTTTTGTCAACATTTACTTTCAGCCCATTGTTTACACAATACTCGTGAAATTGGGAGGTGCCATGAATGGCTATCAAAGCAAGTGCATCACTGGTTCTTTCATGCAAATCAAATGTTGTGTCATCTGCATAGTTGACTATTATCTCAGCTGATTCGCATGAGTATTGCAAATCATTCGAAAAAATTATAAAGAGTACTGGATCCAAGATTGAGCCCTGGGGCACACCTACCATCACATTTCTTTCTTCGGATTTTACATCCTCTATTACCACAATTTGCTTCCCATTTGTCGAATAAGATTTTATCCTATCATTCGTAACACCTCTGATGCCAATACGATTAAGTTTTTCAAACAGTGTATGATGGTCAACAGTATCGAAAGCACGGCTCGAGTCAAAAAATAGTGCTAAAGGGGGCTGTCTGTTATTCAAAACGTTGTATATATATGATGTCAAAGTACTAATTGCTGTATTGGTTGACTTTGACTTTCTGAAACCCTACTGACATGGATTTAATAAACCGAATGATTTCAGGAAAGCTGACATGTTATTAAAACTTGTTTCTATAATCTTTGCTATTTGGATCTGTCAACATATATTTCTGTACAAATATATACATATTTCTTTTTCCATTTCTGGAACCTTTGTTCTTGAAAACTGGTAATGATTTAAAAACTTTCAATATATCTGGATACTGTCCTCATTTGAAGGATTCTTTAATAACGTGTGACAGTGGTGAGCAAATAAGATGTGCCACAGTGCCGAATACCCCTCCAGGAATCTCATCTATTCCTGCGGCTGGTTTGTGTGAAGAGTTTTTCAGTAATACTTCTATTTCATATGGGGTGGTAGGTGTAAGAAACATTGTTTTCGTTGAATATGGCTCCAAAGTTAAGTTTTGATACATTGGTTTTGGACAATCAAAGTTCATGAAAAAATCATTAAAACTATTTGCTTTATTAAGGAGACCTGATGATTCTGTTCTATCAGTTTCAAGAAGCTTATCAGGAATTCATAAACTTTTTCCTTTCATTTCACCGATTGATCTCCAACTCTCTCTACTGATATTTCAGGAGTATAAAATTCTTTCATTATCATGAGATTTTTTTGTTTGTTTTTCATATAACAATTTGAGTTCCCTAAGCTTCTGATGTATTATTGCATTTTTTGTAGTTTTTCTCAGTTTTGACATTTTGCAAAGAGTTTCATGATGTTCTTCAGCATCCGGAGAGTACCATTTTTCATGCTTATTGCGTACCTTAAATGTTCTCATTGGAAATGATTTGTAGAAATGACGAAGGAATATATCATCAGATTTTGTCATATACAAATATGCCCGATCCCCATTTTACAGGAAGCCTTTCAAATCTTCTATGTTGCTATCAGAGAGGGATCTTTTTTATATATTGACAATCATCAACACTCGATTCTGTGTCTATAGCTAAATGACAGATTTGGTAATTATGATTAGATAAGTAGGTGTCTACAATTGATGCATCATCCACGGTTAGGTTTGTGAAAACGTAATACGTAATAATATTTACTGTTATAGCACTCACACATAAGTTGGTACAGACAATCAATAAATATGTTGAAGTCACCTTGCAGTGATCTATGAATAGTTATTACAAAATGTTCTTTAATTCTTGAATAATCTAGGACTGTCACTGCAGCATCGACATGATTTTCTATATTTTGCTTAACAACTACTGACTTAGCATTTTTACTATTTCTCAAAAATACGTCCATAATCGGTTTTTCAGAAGTCTGAGACTAATTTGAAAATTTTTAAGTTGATATTAGTTAATTCATTAGGTGTGAGCTAGTGTTCTGTGACAGAACATATGTCTACATTACATTTTTCCAATAAAAGTTCTAGAGCTGGGATTTTTTTGCTTTTCCCTGTATATTGAAGTGCATATTTGTTTGTTACTGGTAGTGGTTGATATGGTGTCGGCAACATTATAGGATCCATCTGCTTCATGAACTTCCATACCATCAGATACGCATAACCTTTTTTCAAACTCATAATGCAATCGTGGCAAATAATAGAATATGCCTTGTACATGAGACCGACATCGAATACAACGACACATAAATAGATTGAGTCAAGATCAAATAAATATCAACAGCTGTTTCTTAATGAATTGTCTCGAGGTAGATGTTTTGATATTTGGCAAAACATTCTTATGGGTGTCACGTAAATTATGACCTCTCATTAGAAAATCTTTGCTGTGATTTATATACCACTCAAAATGTGTCAATGAATTATTGCGAAACACTTTCCTTCTGACAGCTTCATCAAATATACTTGAGTATCGTTAACTTTTGACTGTACAAAACAATATAGGTCTATTATGGACGGATGCTTACAACGTCAAATGGATTATATATAATGATTTTTTCCTTGAATGATGATTATTGAAAGATGGATACTTGTGAATAGTGTGAATGTGTTTTTCTCATGATATCATATTCCACCAAAGATGGAATGGAAATGTAGAGATCATCGGGTATCCTATCCTTTTAGGAAATTTTAACCTGTAAATGTTATATGCTTGTATTTTATTTATATATATATATATATATATATATATATTATATTTATTGTGCTCGCATATATACATTTGTGTTCTAGTAGATAAGTTAACATTATACAGAAAATAGGCAATAAAATCTTTTTGAATTTGAATTTTGAATTTGGAATCAGTCTGTGAAGACGTCCATTGAATCTCATTAGTCTTGGGTGACTAGTAATTATTATTGTGCATATTGAAAATACTTTTTGGTAAGTTTTGCTTTTCAATAATCCCCAATAAGATATAGAAAATACTCCTTCGTAAATCTTTTCCTCTCATTTCCGACATCGCCATTGATACAATGAAGAAGTGAGACAGAGTGATAGTTTTTTAAGTGAATCATTGAGTTGTGTATTAGCTTTTTCAGTGATTTGTTGAGACTGTTACGATAAAGATGTTTGATTTAGCAGTATAAATTGTCCTTCACTTTTAAATCCGGATTAAAAACATAACAGTAGGTTCAGAAAAGCGGGAAAAGTGACTGCATAGGCACGGGCATTTCATGCTATATACGAAGAGGTCCTATAACGACGACATGGAAGAACTCGTGAAAATATTGAAGGCCAGGCTGGAAACAAGGAAGCCGGTAAGAAAAAGAGGTTGAAGAGCAACGACACCAAAATAAAAAAAACTCAAGAACAACGACGCTGGAAAGAAAAGAAAGTTGAAGAACAACGACGTCAGGAAATAAAGAAGCTGAAGGAATACTTTGTCGGGAAGAGAAAGAGACTGAAAAATAACATCGCCGTCAGGAAAGATAGGTTGAAGAGCACAGAGGCCAAGGAGCAGAAGAAACTGAAAAACAATGATGCCGTGAAGGAAGGGAGGCTGAAGAATTACGTCGCAGGAAAGAAAACGATGATGAAGAACGACGAGACCAGGAAGAAAAGGAGGCTGAAGAACTACGTTGCCGGAAAGAGAAGGAAGATGAAGAACAACGACGCCAGGAAAAAAGCTGAAGAAAAAAGTGGCCACGAATAAAAGATGCTAGAGAACAACGAGGCTGGAAAAACTAGGTTTGAAGAGCAACGACGCTAAAAGAAAACGCGGCTGAAGAACAACGTAACAGTGAAGAAAAGGAAGCTGAAAAATGACGAAACCAGGAAGGAGAAGAAACTGAACAACCTCGTCGCGAAGAAAAATGCGGATGAAAAACAACGTTGCAGGAAAGAGAAAAAAGCTGAAGAATATCGACGCCAGAAAAAAAAAAGCTGAAGAACAACGTCTTCGGGAAGAAAGAGAGACTGAAAAATGACATCTCTGTCAAGAAAGAGACGTTGAATAGCACCGAGGCCAAGGAGCAAAGGAAACTGAAGAACAACGATGTCGAAAAGACAAGGAGGCTGAAGAACTACGTCGTAGGGAAGGGAAGGAAGCTGAAAAACGACGCGACCAGGAAGGAAAGAAAAATGAATAACAGCCGTCGCAAAGAAACGGAAGCCTCAGAACAACTACGCTGAAAAGAGAGGCTGATATAAAAAGAAGGGAAGAATATAGAGACACGTGTTCCTGAAAATATTACACGAATGGAAGGAAACCAAATTCAGTATAAAAAAACTGGAGGAAACGAGAGGAGAGCTTCAGGAACGAGTCAAGGAAGCGAACTGCAGGAACAAGAGCAAGAAATGAGACAACCACTCTTGGGGCTGATCGCAGAAGGCGAAATACACCTATACTCTGTTCTTGACTACGACTCTTTCTCACCAAGGCGTGATCAAACACTCCAATTTCGGAAGCAGAACTATCTGGAATGGAGAGGAGAAAGCAAAAGCCCTCATGCTGGCTTTGAGGGAAAAAGCATTCCAGTTGAAAAGCGGAAGGATTATGAAGCAGTCGTATTGGTTCCGGAGAAGAGGTATGGCAGTCAGTACCTCAGTACCTATGCTAGCTCAAGCAAAAACTCAAGGAACATGAGATACTCTATGGGGCTGACATTGGAAGACTGGTTAGACCTGCCCACCCGGAAGTACCAGGAAAAATCACTAGGCAGTTATGGCTGAACGGGGACGAGGACATCGCATTGCGACAGGCATTGGGGCTGTCAAAATGCAACCGGAGTTTTCGCGGTCAGTTGTATGTAGTCGTAGAGTTCGGGTTGAACCGAGTCTAGAGTTTTCTGTTAGAAGTTACGGCTCCAATTTGGAGCCATCATCAAGAAGGTCAATGTTACTTCACACTGAGACTCGACACTGTGAAAACATCCGTCAATTAGAATTTGTTTCAGTTTTGTTTTGGAACATTTTTCATTTCGAATAGTACTAGAAGGATCATTATGAAATTTTGCTCCTGCATAGAATGTTTTGGTAATCTGATGGTTTATCGTTGCCTGGTAGGATAGGTATGAAATCAGAGTAATGGAAATATGTATGAGATCTCTCCTTTAATAAAATTAAATATCTCGTTAAATATAGTACATATAAATCTCGGTAACCAGATTGAACATCGACAAAATAACTTTTTATCGGGAAACAAATATCCTTTCTATATTACTTGGAAATATATAAGTAGTACACGTTAATCAGTTGAGATTTATTAAGAACTGATTTTGTCTCATGGAATAGCATACAATACACTGTTATTTTTTTGTTTATGTGGTTGATTCTAGATTCAAATGACCTATCACTATGGATAGACATATCAAGAAATTTAGTATCTGACTTTTCTCACTCTTCACTTCAACTTGAAGGTCGTTCTTTTTCTTAGGTTTCTATAATGAAATTGCATCAGAACAATTTCGTTTGAATAAAAAATCAAAGAATTTCTGATACACAAACTTATGAATTCCAAAGATAATCAATTGAGTTTGTTCTGGAGCTCCTTACGATTATTGGTGTCTTTTTCAAGTGCTAAAACATCTGCATATAAAACTGTAGAATCTGTACTTACATGACTTGGCATAACATTAATGTACAAAAATGAAATTGATTCCTGAGGAACTCCTGATTTAACGTTATTTGGCGAAAACTGTCGACCTTCTAATCTCACATACATTCTTCTATGGGTGAGATACGGTTTTATCCACGGATGAAAGGTGCCTCTGAAGTCAAGTAGCCTGACATACCTCCTCTAAAAAAGCATGCGCCGCACTCTCAGTCAACCTAAGGGGTAGAAACCATGCTGATTTTTGTTTCGATATGATTTTAAATTTTTGCAGAAATGCACACATTTCTCAAAAATTCCAACCAAGGCTATTGTAAATAATTGTAGAAACCAGGATTTTTGTTTGTTGATTTCAAGACTAATTTTGGACAATTTTTTACAGACTGCCTTGCATTCGTTACACATGAAAACATCGTTAAAATTAGAAAAATAATGAAGGCATACTGTTTCGAATTTTACAAGGCGAGTCAAAACTCGACTGGAAGTGTTACGAAATAATTTAATAGAAACTAACCTTTCACACATGTGTAAAATTGTATTTGTCCTTCACAGCCAAATTTGTCTTGACACTTTCCAAAGAAAAATACCAAAGGAAAAGAGAATGTGTTAGAGGCTATAATAACAAAGATGAATTCACCAATATTCATTGCCACATTGTGACAGCTTCTTCAGCATCAAATAAAGTGGGTTGGTTACTAATTTTTGGATAATTTGTTCTTGTTTCAACTTTCAGAACTACAATTCCTCTTAGGTCCAATGAAATGTGAACTAATTTCATCGAGGGTTTGACGAAAATTTTTGAGGCATACTGTTTAGCGATACAATACAATATGCCCTGTGGTCTTCATGAAGTTGAGAGTAAATTCATAATACAAATATTGCAGAGGCAGCCGATTTGAATAGGTACAAATGAGGTATTTTTACTTATCAAATAAAAAAGTTGCACTAATATCATGAAAAATCGCTTCCGGTAAAATTTCCACAGTTTTTGGTACCTATTCTGTAGTTCAGGTCATCCTCATCAAAATACACCATTGGCACAACGTTCCCTATTGGGCGGTTTGGGATATACAGGGCGTCAAAGATGGAAACTTTTCCGATTTAGCATAATTCATTACATTAGCGTATCCGCTCGAATTTCTAGTATGTTTTAGTTTATGGTGCGTTCTTAAAACTATTTTCATTAAAAACTTCTTGAGTTCAATATTCACGGATTTGCAGGGGATCCAAATAAGCATTTTCGAAATATTCTGATAAATATCTGAACAAAATATTCATAATTCATGAAAATACCTGATAATCGAGAATTGGTTAGCGTGTCGAATATCACTCGTTGTTCCCATTTGTAGCTTGTATCCATATTTACTGATTTTCGAAATATGCTGAAATCAAATGGAAACTCTTGGTTCGGATCAATTTCATTTTTCTGTAGTAAAAAAATGCTTCAGTGATTTCTGCCGATTGTCTGAAATCAAGAAACTCACGACTATGTTAGCTTACCGTCATTTTGGCTATGTTGTGATCAGAAAGTTATATTTCTACAAGGTTTCGAAAAATAAAAAAAAGACCTTTTATATTTTTGGAAAGCAAAATATTGGAGTAGCAGTGTTGAGTTGGGGAGAGTTTTAAAAGTAGTCTGAGTTTCGTCGGTTACATACCTAGTTGTCACATGTAACATGTCCATTTCTTTTATAGATAAACTCCTAAAACCACCGTGTATATTGTTGATTAGTTACTGAAGTTTCAGTCACAAGAATATAACCATTATCAGTAAAACTGGATGGAAATACAAAAGGTAAGGGACCATCAAGTGATGAATCCAAAATTTGCTATCTCTGTATAACTAAAATAAAATATTCCAAAAATTGTTTTTGAACCCACTGTAAATTCGTAATTGTTAAGTTAAAACCCTTAACTACTGTGGTGCGGTCACCGTGACCAATGCCTATTTGAACATCTCTAGTATTAAGCCCCTCCCTAGTTGTAGAGCCTTGGGCGTCTCTGTACCTTCAAATGAAGAAGGCGACCGCAATATTCGCGTGTTACGCGTTTTTGTTTTAAGATTACGTCGAGTTAAAAATTTGTTGCGGTCATAGTGACCTCAGCACAGCATCAGTGTAACTTATTCTTTTCGTGTCTGTTACCCATATTTTCTTTTATTATAATTGACTGTGATACTGAATCTTCGTTTAACGAACCCCAATTTTGGGAAAACTGCTTCAAAGTGGTTGGATGGTATCAAAACAAAAAATTCGATTGAGAGCGACGGGGATAGGGCAATCGAAAGTGCTTACGAGCTCAGTGAACATGACGTGGAGAACGCGTGGAACAAGTATCCATGGGAAAAAAAATTGATGCACGTGTCCTTCACGACGTGTCTTTCGGGTTACACTTTTACGAAGCCTATTTGTCGTGAATGTTCAACATATATCTGTAGAAACTGCAAGTCTCATTTGTAATTTTTTACATAGTGTAAATTTTTCAATCAATGTTTTTCATTTTTTCGTGAGTTCCTCTGTCAATAGTTTCATTTAGGAATTATTATTCTTTGTTTAAGGTTTAATGATGAATAAAACGTCCAATTTTGTCAAAAAAGAAGCTGTTAACCAAGAAAATAAAATTTTTGTAAAAAAGATACCCGGTTTTTAAATGCATATATTTAATTGTCATCAAAAAATGTTCAATTCATAATATTAAAATTAAAATAATAAGAAAAAACTCAATTATATAATTTTTCATGTTATATATTTATTTCGGTCATCATGACCGCACCACACGCGCACCGTTATCAAAGTTGTACCACAGTAGTTGAGGGTTAAGTTCTCCAGTAAGTACCATTAACTTAAACATGCCAGATATTCAAACGAATACACGTACTCGAAACGATTTTCGCGAAATAGGCAATTTCTGTCTTTGACGCCCCATGTATTTGAAATAATAATAATAATAATAAATTTATTTGTACTTGCATCAGCAGCCATCTAGGAGATGGATGTACACGTCATAATTATTTACTAAATACCAATATAGGTAAACGAATCGTCTATAAATACAATACATAAACAGTACACAAAATACAATATACACGTAAGTATAAAAAATATAACTTGAAAATATCAACCTAACGAATCATTGAGGTATTCTTTCACCGAATAATATACCTTTGCTACTAACATTTTTTTGATTTTCATTTTATAACTACTGAGGCTCATGTTTCCTATGCCTTCTGGGAGTTTCTTGAAAAGTTTAGTTCCTGCATATCTAGGGCTTTTTTCAAATTTTGATAGTCTGTGGTGGATTATACTCAGTGCTCCCGCATTTCTTGTTGAATACTGGTGAAAGTATGAATTTTTTTTGGATGTTTGCAAATTTTGTTTCATGAAGATCAGCATTTTGTAAATATATACGCAAGGAAAAGTTAATAGTTCAGTAATGAGGGTTGTGTCGATGGAGACATTCGAATAGGATAACCTGAACTACGAAATATCATAAACTCTGTTGTTTTGACGGAAAGCTATTCCCCATTATTTAGAGCAGAGTTCTTTACGCCACCTAACTCAATGTAACAAATGGATCAATTTGTCACGGTATCCAATTTCAGTCGATATATAATGTAATTATAAGGAGTATATAAATGGGAGAATATTTGATTATAGTTTTCCAATATCTCAAACAGATTTCTTTCGATAATTAATTGAATGAGCTGAAATAAAAAAAATTATGTGGGAATATTGATGTTTGTATATATTCAAATCGTCTGCCTTCACATATTCATGTCAGAAGTTGAATTACCTTCCTCTATACAAAATGGCATTCTGTAAAAAATTGGTGAAATCGATATTTTTTTAAATGTTCATGAGTAATTCAGTGAGAGTGGTACACCATGGATTAGTATGCCCCATTCATTGAAGGGCATTATGGGCTATGAATCAAATATCAAATGCAAATCTAGCATGTATAAAGTTGGTCAACATTATCAAAAAAATTAGCAATATGATTGACAATAAATAGAATCTACTGTATACCGCCATACAGTATGCCTCAAAAATTTTCGTCAATCTCGCAATGAAATTAGTTTGAATCTCATTGGGCATACCGTGAAACGTTGATTCTTATTGAATCTTTTCGTAACACTTTTAGTCGAGTTTTCACTCACCTTGTAACATTTGAAATAGTATGCCTTCATCATTTTTGTAATTTTCACAATGTTTTTATATGTAACGAATGCAAGGCAGCCTGCAAAAAGGTTGGCCAAAATTAGCCTCAAACTCAACAAACGCAAATCCTGGTATAGTAGTTTTCGCAATAAATGGTATTGACTGAAGGATTATAATAAAACCAATTAGACCCTGAAGTTGTAAAATCCGAGATGCACATCATAAATGTAAAAGGACCGGATTCAGGTAATTTTGTTTCTCAGAGAGGGATTGTAGAGGATTACAGCTTACACTTCTTGTTCATTTCAGTCTTTGTATTTCATTGGAAGTGTTCACTTGTGTTACGGCGTGCAAAGATTTCATACCCCAACGTACAGAATAGGCAGTATGTGGCGTCCGTGGATAAAAAGTTATAGTGCTTCTTCCAGTGGTTCGTTAAAGAAGAATAACTTATCTTGTGACGCGAAAATCATTAAAAAAAATGTGTATAGTTCCTTACTTCAGCAAGGATTTAACGCGGGTGCTGCAGCAAAAGTAACCAGTAATTTGACGAAGGTGCCTCTTACTTCAGTTAGACGAATTGTTGAAAATTCCATGGAATCAAGAAAAAAGGGTAAAGATTCCGGTGTCACAAAAAGTCTAGACGACTGGGAAGAAGATTTGATAAGGCGAAAAATCTACACTATGTACGATGAGCAGCGTGTCCCTACAATCAAAAGTCTGAAACAGCGGCTCATCAATGACGAAACTCACATCAACTGTGGCCTCACTACTCTTTGGCGAGCTCTGTCTGCAATGGGCTTTAAATATCGCGAAATTGACAAGAGACAAGTGATAATGGAATCCACACGTTTAATAAACTGGCGTTCTGAATATATAACGTCAATAAGAAAATACCGGTCTGAAAATCGGCCAATACTCTACCTCGACGAGACGTGGTTTGACACGCATGACACCCCTTCCAAAGGATGATCTGATTCCTCTGATAAGTGTCAAACAAAAGCACCATCAGATAAAGGGAAGAGAATCACAATATTACACGCAGGATCAGAAAATGGTTGGATCCCAAACGCTATGTGGCTTTCTGCCAAAAATATTAAGGACCCTTGTGTTGATTATCACGAAGATACGACAGCAGAGCTTTTTGAAGATTGGTTTGAAAATTGTCTGTTACCCAACATTCCGCCAAACAGCGTTATAGTAATGGACAACGCAAGCTATCATAGTCGACAATTGCAAAAAATTCCTGGCTCAAAGAATACGAAATTGGAAATTCAAAACTTCATAGTTGCAAATGACATATATTTTGAGGAAAATTATACAAAAAAAGAACTTTTACAAGTACTGCAGTCATTTTCTTAAAGAAAAACGTATGTTTGTGATACAATTGCAGAAGAATTGGGACATACAGTGTTACGACTACCTCCCTACTACTGCGTGTTCAATCCCATAGAGCTTATGTGGCATCAACTTGAATCGAGCGTGCGCGGAAAAAATACTCCTCCGACTTTAAGTGGTAGTGTAGTAGAATTAATTAGGAACTGTATGAATGACATTCCTACCAAGAGTTGGAAAAGTTCTGTTAGTCATGTTATAAATGTTGAAAACTCGTACCTTTCTGTAAAATCAATTGCGCCAATTATAATTAATTTAGATGAGGATAGCGATAGCGACACTGAACTAAATATAGAATAGGATTGTAACATTCAAATAAATGACTTGTATATCTCCTACATTATGCAAAATTCAAATTTCTTAAGTTCGACCCTGTAGCACATTTGCATCTTTTACCAGATGATTTTCTACACAATGGGATCAAATCGGGTAGTTTATTGCAGTTAATAAGCCAATACCATTTACTGTGAAAAATACTATATCTACATGAATGAATCAGACAGCGCGTAAATTTTTTGCACGATACGACATGATTTTCTCTATCGAAGGCATATTGTTAAAAATTGGTCGAAAAAATCTTTTATGGCCGGTCGCTCTTAAAGTGAGTATTCTTGAGAGAAAGACTCATTTCACAAACATTTCTCGGGAAAAATGATGAGAAAACGAAAGTATGAGGTACAGTCATGGTTGTGGAGTTCGTTGACATGATATGTTCAACAAGATATTTTTACTACTGAACTGCATAACTTTTGAGGGGATGAGAAGAGAATTGTTGACAATTCAAATTCTGATTACATGAGAATGAAATGAATCATAATCTTGTTAAACTTGTTCAAAGAGAATACATATTTCACGACGAATAACGGATCAAAATGATTCATTATCTGTGTACTCTACCTAAGTATCGATACCTCATAATTATTGAACAAACGTCCAAGGTGAACAATTATATTCATTTATTTACAAACTGAAATTTGTCGACCCACATGAGTTGCAATCTGAACATCAAATTCACTTGCAGTTGATTCTACTGACAGATAAAACGGTAAGTAGTACTTTCATTAGCTCTGTTCACACATTCTGCATGAGTCATTTATTGTTATGTCATCTAAGGTGTTGGGTGCAAGTTTATGTCAGATAGAATCATGGCTGATTTTCGGGTGAGTTTGATTGCAAATTGAGTTTTACATGCTTTCGTATAGTTTAAATTTGCCAACCTAGTCGACAATTCTGAATCGCTTTTCAAATATTTTCCACTTATTTGACCTTGGTTTTTCATATGTATCGGCGATCAGGTTGAGTGGAATTTGTCTCTCCAATTTTTTTTTCATAACTCAGGATTCTCACTCGTTTCGGTGAAATGTTTTCTGTATTACCCTCCTAACTCCATATATTAATTAATCTAGCACGACGTATCCTTCAATTTTTTGTCTCGCGTATTATAAATTATATCATATCTCAGAACACTCAGAGATTACTTCCAGAAAACATTTTCTGAAGAATTATAATTATTATATCTATACTCGATATTCGATCTTGGCTTTGCTGAATAGTTTATGAAATTATTCATTGAACTGAACTGGTCGATACTTTATTAAAATCAGATCGAGAGAGGTATGTTGGGAACTTTTCTTTTGATTCATCAAAAGCTTTCGATATTATTGAAAATCAATCAATCAAATATCATCCAAAGTAAATTATTCCTACTTGGTTTGGGAGAAGTTTCCTCTCCTGGCTCAAATCTCATTTGATTCACAGAAAAATGCTAGTAAAAACTGATGATTATCGCTCACAATCATATGAAACGGATTTAGGTGCTGCTCGAGGGTCCATCCTTGGCCTCTAATTTTTTGCTTCATATAAATGACATGCCAAATCATGTAAGTACGAGGAGTTTTATGTGCAGATGATACAACACTTGCAGTGGATGCCAGCAATCCAGCGAAACTCCGGACCGAACTGAATGTATTATCTCTCGAATTCACAAATTGGGTTGGAAAAAAATATCTCGTGGTAAATTCGACTGAAACTGTTTCAATGCAGTTCATTGTCGAACAACTTGAAAAATTGATAACTTTCGGGTTACTGTTGATGATGCGATCATTGGATCATCGGATAGCACCAAATTTCTTGACACCTACATTGACGGTGATATGACGGGGAAATCAAATATTGACCATGTGGCATTAACCCTAAATAAACTCCATCTGGTACATGTGAATGGCGATTTCATAAATAGCGCTTTAAATGAATGCGTGCGACAAAAAAGCGTTTCGACATAATAGGAAAGAAGAAAACGATTCAACAGAAAAATCGCATTCTGGAAGAAATGCAAAACTGATGTTCATCAAATGAATATCTGAAATAATCATTCATTGACAACAAAAACATATAAATCAACTGAAAGAGTCTCTCGAAAATTACAGAGATACATTATAAGTAACAGACCTAATTCTTTTTTTATATTACAAAATTTTTACACAGATACTATCATAGGTGCCTATTTTTCAGCTGCACATAATTATTTTTATCTGATGGCATGTCATAATGACAACGTTATGTCACTAAATTTTGATGACATGAGGAAGCTCATTATGGGACTAAGTACCATAATGAGATTCTATAAGGAAAACATGTAATGGTTTGATCAAAAAAGTTTATTCAAAATGCATAACTATGTACAAAACTATTTATTATGAATGGTAAAAGAACAATTACTACAATTTGTAATATTAATTCCAATGGATTCTACAGTTTTTACATCAGTAGTTGATGATTGTTGGCAAAAATGAAGCAGACGATCGCCGAAAACAATGTCCGGTATATTCTTCAGGGCGAGGTAAATTCAAGAGAGTGGCAATAACTTTTGGCATTTTACCAAAGGTATGTATTCCAACGGATTGTTTTGTGCATTTCTTATTTCTATAAGTGACAAAAAAACGTAGATGGTTTGTGTTGCAAGGTCGTATTTTCACATATTGTCTGACAAGTTCTACCATATTCAATCCTGGGATATTCCCCGAAGTTACAAAAATGTTGTGTACCAGGGAGAATTCCAAATAACTTCACTTGACCTTACTATTTTACTTTATTAGCTCAGAAATATCATTCCCACACACAAGCAAAAAAAGGATATTTTTACAACTGTTGCATAGCAGAGTTGGGAATCGAATCTCATCTGCACATTTCATTTCGTTTTGAAACAAAGGGTTATTAATGTCATTTCAGCAAAATGCACTTCTACTAAGAAACACGTATGTGGGCGTAAGAATGTCTATTTATCATATACGTGAATGCTACTCTAATTCGCTCGAAAAGATTTCCTCTGAAATAACATTGCAGAATAATAATTATTTATATATACTGAATGTTCGTAATTCTAATGTCTTTTAATAGGGTACATAACACCTCCGCGAACAAGAGTTTTGATAGAGTTTTTTAATGAATTTATCGAAACTCTAAATGCGTAACACTTCACTTAAACTTTTAGCGATTTTTTTGAATTCGTCAAGGTGTTGCGGGATCTTGGAAACAGGTTCGGCTCTGGTTCGTCTTGGTACGGTGTTGCTGAGATGTCTTCGAGGGTGTCGTTTCTCCTCAGATTCGACAACTGCAATGATGTTGGAAATATTTGACTATTGGAGACTGTATTATGGCTATTGATACAAATCTCCGCCAATTTGACTGGTTTTGGGCAAAATCTTCCTACGATAGGTAGCCATCGAAAATCACAGCAGCGACAGCAGCAGCAGTATGTAAATACTAGAATGGCAATTGTAGTTACAACTCCAAATAAAATATTGTACCACTTTGCAGAGTGGATGATGAACGGTTTGTTAAGGTTCTGTTGAAGAATTTCATCAAATTGGTTCAATTTGAGTTGGGCATGGCGTAACTCGTCCAAATTAAGATTACTCAATTTCAATGGTTCCATTTCCTCGCTTCTGAGGAAATCTAATTTTTCAATGCATCAATGATCTTGGTTTATGTTAATTTCCGAGATGAAATTTGTGTAGTTTGAAGATTGGTTACTTGGTTAGTGGCTACTAGGAGTGTCGAGAAGGTATAACACTTGCAATTTGGTTTCAATGAAAATATCCCTGCGCCTTCCAAATTTCCATATCAGATTTTATTGATCTGGTAGGACAATCAGAAGGGATCCCTTTCGTTGGTTGGACTCTCATGGAAACTTCGCAGACTGGTTGTTCAACGGTCAAATAGGTTATAGGATCTTTACAAATGAAATCATTTTCAAGTAATTCCTGACAAGATGTTTAGCCTTGAATAATGAGTTCTGGTTGTACTCAACAGTAAGTAGGGATAGGTAGGGTCAATATATGAATAAATATTGCTTCCATTGAACTGTGCTGGTAATGGTATTAATTTATACAGATTGAAAGTTTGCTCATGTATTTTAGGTATTTTAATGGCATAAATTAAAATTTCGCTGTTATAAATTACTGATAATGAACAAATTGAAAAGTACTTGCAAACAAAATTGTAATCATTAATCGGTAATGGAAATTCTACACCGGATGGTAATCGTACTTTTCGCATTTCAATGCTAAAATGTTTCGGAGTGATTACTGATGGATGCAAAATATTTTGTTTTGAAAATAGAATAGATTGAATGACTACATCATATTCTTCATTCAATTCAGTTATCATCTGATTAGGCAAATCAATGTGATCGGTTATTGATTGGGTTTGAGAAATTAAGTGAAGAGAGTTGACAGTGTTTTTCGAAAAGTTATTGAACGCTTTAATATTGTTGTTCAATTTTTCTTCGTTACTTTTCAGCGTTAATGCTGTACGATTATAACTGGAAATCGCTTCTGTCATTATGTGAATTTGTTGTTTCATTAGCATTTCGGTATTGTGATTTTGTTCTATAACAGAATTGATAGCATCTGTGTAAAATTGTGCATCGTCTGCATCTGGTATTCCAAACAACCATTTAAATGCGTATGAGACACCGTTTATGAGACCTCGTCTCCTTCGGTTTTTTTTTTCTGGAAAGAGTGTCCAGTCAAGTGACTAATTGATTCGAATTTATCTTTCAATTTTGAAATTTGGGTTTTCAACAATTTGAGAGATTTGGTACAATGAAATAAGTGAACATAGATTTTGTCTGTATCGTGAAAGTTTGAACACAGATTTACTGATTTTTCATAGCTATTTCCTATGAAGTGTACTTTTTTTTGGTAAAAGGATATATTGATATAAGTTAATAAAGTAAAGGACCCCGCACGGTTCTTATGGAAAATGGGTCCCAGTCGAATTGGCTGAAAATTTAGGATAATGTAGTTTATGATGTCCTGATCAAATGTCTCCATGGGCACAACAAGATCTAATGTACAGTTTTTGAGATACAGGGTGTCAAACATGCAGAGAGAGGGATGTTACTTACCTTTAGAAAATCAATAATGTGGCGATTTTTTTGTTACAAAAAGTTAAGGATAATAATTACAATCTCAATATTGTCGACACGAGTTGTAATAAGAAGTTATAAGACTCCGTATACAGGGTTATTAATAATTACATAATTTTTATGTAATTCTTTAAACAAACTCAGTCAAACGCAAAAGCTCGTAGACTTGCAGAATAAGTAAAAAATATTTGATTTTAATATTGGGCGATCTGAGGTTACTATTATACGGGGTCTTCCACTTTTTTAGTTGTAGTAATTTAATTTTTTTCAGGAACATATAGAAGAATTAAACATAAAAGTAGAAAACTAAATATAATATGATCAATATTTTGTGGCTCATGCCTATTTGTTGCATCTTGTACGGATCATATAATTCGGTTAGGGGATAGGCCCAGCGAATGTTTGGGTGATGGCCTGCGAAGCATGTCCCAAAAACCATAGGACAAGACTTATTACAGAATAATAGAGCATTTTCTTTTTTTTTTCATCTTGCATACACTTCATATTATGAGAAATGTGGCTGACATTATTACAAAAAGCTATGACTATTATATATTATGTGGCCTACAAAGATGTATTTTTTGTCTGAAAACTTGAAATCATTAAGGAAACAGTAAACCTTAATACAGACAATTGGCACGTGGTCTCATCTCAAATTAACACAGTAGCTTGGAATAGGACCGGTTTCGGAGGTCTACCTCCATCATCAGTGTCGCTTTGCGTTAGCTCTGGAAGTACAAGGATCTTTGCTCAAATATATTATACACTTTGGTGTTGTATGTAGGATATACATATTTAGAAAATGTATATTTTGTATGAGAATAATGAATAACTAAGGGAACAGTAAAACTGTAACAACTCAACGCGGCCATCAGTAAACAATAACTGTAACTGACTTCATCTCAAAACAACATGGCAATTTCAGGTGCATTCAAAGCTAAAACCATCGACAGACCGGTGTTGAGGGTCTCATATTTAAAACGTAATGGGGATGTCGATACGTTTTGTATGGAAAAGTTCTAAGGCTATTTACATAGGGTGATTCTTTTTTTACGAAATCAGACTAGTATCGTACGTAGATATAAAATAAAAAACTAAACCTAACGAACAATATTATTTTGTGGTTGGGGTCTGTTTCCTGCATCGTGAACAGATCCTATCAATTGGGTTAAGGGGTAGCGAATGTTTGGTTGATGGCGTGCGTACCCCAAATACCATATTACACTAGCAATATGTGCACAGGTACCGACAGTTCGAGCACCAGATTTACAGGTGCAGTAATAACCATCTATAGATTCTTCTTCATTATTTATTTCTTCGTTATTTGTTGGTCGATATGAAATCCACAGTTGATATTTAGCTGCACTTCTAAAACGAGAAAATACTCTAACCCGTAGAAGCCCTGGCCATGGTAGTCTGTTGATATCTCTCAAAGTTTCAAACTGAAATTCTTCGTCGTCCCTCTGTAATTTGTCTTGGACATAGGACGGTGCCAACTTTACTTGATAAACTCCAATTGTTAGCGTTTTTATAAAATCAAGCGTCAGAATTGGAAAATCTTGCAACTGTTCAGCATCTAAACGTACCCATCTTTGAGCATTTCTAGTATTCAGATTCTCTTCCTCAACTAGTGCTTGAACGACATTTGGTTCACTAGCCTTTTCAAGTAATCTTTGAGCCAATTGTGCATCGGCTCCTTCCATCAGGATAGGAGGGTGATATCTATTAATAATAGCTCCAGCTATCCGAAAAAAATCCCCTAGATGGGAAAGATGTTGTATTTGAATATTTTGTTGTAGAAACTTAAACATTGATTTTATGTGGCCGTTTCGTGATTCTACTATCCACCTCGACTTTGTGATCAAACGAGAGTCGTTAGCATCTTCGGTTGAGAGTTGGTGTTGGTTAGGAAGCATAAGTGCTGGCATTTTATGCACAATGCCTAGGTGTCCAAGTATTTCAGTAGCATCACGGTACCCCCTATCCACTACTACAATATCATTTTCCTGAAACCATCTTCTCATTATATTACCGTCTAGTTCAAGTTCATTTTGCAAAATAGCAGCGTCATTATTTTTACTATCAGAGAAGTATGGCCCTTGAATGTCGACTATGTAACCGTCAGGTGCTACTATTAAAATAGGTTTTAATAAGTGTCGGCCTTTGTGTACACAATACGACTGCCGTAAAACTCTGAAATTGCTACTCTTTTGAATGTAGCTGTAAGTACCATCAATGAAAGTGATTGCTCGAGGAATTTGTGGCTCTGGATTATATAGTACATTAGCAAAGTCCGTAACATGTCTCTCAATATAATTTTCTCTAGTAATAGCATTAAAGCCTATGTTGGTAGTCACAAAACGTTGCATCAAAGATTGTCTAACAAGAGTAACGGCTAGACTTACTGCCTGTCTACTTGAATAGCCAAACATTAAACGTACAAAATCATCAGAAAGTCCATGACGCATTTTGCACAAGAACATCAAGAGATCTTTTTTATTCACATATCTGTAATAATCTTCTTGGCGTACTCCATCGCAGTAGGAAAATAGTTCTGAAAACTGCTGTTTATTAACTGGGTATAAGTATTCAAATTCACTGTCACTTAAACTATTCTCGTCGTATATTCTCGTCAGATTTTTTGCTACATGACGAACTCCTTGTAAAAATGACTGAAGAATTTCTCCTCTTATAACATAGGGTCGGTTGATGTAACGCAATCCAATTACCAAAGGTTGTAAAATATATCCTTGCTCATCTAAATGATGAGCACATGATTTAACATATTCGGGAATATAGATATCTTTCAAAATGAAAACATGAGCCCTACATTCGACAGATAACTTACGAAGATCTTCATCGCTGTTACATATCAAGCACGTACTACTTCTAGTTTGCGTTAATACATTTATCTTTAAACAAGCAGGGTCTTCTTCAATAGCAGATATTTCATTGCGGATCGACTGATTGCAATTGGTACATATTTTCGTATCAGCATTTACATTAAGAGACGGCCTGAAAAATTCTTGTCTTCTACGAATAGCTATTTCAGATTTTGCAGCATTCTCTTCCCCATTTATTCTCGTCATCAAACGTGGTTGAAATCGTCCATCACAAACAAAACAAGTTAAGAGATTTCTATTCCTTAGGGCCATCTTATTCTATATTGAAGAAGGTAGTCTGTTTTCATAAGTCTGCTGTATCAAATCAAACAATAAACTAGTTACAATCACTTACAATTAGCAGATACTAAATTAGTGTCAGAATCAACATTAACTGTCAAAACAATTATTTCCAAGGGAATCTTTGATTCAATCTTATGTAACACTGTATCCAGTAACACCGTGCGCTTCATATTTTCATTTTTTGTGCAGGGTATTGGATTAAGGTTGGACACCAGCGATACATTGATTCGTTATAATATACAGGGCGATTCATTAAATGCGACGACCGGCTTTATTATTAGCTTTAATAAAAGTTATCAATAATAGTTAAATCAAATAATCATAACATATTGACCTTCAAACTTAATATATTAAAATAATATAAGTATACAGATTACACATATAGGGGGGTTCATAATTACAAGATGAATATAATTTATTTATTATACTACAACACCCTGTTCACTTATGTTGATTTGGAATTTTGGCAATTATCTGAAACAAACTCTTGAAGCATTTAGAATAATAATAGATGCTAGGATTGAAACTGTTAAATCAGCAAAACTTGGGGTAACGGAATTGGGACAAGCATTGGTACAAAAGTAAATGCTGTACAAGATGGTGTAAATGCCCAAAATGCCGTATAATTTGTGAATCACACGGTATGAACCGGCGATGAAGATCTTCATTATCTGTCGAATATGGGGCTTTATTTCGGAAAGGATTAAATCATGTTCACATCATTTAGATAGGCAAGGGTTTTTTTTAGAACCTTTCATTCAGTAATAATTATCGGATTACGTTACATTAACCGATCATAAGATGAGAGATCTTGTCATTCTTACAGAGATGTAACAAAAAATCTGACGAGACTACCACGAAAGTAGTTTGAGTGATATTGAATTTGAATGTTTATACACACATAAAAGATAAGAGATCATTATTATTCCAATTGTAAATCAGGTGCTCGAAAGTGTCGGTACGTTCCACATAACGCTAATATCGGATGCAAGCCATCAACAAATAATAGAATCCGTACATAATCATAATTACAATGTCTTAACATACATGGTATGAACTGGTAAGAAATATTTTTAATGCACTAGTCTCCCATTTGATTGCTGCATCATCATGCGGTCGACCAGGATCCGTACAAGATGCAACAAATAGGCATGAGCCACAAAATATTGATCATATTATATTTAGTTTTCTACTTTTATGTTTAATTTTTTTATATGTTCCTGAAAAAAATTAAATTACTACAACTAAAAAAGTGGAAGACCCCGTATAATAGTAACCTCAGATCGCCCAATATTAAAATCAAATATTTTTTACTTATTCTGCAAGTCTACGAGCTTTTGCGTTTGACTGAGTTTGTTTAAAGAATTACATAAAAATTATGTAATTATTAATAACCCTGTATACGGAGTCTTATAACTTCTTATTACAACTCGTGTCGACAATATTGAGATTGTAATTATTATCCTTAACTTTTTGTAACAAAAAAATCGCCACATTATTGATTTTCTAAAGGTAAGTAACATCCCTCTCTCTGCATGTTTGACACCCTGTATCTCAAAAACTGTACATTAGATCTTGTTGTGCCCATGGAGACATTTGATCAGGACATCATAAACTACAGTATCCTAAATTTTCAGCCAATTCGACTGGGACCCATTTTCCATAAGAACCGTGCGGGGTCCTTTGTCATTGGAAATCAAAGCTAACCCTAAATTATGGTAAAATATACCTGCCTTATTATTAATATTTTCTATTTTATATGAATTATTTTTTTTGGCAAAAGTTAAAGGAAGGCAACTAATAAGAAGTACTAGGACTATTTTCGTTGGTTTCGTGTCCATCTTCATCTGAAAAGAAAGGTTTCAATAAGTTTTCATGGTATGTGGCTATTTTGTTCGGTTTTATCTGCACATCTACAGTTTTGTTATCATTTATTCGTATTATTTTATAAGGACCTTTATAATTCGGGGATAATTTTTTACTCAAACCGGGTTTGGTACTTTTGTCGAGTATGGTAACTAAATCGTTCGGTTTATAGTTTGTTTCACGAACATTACGATCGTAATACTTCTTTGACTTTTCTTTGGATTGTTGTAAATTTTCTCTTGCGAGTTCGTAAGACTTATTAAATTTGAGTTTTATTATATTATACATCGTATGTTATACATCGTATGTATATCGGAATTCGGGTTTGGCTGTCAAAGAATTAGGTACTGAAACTTTATGACCGATTATCAATTCATATGGTGTGAATTTTGTACTAGCGTGAATATGTCCATTATATGTGAACATTGCTAAAGATACATATTCATCCCAATCGGACTGTGTACGATTAATATAGTGTTTTAAATACTCTTTCAGAGTTAAATGGCTTCTTTCCAATGCTCCGTTTGTCTGAGGATGATAGGGACTTGAGATAATATGTTTGATTTTGAATAGTTTGTTTAGTTCTTTTATTAGGTCGGAGGTAAAGTCACTTCCTTGATCAGAAAGGATGCTTTCGGGGATTCCGAAAATTGTTATAAACTCGAGTAAGCTATTCGCTACAGTTTCCGCTTCGTGATTCGGGGTGGCTTTTGCAAATGAGAATTTCGTCAAATCATCTTGCATGGTGATGATGAATTTATTACCGTTGAATGTCATGGGTAGAGGACCCACTACATCGATAGCTAATCTTTGAAAAGGTTTTTCCGAAGTTGTTGTGATTTCCATAGCTGCTTTTCCTGGTTTATGATTTGTTTTATTCATTTGACAGGATTGACATGTTTTCACTAATTTTTTTATGTCCTTTTTCATGCCTGGCCATTTGTAATTTTCTTTTATTCGTTTATATGTTCTTAGATAGCCTGAATGTCCTGATACAGATGATACATGACTTTCGTCGAAAATTTTTCTTATTTCAGACTTGGTTTCTGGTTGTAATTTTGGTTTATTCACAAAAATTACTTCTATATCAAATTTTGAAAATAGAAATTCTAGCATTTCGTTCATTAAATCTTGTTTCAAATTTATGTTATTTTCTGTCGGGTTTTTCATATATATTTTATAGATATTATTTTCTAATAGGTGTTTTCTAATATTTTTCAATGAGATAAAAATATCTTTATATGTGAGTTTTTCGAAATGATATAGCTTTGCGATCAATAAATATGTTATCTGATTCTTGGGGTTTGTTAATTTCACGAAATCATGAAGTGTGATATCTTCTGGTAATTCACTGAAATCGAATAGAGCTGTTAAGTTTTCATAGTTATCATTATTTTCATCAAGATCCTTGGAAAAAATAATCATATTTGGAGAACATTTCAGAATATTTTCATTGATACTTTTTATATTAGGGAGTTTGGTATTAGTATAATGAAATTTTATGAAGTCGTCATAAGTTTCTGATTCTGTTGGTTCAATGAGGTATACGGGGTTTCGAGAAAGTGCGTCGACGTTTGAGTTTACTCTACCTGGTTTATATTTTATTTCATATTGATATTCATCTAATTTCAATCTCCATCTTATCAGACGAGAACTAGGATCTTTACAATTGAATAGATAAGTCAGGGGTCTGTGATCGCTATATATGGTGAACTTACGTCCATATAAATAAGGTCGAAAATGATTGGTAGCCCATAAAATGGCAAGAAGTTCCTTTTCAGTGGTAGAATAATTTATTTCGGCTTGATTTGAAGTCCTGGACGCGTATGCAATTGGGAGATCTTTATTCACTTCGCCTTGTGAGAGAATCGCTCCTCAAGCGAAATTTGAAGAATCTGTGGTTAATATGAATTCTTTAGAGAAATCTGGAAATTGTAGTATGGGATGAGTCGTTAGAATTGTTTTGAAATATTCAAACGCTAATTTCTGTTCTGTGTTCCATACGAATGGCATGTCTTTTTTCAGAAGAATTGTGAGTGGTTTTGCGTGTTTTGCAAAATCTTTAATGAACCGTCTGTAATATCCTATAAGGCCCAAAAACTGTTTGATGTTCTTAGGGTTCTTAGGAGTAGGATAGTCAGATATCGCCCTTACTTTATCGGGATTTGGTGATACTCCGGTTCCATTGATAATGTGACCTAGATATGCTACCTCACGACGCATAAACTCGCATTTATCCGGCTGAAGTAAGAGGGTGTTCTGTCGTAATCTATCGAATACTGAGGTCAATTTCAAAGTGTGTTCTTGGATTGAACTAGCATGTATCACGATGTCGTCAAGGTAAACAAAACATTGTAAACCTTGGAGTCCTGTTAGAATAGTATTAAGGAGCCTCTGAAAAACCTGAGGAGCCGCTTTCATCCCGAATGGCATTCTCGTCCATTCGTAGTGACCTGTGGGTGTCGAAAAAGCTGTTTTGGGAATATCTGATTCTTTTATTTTCACCTGGTGGAAACCCGATGCAAGGTCGAGTGTTGTGAAATATTTTGCATGACCCAATTGATCCAATATTTCTTCAATATTTGGTAATGGGTATGATTCGCCAATAGTTACATTATTCAATTTGCGGTAATCGACTACGATTCGCCATTTTTTCTCATTCGAGGCATCGGTTTTTTTTGGAACAATCCAAAGTGGACTGTTATAAGGTGAAACTGAGGGACGAATTATCCCTTGTTTCAACATTTTATCGATTTGTTTATCTAGTTCTTTTTTGTGAACTTCAGGAAAACGATAGATTTTTGTAGAAATTGGTGTTGGATCAGAGGTATTAATCTCAAATTCTATAGCATCTGTACAAGAAAGAGTATCATTCGGTAAATAAAATATGTCATTATATTGTTTACATAATTCTAATACTGATTCTTTTTCTTCGGAGTTGAGATGGTCGAGTCTCAAATTTTCCTGTAATACTTTAAGTCTATCATGGGACTCTGTCGATTCTGTGACGTTAAAAATAAAAGATTCGGTTTCATAAAATGGTTCTAAGTATATCTTAGTATCGCACACTACCATAGATTTATCTAAAGTATTTAAGATAGTTGTGAAAGCTTTTTTATTTTCTACCTTAACGATGGATTTTGCTAGATATACACCATCATAAAGTTTTAATTCTGGACAAATACCTTCAGTGATATTTTCATTCATTATATCAATTTGTATCAAGGTTTCTGATCGAGGGGGTAAAATCAAAGGATTCTGTTCATTCTCAGATGTTTCGTTTATTTCAACATGCATTCGAATTGGAGAAGGTACTGATTTTATTTTCAATTGGAGGTTTGCTAAATTTATTTCAGCTGATTCCTGGAGAAGAAAATCATTTCCAATAATTCCATCAAATGGAATATTTGAATCTTGTTTGATAATATGAAATTTTATAGGAAGATTGTATTCGTTTACTTGAAAATCGAGTTTGACAGTTCCTTCTGTTGAAATAGGGGAATTTGTGTTAAGACCACTTAATTGCAATTTTTCGTTGGGGTTGAAGGAGTATTTAATTCGCCTCAACCTATCGCTTTTCAGCAAGGACACATTAGCACCAGTATCAATAAGAAATTCAAATTGTATATTTTGACATCTGATTTTTATATACGAGTTGTTACTGTTTGTTACCAATACACTAACAGGGTTTTTTATTGGAACTGGAATGGATTCGAAGTTTGTTATTGGGTTTCGGATTTGATCTTGATTCGAGTCTGAGGTATGGTTAGGATTCATTATTGAGTTTGTATTTTGATTTGTTTCAGAGTTGGACTCGGTACCTTTCACGTCGGTTTGATTTAGGAGTCCGCAGGTACGACGCTGATCTGGGACAGATTCGAGTTTAAATGGATCTGATTTGATTCAATCTTATTGGAGTTATTTACATTTTGATCTCGATTCCTATTATTGAATGCTCGTTTTCGACATTCTTGTATTAAATGTCCGTTTTTCTTGCAATAACGGCAAAACTTTTGAGAAAATGTTGAATTCTGCGGATTGTTATGAGTTGGACTTGCATATTGAACATTATTCTGAGTGGGGGTGATGTTTTTTTTCTTTCTACAATCCCGAGTTGAATGATTATCACGCTTACAAAGTGTGCAAAATTTTGAAGTAAGAGGTTTTATCAATCGATTATTCATTTGAAGTGCTTTTTCTTCTTCTAGAGCGACATTTAATACTTCACTAAAGTCATCACTACCTTGTGAGCGTAAAAATCTAGAAATATCTGGAAGAGAGTGGTAAATGAATCGATTTAAAGCGATTTCTCGGACTGTTTCGATACGTCCTGTTTTTTCAGTATAATTTTGACCATTTATTACATTGATTATTCGCGTTACAAGTTTATCTAGTCTCGCATGAAAACTAACGACTGATTCATTGAAATTTTGCCTTGTCGTATTCAATTCTTCCATTAATTGGCTGTAATGTTTCTTATCAGCGTACAACTTGTTCAAAATATCTTTCAACTCTCCCCAATTGTTATATTCTTTGCCTGAAAGTTGAGCTTTAGCACTACCCGTAAGTCTTGAAATTATGAAAGCTAAGAGAGCAGATTTCTGAGGATCACTTGCAAATGAATTAGCGTTGTCGCAATTACTGATGAATTCGTGTAGTTCTATTCTATTTCCATCAAATGATCGTGGAATTAATGAGCATAGAAAAGACATCTTGTAATCCGTAGAATTAGGAGGGTTTGTTGTTGTGGTTGGATTATTTTGAGTTGCCATTGTGGCTTGATTGTAGCACAGAGAAAAAGCTTAATTGAATGTGAGGGACTGACTGAGCACAACAAAAACTGAGTTTTTGAACAAAAGTAATTTTTCTTATCAAGTGATTGACCAGTTGACCAGAGAACTAACCTGTTTGCCAGCTGTTTGCCAGTATCTGGAACTTCCGTTGCTCGTTTTCGTCCAAGAAGTTGGTACTTGCCGAATGTCGTTAGAAGAACCGCTTTCAATCTTCGGTGGATTTTTTCAGCTGCTTCTTCCTGATTCGTGACGAAAAATCCTACTACGACTGCGCCAAATTGATGTTGTGTACCAGGGAGAATTCCAAATAACTTCACTTGACCTTACTATTTTACTTTATTAGCTCAGAAATATCATTCCCACACAAAAGCAAAAAAGGAATATTTTTACAACTGTTGCATAGCAGAGTTGGGAATCGAATCTCATCTGCACATTTCATTTCGTTTTGAAACAAAGGATTATTAATGTCATTTCAGCAAAATGCACTTCTACTAAGAAACACGTATGTGGGCGTAAGAATGTCTATTTATCATATACGTGAATGCTACTCTAATTCGCTCGAAAAGATTTCCTTTGAAATAACATTGCAGAATAATTATTTATATATACTGAATGTTCGTAATTCTAATGTCTTTTAATAGGGTACATAACACCTCCGCGAACAAGAATTTTGATAGAGTTTTTTAATGAATTTATCGAAACTCTAAATGCGTAACACTTCACTTAAACTTTTAGTGATTTTCTTGAACTCGTCAAGGTGTTGCGGGATCTTGGAAACAGGTTCGGCTCTGGTTCGTCTTGGTACGGTGTTGCTGAGATGTCTTCGAGGGTGTCGTTTCTCTTCAGATTCGACAACTGCAATGATGTTGGAAATATTTGACTATTGGAGACTGTATTATGGCTATTGATACAAATCTCCGCCAATTTGACTGGTTTTGGGCAAAATCTTCCTACGATAGGTAGCCATCGAAAATCACAGCAGCGACAGCAGCAGCAGTCTGTAAATACTAGAATGGCAATTGTAGTTACAACTCCAAATAAAATATTGTACCACTTTGCATATTGGATGATGAACGGTTTGTTAAGGTTCTGTTGAAGAATTTCATCAAATTGGTTCAATTTGAGTTGGGCATGGCGTAACTCGTCCAAATTAAGATTACTCAATTTCAATGGTTCCATTTCCTCGCTCCTGAGGAAATCTAATTTTTCAATGCAGCAATGATCTTGGTTTATGTTAATTTCCGGGATGAAATTTGTGTAGTTTGAAGATTGGTTAGAAGTGGCTACTAGGAGTGTCGAGAAGGTATAACACTTGCAATTTGGTTTCAATGAAAATATCCCTGCGCCTTCCAAATTTCCATATCAGATTTTATTGATCTGGTAGGACAATCAGAAGGGATTCCTTTCGTTGGTTGGACTCTCATGGAAACTTCGCAGACTGGTTGTTCAACGGTCAAATAGGTTATAGGATCTTTACAAATGAAATCATTTTCAAGTAATTCCTGACAAGATGTTAAATCTTTTAGCCTTGAATAATGAGTTCTGGTTGTACTCAACAGTAAGTAGGGATAGGTAGGGTCAATATATGAATAAATATTGCTTCCATTGAACTGTGCTGGTAATGGTATTAATTTATACAGATTGAAAGTTTGCTCATGTACTAAAGGTATTTTAATGGCAAAAATTAAAATTTCGCTGTTATAAATTACTGATAATGAACAAATTGAAAAGTACTTGTAAACAAAATTGTAATCATTAATCGGTAATGGAAATTCTACACCGGATGGTAATCGTACTTTTTGCATTTCAATGCTAAAATGTTTCGGAGTGATTACTGAAGGATGCAAAATATTTTGTTTTGAAAATAGAATAGATTGAATGACTACATCATATTCTTCATTCAATTCAGTTATCATCTGATTAAGCAAATCAATGTGATCGGTTATTGATTGGGTTTGAGAAATTAAGTGAAGAGAGTTGACAGTGTTTTTCGAAAAGTTATTGAACGCTTTAATATTGTTGTTCAATTTTTCTTCGTTACTTTTCAGCGTTAATGCTGTACGATTATAACTGGAAATCGCTTCTGTCATTATGTGAATTTGTTGTTTCATTAGCATTTCGGTATCGTGATTTTGTTCTATAACAGAATTGATAGCATCTGTGTAAAATTGTGCATCGTCTGCATCTGGTATTCCAAACAACCATTTAAATGCGTATGAGACACCGTTTATGAGACCTCGTCTCCTTCGGTTATCTTTTTTCTGGAAAGAGTGTCCAGTCAAGTGACTAATTGATTCGAATTTATCTTTCAATTTTGAAATTTGGGTTTTCAACAATTTGAGAGATTCGGTACAATGAAATAAGTGAACATAGATTTTGTCTGTATCGTGAAAGTTTGAACACAGATTTACTGATTTTTCATAGCTATTTCCTATGAAGTGTACTTTTTTTTGGTAAAAGGATATATTGATATAAAATGATAAAGTAAATTTGTCATTGGAAATCAAAGCTAACCCTGAATTATGGTAAAATATACCTGCCTCATTATTAATATTTTCTATTTTATAGGAATTATTTTCTTTGGAAAAAGTTAAAGGAAGGCAACTAATAAGAAGTACTAGGACTATTTTCGTTGGTTTCGTGTCCATCTAAAAAATTGTTCTAAAATTGTTCGTTTCCGTTAACCAGCTGACGAACGTCAACCCTCAGAAGTCGAAACTTGTGCGAGCAATGGATCAACGAGGCCTTACCTTTTAACGTGCGATTACCCAGCACGGTGGCCCGGCGAGGATTCGAACCCCGGCCTTCCGCTTGATAGGCAGATATGCTAACCACTACACTACCGAGACCACATCTTCATCTGAAAAGAAAGGTTTCAATAAGTTTTCATGGTATGTGGCTATTTTGTTCGGTTTTATCTGCACATCTACAGTTTTGTTATCATTTATTCTTATTATTTTATAAGGACCTTTATAATTCGGGGATAATTTTTTACTCAAACCGGGTTTGGTACTTTTGTCGAGTATGGTAACTAAATCGTTCGGTTTATAGTTTGTTTCACGAACATTACGATCGTAATACTTCTTTGACTTTTCTTTGGATTGTTGTAAATTTTCTCTTGCGAGTTCGTAAGACTTATTAAATTTGAGTTTTAGATTTGATAAATAATCATCGTATGTATATCGGAATTCGGGTTTGGCTGTCAAAGAATTAGGTACTGAAACTTTATGACCGATTATCAATTCATATGGTGTGAATTTTGTACTAGCGTGAATATGTCCATTATATGTGAACATTGCTAAAGATACATATTCATCCCAATCGGACTGTGTACGATTAATATAGTGTTTTAAATACTCTTTCAGAGTTAAATGGCTTCTTTCCAATGCTCCGTTTGTCTGAGGATGATAGGGACTTGAGATAATATGTTTGATTTTGAATAGTTTGTTTAGTTCTTTTATTAGGTCGGAGGTAAAGTCACTTCCTTGATCAGAAAGGATGCTTTCGGGGATTCCGAAAATTGTTATAAACTCGAGTAAGCTATTCGCTACAGTTTCCGCTTCGTGATTCGGGGTGGCTTTTGCAAATGAGAATTTCGTCAATTATTTCACTAATTTTTTTATGTCCTTTTTCATGCCTGGCCATTTGTAATTTTCTTTTATTCGTTTATATGTTCTTAGATAGCCTGAATGTCCTGATACAGATGATACATGACTTTCGTCGAAAATTTTTCTTATTTCAGACTTGGTTTCTGGTTG
This sequence comes from Zygogramma bicolorata, assembly GCA_032362365.1. Classification (NCBI taxonomy): domain Eukaryota; kingdom Metazoa; phylum Arthropoda; class Insecta; order Coleoptera; family Chrysomelidae; genus Zygogramma; species Zygogramma bicolorata. Next base: position 401,673 of record JAVJAQ010001170.1, on the reverse strand, counting down.
TAATTTTGGTTTATTCACAAAAATTACTTCTATATCAAATTTTGAAAATAGAAATTCTAGCATTTCGTTCATTGAATCTTGTTTCAAATTTATGTTATTTTCTGTCGGGTTTTTCATATATATTTTATAGATATTATTTTCTAATAGGTGTTTTCTAATATTTTTCAATGAGATAAAAATATCTTTATATGTGAGTTTTTCGAAATGATATAGCTTTGCGATCAATAAATATGTTATCTGATTCTTGGGGTTTGTTAATTTCACGAAATCATGAAGTGTGGTATCTTCTGGTAATTCACTGAAATCGAATAGAGCTGTTAAGTTTTCATAGTTATCATTATTTTCATCAAGATAGGGTACCTAACAAAAAATTCCCGAATTACCTTTGTTTTTGTATTCGGTAATGTAATTCTAAAAACGGATCCTTCATCTATTACATTTTCAACAAGCATATTTGTCAATTCCTCTCTTCTGCATGCTCCACTTAGTCCAATTATCATGGCAACTTTATTAAATAAGTATGTATCATCTGATGCTTCCGTTAAAAACTTTGTAACATCTTGTTTAGTAAAAATTTTGGATTTTTTAGCTCTGTAACCTTCTGATTTACGTTTTAGTAATGCAACCAGCTGTAGGTACTTACTAATATCGACGTTTTTTCTTGTTGATAAAATACTTCTTATCATCGAATAATACGACCAAAGAGAAGATGGTTTTCTTTCCTTAGATAAGCATTCAAAGTAAGCCAACAATACTTTTTCATGAGTGATATTCTTGATTTTTTTAGCAGAACACCATTCTTCGTACCGATTAAACACCATTTCATATACACTCCGTGATTTTTCCGGCAAAAGGGAGTCCACGATATTTCTCGACATTTCTTCCAAATCAGAAGGTAAACTATCAGCTTCAGAATCACTCATTTTTTAAATTATATTAAATTCTACCTGACAATAATTATTGAGTTTGACAGCGATAAATAAATATTGCCGTTACAACCTGATGACGTTGTCAAGGAAATGGCAAAGCACAGCTCACTCACCTACTAATATTTGAAACTACACAATACTTACTCCTTTAAAAATAGTTGTCATTGTGACATGTCGAGAATGCAGTTTTTAATTTTTCGAAAATGTATTGATATAAATGCCATCAGATAAAATTTTGTATATAATACGAATCATAAACAATCATTATGGCACACGCCGTGTTATTCTCGACTTGTACCATTATGATCGTCTTTATGATCCTTATTACATAAATAACTATTAGGGATATTTTTTCTCCCACTCCACCACGATATCTAGTCATGAATATATTCAAGAATATCTGTTTCAACTGTTGTAACAATTTCAATATATGTGGATGATGACAATTCAACGTTTTCTGAAACGAATTATGCCAAGTTCCAAGTGAATTGTTGGTTCTTGGCATATCTCTCTCAAATCTGTCGAACGTATTTCAAATAATATTGGGAAATTATGGTTCAACGTTATAGATCTCTCTTTCAATATGATTATGCTTAAATAATCTCTAAGATTATTGATTATTGAGACATTGCAATCTCACATACTCGTTTTTTATATATCTGAACCTATTGACTTTTTTTTGGATTCTGCGCCACAAGTGCTGTGTCGAGTGGAAGAAACAACCAGCGATTTCACAGTTTGAAAATGTTTCTTTCACTGCACATAATGAATAAGCCTATTCAAATTGAACCAATAAACTTTTATGATCTAGATTTGGTTTCGAATTCAAGCACTCTCCAGAAACTCTTGTATAATCAAGCATCCTCAGTCGTATTTGATAGAATGGTTAAAATCATGGGAATAGATTTACCGTCGATTATCACATTTATGGCAAATAACTGTTGAAAGAGTGTAGGGCACGTTTTGAATGTTCCGTCCATGGCCCAACACCCAAACACAAGACACCCATAGATCAGTAATCCAAACAAGCATGAGCAAGGTTTCGGAAAAAGCTATCGTTCCTCTGCCTAATGATGAAGGGTCAAGAAACAAGGAACTGATATACCGATAATAAATTCGAAAGTTATGCTTCAGAGTATTCAAAATTTCAAAAACATGTCAGACAAAATACAAAGTCAATTGACACCATCATAAGAAGTCAGCAATTCAGTATCTTCACTCCCAACTGGACTTTACTTATTCCAATTTTATCATAAAAAATGTTAATAATTTGGAAAAAATGTTGAAGAAATTGGGATTAGTTTTGAGCGGCATGTAACGAATGAAAACGCATGGGATCCAATTATCTTTATCTATACTATCGTCATCATAAAGAGGTTGAGTTTCTAACTTTATTTGTCTGAAGGGGGTAATCTTCGAAAATACCAATGCGATCATGAAAATTCTTTAACTAACAAAAGATACACTTTTTAGGAGTGATATATGGGATATCTTATTACGATTGAACAAAAAATTTGGTGGAAAATAATAGTATATGTAAATTATGTCGGAGAAAAGCGAGCGAGATGTGATGCTTCACCGGCGTCCGCTGATTCAGACTACTTCTTATTCACGAACTTTGAAGGTCCATAACCTCCGAACGAAGGAAAGCGCCGAGTTCTGACTTCATATTCGTGTTCAGCGTTACAAAATACTTAGTTTGGTTTGAATATTCCTACAAAACTAGGAAGTGTCGTTCAAACTATCCTCCACCTCAATTTCTTATACTTCACTACCTGTGACTCCGATCTGGAATATATTCCATGAAAAAATTTCCCAAGCACCTTCACCCTGAAAGAGTACAAGTTGAACTTTTTCTTCGAATAAACATAAAAACACAAAATGTTGGGCCATGTAGCATTGTGACAGAAGGATAGCAACAATTTAGAGAATCAAAATTATTATCAAACACAAAAAATACAATGACCTATGAAACTTCTTGATTCCAGAAAAAATTATCTTCTCAGAAAAAGCGGCCACACCCTTCACTGACATACCATGAACAAGTGGTTAATTGGAATTCAATAGCAAAGTCTTCAAAATATTTCTTATAGTCGGTGATCACCCTTGAAAACTGGCTAGAAATCGACTCATCTACAGGAACAATGTGTTCAGGCCGGTCTCAGCTCACACACTAGTTTGATAAACTCACACGTGTCAGAAAACAACTGATCCTCTGGCTAATACCGTGAAAGGCGTTCATATTTGAAGATCACATTGCGCCCCTAATGAAAAAATACTTGCAGCTACTTCAGGGTGCTTTGCAATGGAAGTGACCTATAAATGGTGCTAAGTCGATTAGTCTTTCATTAAAAGAATCCCACTTGGTATGCGGTATTTCTTTCCTGGGAAAGATGTAAGATATTTGAGTGATGCCAAACGTCCATTATATATTTACGAATACCAGACTTCCATCCACACCCTCGGTCTTCACTTTTTTCTGATAAGAGCTGGGTACTAAGGAGACTTAGACCTCGAGGTCAAGACACTCTGAGGTCTTCATACTGGCTCCCAGCAATGAGCTATCAAAATATCTGTATTTTGAGGACATCGTATTGTTGATGACAATCGAATAACGCTTAAATTCCTTCACATTGGATATTCTTTTCTTGCCACATTTGCAAATATGTTCGGTTATACCATTTGTGCCTTTGGGGAATTTCACCACATATCGCCAATGCTATAACAAACACAGTTAATAAATATTGCATAGAAAACATATCAATAAGATGTAGTCCCAATTTGATTCAATTGTCATTGATGATAATTTCAAATACAAAAATATATATGCGAATTCGTATTTTGATCCTTATGATATTTATGTGCTGGGTTTCCTGAATAATAATATTCGGAATTTTCAATTCGAATTGATTTCCGATGGTACGGACACGGTGTGCGTTAGTTTTATTTGTGAATGAATTATTCTCTTATTCCGAATAGAAAATTTCTAACCTTTTAAACAAAAGAATGGTGTCGTTTTCATTGATTTCGTTGCCATCCGGTATTTTTAAATTCCAGAACATTATCTCTTTGGTTTTCATGAACAGGTAAGTAAATCATACCATAATATCATTACAAATTGAATAAAAATAAGGCAAAAGTATTGCATTCAATTCCGCAGCATCCGCGAGACGAACGCAAATAGATTCAAGCTCGCAGTGGGAAATGGGTAACGAATCCGTTTGACTTTTCTATTTTTAGTTTGGAAGTATTCGCATCGCGCTACTGTCGGTAGTTGCCGTTAATATGAACAGAACCTCGGTGCACATTTATTTATAAATGAAAATATATGCATTAAGTGAATGAAATCAAAATTTTTTGGACGGTCGACAAAAATTAACTTTGGAAAATATCGAACGCAAAATGTCGGAAGAAACAAATTGCGCTGTGTGCCAAAAACCAGCCGGTCATAAATGCGGAGGATGTCACAATGTTTACTACTGCTCCAAGGAACATCAGAGAAGTGGGTGGAAAAGTCATAAGAAGCAATGCCGGCCATTTAAGGTAGATCAGTTTGTTTAGTGATACTGTCGATATCATGAAATCACTGCTGATTAATTTTCACAAGTTTGTTTGTATTAAGGCTGATATTTTTAACATATGCGATACTAAATATTTCCATATGAAACTACTTGAATTTTCGTCCAGGTTTCAAGTGTTCATTGTGAAGAGGAAGTGGTCGACACAACATTTTTCATTACACTTTCATGAAAAAATTATATTTATATGCTTATTTGGCCCATCGAAAGTGAGCTTTTTTCATATGTCCACAAGGGAAATTTTACGATGCGGCAGAGTCATTAGTCATTAATGACAGTTCTCTGAACATCACAATTTGTTTGTATATTTCCTCATTAACGGCGTAAATAACTCTTGTTTTGTGACAATATTTGGCTCTTTCAGTGGAAAATTAAATGTTTCCTAACAATTTGTGGTTTTCAGGTAGATATATTGAAGAATATCTTTCATTACACGTCCATGAATGCACGACTTCCAGTGTTCGGCTGCGCCTCCCACGGGAACATGTCGCGCGAGCACATTTTAATAAAATTGAATTTACTGAATTGAATGCCAAGTTCACTTCGACAAAAAAAAACTCATGTAATAAGTGAAAACTTCAATGAAGATCAATTACCGTAACACAAAGCTGGTTTTGCTTGCACTTCATGAGCGTTTCGCTTGTTAGCATCTTCATGGGAAAATAATTGATCCTTGTATCAGTTTGATCTTAGGGTAATCGACTTCATTTTCAAACCAGAAGTTCCAATCTCCTAGATTATATGTATATATCTACTCTTACATTTTTATTGAAAAATTGAAAAAAAAAAAATCGAAGTTGGAATAGAATAGGTACCGAAATATTTCGAAATACGATTGACAAACTTCTACTGCACAATCCGTAACGTGAAGTATATATATACCGTGTGTCACAGACTCATGGTACACCCCCGTTTTCTCCTTTGTTTTTCTAGCTATATTTTTGAAATTCGGAACATTGAATATGCTCACTGAACAGCATTTCTCGACATATCTGAAAGAACAAAACAATTTCCAATTTTCCCGGAAATGACATCAACTTTCGATTCTTGAATGGGACACCCTGTATATTGTTATATGATCGGCTAGGGATGATCATGAGGAATCCAACGATACCAGGTTTTATGATGTTATCTCCAATGACTGCGGAGATATCGCCATTTATATTATCCATAAACTCAATGAGTGGGAGAGAGAATTGGACTGACCCTCCAGAAAAAGTTTCTCTCTCCTACTCGTTGAGCTTATGGATAATATAAATGGCGATATCTCCGCAGTCATTGGAGATAACATCATCATTCCTGGTATCGTTGGATTCCTCATGATCATCCATAGCCGATCATATAACAATAAACAGGGTGTCCCATTCAAGAATCGAAAGTTGATGTCATTTCCGGGAAAATTGGAAATTGTTTTGTTCTTTCAGATATGTCGAGAAATGCTGTTCAGTGAGCATATTCAATGTTCCGAATTTCAAAAATATAGCTAGACAAACAAAGGAGAAAACGGGGGTGTACCATGAGTCTGTGTCACACGGTATATGATGAATTGTGTTTTCGGGTTTCATTACGTGTTCTTTAGTTTTGATCCTCTGAAGGATAATTGTCACAACGTTTCGGCAAAGTCTCATTTGCCATCTTCTAGGTGATGATTGAGTTTCGACCTTCGAACTCGACTAATTAATTCGAGTTCTGCTTCTCAATATATAGGGATGTTCAATGATGGTATCTTTGACCTGGGCCCCTCCCACTTTCTTCGTTGGTCCGACTGCATTTTTCATTATGTCTGTATGGTAATTACTTGATAAGGTCCGACCTTGTTCCTCTGGTGTGATCGGCTTGTTTTGTGATAGGATGGATTTCCACGTTCTTGGTAATCTTTATAATATCTCGTAGTATTGGGTATTTTTATATTTGAATGAATTTGTAGACTGAAGTTATGTTTCAAGTTATTTTTATTATGACAACTCAAAAACAACATTCCATCAAATTACTTGATTGACAATATATATCATTTAAAGGGTGTTCAATAGAATCAAATCAATATGTAACACGCCCTTTCTTTCTTCATTGAACAAATAAAACTATAAATCGAAAATCTTCTTAGGCTGAACTCTTCTTCCACTTCTAGTCGTGATGTTTTCTTGTCTGGGTAGAATAGATTCTTGAATATCTGGGCTTTGATCAGAACTGCTAGGAAAACCATAGTTGAAATTGAAATATGGACTGAAGTAACTGGCTGAATTTTGTTGTGATGTCTGGAATCTATAGGGTTTCAAATGTTCTCTATTTCTTCTATAAATTATTCCTTCTTCCTCCTCTTTTACCTCATAGTCATTTTCGCGATTTTTCTTCACCACTTCTGCTAATTTCCATTCGTTGTTCAGTCGAAACAATACTTTTTGACCAATAACGAATTCACTCAGCTTTCGGGCATTCCTGTCATGAAACTGCTTTTGTTCCAACTGTTTCATCTGCATTTTATCACGAACTTCTTCCATTTCGAAAACAGGCATCAGTTGGTTTCGAGGAACGGGTATCAGTGTACGTAATCTTCTTCCCATCAGAAGTTCAGATGGTGAGGGCAACCCATTTTTAGGAGTGTTGTTATAGTAAAGGATAGCCAATAATGGATCATCAATACTTTCATCCATTACTTTGACGAATAGGTTTTTTACAATTTGAATATGGCGTTCTATCATACCATTTGACTTTGGATAGTGAGGACTAGATGTACTTAGTTTTATAGTATACTTTTCGGCAAAATTCTTAAATTCAGTTGAACTGAAGGGTTGACCATTATCGGAAAAAATTTCAAGAGGAAAACCAAAAGAAACAAATATATTTTTTAGGCATGCAATCACTGAAATTGCAGATTTGTTTGCTATCTTATTAACTAAGAGGAATTTACTGAAGTAATCAACGACTACAAGGAAATCAGTTCCTGCTAAATGTTTGAAATCAATTCCAATTTTTTGCCATGGATAATCTGGAATTTTATGTGGAATGAGAGGTTGTTTGGTGTTATTTCTTGAATGTCTCTGACAAATATCACATGAAAGAATGAAATTTTCGATATCTCGCATAATACCTGGCCAATATAAACCATCTCTAGCTAAATTTTGGCAAGCTGTTACTCCTTGATGAACTTTATGTATCACAGATAGAAATTCATTTCGTAATACTTTGGGAATTATCAACCTTTTCTTATAAAATAAAACATTTTCGTGCATATATATATCATCTCGAATAGACCAATAATGTTTGACATCGGTATGTAAATTGACTTTATGATGAGGCCAACCATTTTTCAAGTAAAATATTATTTGTTTCAGTACAGAATCTTCAGCTGTTGCATCAGTTATTCTTTTCACTTTATCATCCGATGTGATAACAATTGAAAAAACATGTGCTCCATCATCTATACAACTCGTGTTGAATATTTTTTCACTAGGGTCTCGACTCAAAGTATCAGCGATTTGCAATTTTTTTCCTGGTATGAATACTAAACGAACGTCATATCGCAATAGACGAATCATAAGTCTTTGTAGTCGTGGTGATAAATCATCAATAGGTTTTTTAATAATACCTAGTAATGGACGATGATCTGATTGAACTTCAAAAGTTCTTCCAAATAAATAATAATGAAATCTCTCACAGCCATAAACAATTGCAAGAAGTTCTTTTTCAATTTGACTATATCGTTGCTGGGTTGGATTCAAAGAAACTGAGGCATACTCAATAGGCAATCCTTCTTGTAATATAACAGCTCCCAGACCATAACTACTCGCATCTACAGATAGTACAGTATGTTTATTGTTATCGAAATAATTCAAAACAGGTGTAGTTGTTACAATAGTTTTCAAATCTAGGAAACATCTTTCCTGTTCCTTGTCCCACAGCCATTCATTTTTGTCACTCAGTAATTTTCTAAGAACAAAAGTTTTTTGTGATAAATTCGGCAAAAACTTTGCCAAATATGTAATCATACCAAGAAATCGTTGCAAATCTTTTTTGTTTTTTGGAATAGACATATTTTTGATCGCTTCAACTTTCTCATTATCTGGTTTGATTCCCTCACCATCAATTACATGTCCCAAAAACTTAACTTGTGTGAGAGCAAACTTTGACTTTTCCTTATTTAATGTCAAACCAGAATCACGTATTTTTTGTAAGACTCGCAATAAATTATTATTGTGTTCTTCAATATTAGCCCCAAATACTAAAATATCATCAAAATAGACGATGACACCTGAAAGCCCTTCCAATATATTCGATATTATTCTTTGAAATATTTCAGGAGCACAAGAAATCCCATACGGCATTCTCAAGTACCTATATCTTCCGAAAGGTGTCGCTATCGTGCAGAGTTTTGAACTACTTTCATCTAAAGGAACTTGTAAAAATGCTGATGATGCATCTAAAAGTGAATATATTTTTGATCCAGCTAACTGTGAAAATAAATTCTCAAAATTTGGAATGCAAAAATGCTCTCTTTTCACATATTGATTTAGAGCTCGAGGATCCATACATATTCTAACATCTCCGTTAGGTTTGTTCACTACAACAATGGGATGAACCCATTCTGTCGGTTCTTGTATTTTTTTAATTAAACCATTATTTTCCATTTCTGTGAGTTTCAAAAATACTTTTTCTTTAATTGCCAATGGTATTTTTCGCGCTAGAGAAATTTTTGGAATAGCATTTTCCTTTAAATATATTTTGCAACTATGGAAATTTAGTTTTCCAATTCCTTCAAAAACAGATGAGAAAGATATTATCATATTTTCTGTTGAGTTTACAACGTCTACCACTATATTTCTATCAAATTTTATGACTTTCAAATCAATGGACCCTTGTAAGCCCAGAATCGATTGGGATAAACATGATTCAGTTATATGAAAGAGTAGTTCTTTTCTGCTATTTCTGTATTCACATTCCAACAATGCAACACCTTTTGTTGGGATTTTGTGCCCTGAATATGAAGTTAAAGAAACTTTACTTTTCGATAATTGTTTTTTACAGCCTATCTTCAAAAATTCATTTTCATTAAGAATATTCACATCATTTCCTGTATCAATTTTCATTTTGACATCAATCCCTTGTATCCTGATGGATTCATTCCATTCTACAACATTAATATTATTTTCTGTAATAGACCAAACAATATTCTCAGTACTAGATTTCACATATGAAGTTGATGCGACAGGTGAAATATTCTGATCGACCTCATTTAGTTCAATTTCATTTTCTTGTACTTCTTGGACCCTAGTATTTCTACACAATTTTGAAAAATGCCCTCTCCTCATACACTTGTTACACGTTTTGAAAAATGCAGGACAACTATTTGGCTTATGTGTATAACCACACTTAAAACATCGCTCAACTTTACTATATGAATCTTTTGACTTTTTTATATTTCTCTTATGATTTTGTTTGTTCTCAGATGGTTTTGATATCCAATCCACTTGAGAACTATCACCAATATACGGTTCATTTTTCATTTCACCATTAATGATTTTTTGAGTATTCCCACTAAATTCCAAACTACGACAAATATCAATTGCTTCATTCAAAGTTAAATCTGGTTTTTGCAATAAATTTTCTTGTATTCGTTTATTATTGATTCCAAAAACGATTCTGTCTCTTAGTAAAACGTCTTTATCTTTGAATTCACAAGACAGAATCAAACTTTTAATATCAGTTAGAAATTGATCGAAGTTTTCATTAGATTTCTGATATCTACTGAAAAATTTATAGTGAAGAAGAACAAGATTTCTTATTGGATTGCAATATTTCTCAAATTTTTTCAAGATTATATCATATTTCTCTTTATCTTCGCCATCACTATATTCAAAAGTATTGAAAATTCGAAGTCCTTCATCACCTATCAAATTTAATAATATGGCTATCCTTACTTTCTCCTCTTTTTTGGTTGCTCCACTTGCGATCATGTATAAGTTCAATTTCTGCTTCCACAGCTTCCAATTTTCTGAGACGTTACCATTGAAATTCATTTCTGACGGAGCCCTCGCTGATGAATCCATTCTTATTTGACTCAGTTTACCGCTGCCACCATATAATATCTCGTAGTATTGGGTATTTTTATATTTGAATGAATTTGTAGACTGAAGTTATGTTTCAAGTTATTTTTATTATGACAACTCAAAAACAACATTCCATCAAATTAATTGATTGACAATATATATCATTTAAAGGGTGTTCAATAGAATCAAATCAATATGTAACAATCTTTGGGCGTCATCTCTCTTATTCATACTACTCGGTCGTTTCTCAATTTCGATAGCCTCTCTGATTGTTCGAGAGTAGAAGTTTTAATCGCTCGATAATGTTTTTGTGTTTTCGAAATTGATGTTATGTCCTGTCTCCAATACGTGTTGGAAGATGGAAGATGTGGTGACTTTTCCTTTCACTGATAGCTCATGTTCATCTTTGCGTACGTTGATCCGTCTGTTGGTCTGGCCGATGTAGGACTTGTTGCAGTCTCGACATGGTACTTCGTAAACTCCCTGGGACTCCAGTGGTATCTGGTCCTTCGGATTACGGAGTATCGATCTTATTGTACGTTCTGGTACGAACGAAGTAGCTATGTCGTGTTTGCGGAGAATTCTGCTGATTTTATCTGTGGTTCCTTTTATGTATGGTAGTCTGGTTGTTATGACCGGTGTTTCTGGGGTTTTCTGCTGTTCCGGTTTGTTCTTGGTAGTCGTTTTTATATTTCTCTCCGAGTAGTTATTCATTCGTAGAGTTTCTTCGATCGTGTTCCGCTCTTGTTTTTGATGTTCGTTGTCTGCCAACCTGATTGAACGTGTAATTACTGTTTTTGCTACAGCGTGAATCTGCTTTGGATGGTGATGTGAATTTGCGTTCAGGTATCTGTTGGTATGTGTGATATATATATATATATATATATATATATATATATATATATATATATATATATATATATATATATATATATATATAGTACTACTACTTCAACGATCAAAAGAATTATAAAAGACAAATGTGGAAGTATAAACCGAAAAAACTGTATAACAATAGTCTTCGTTTGAATGTGGTTGAAAACAACTCTATTGAAACCTGTTGCTCAGGGAAAAAAAGGGGAGAAAATTTATAACATACGAATCGAATGAGGTAATTAAGTCCAAACAAAATGATCGGAAATGGATGATTCATGGTCAAAAAAAGATAAAATTAAAGTTTTCGACTGATCAAAGAAAATAATGTTGAATATCACAAAGTTCACTACCCAGTTAATGAAATAATGTCGAAATAATTTTCTTGATTAGGGAATTGGAAAGCACAAATAATAAAAAAATTCAAATGTGGTAGCGGGGCATGGTCTGGTGAGCATCGTGAAATCAACCGCTGCTGTCATATTTCCGAAGAAGTGGTGACATTCAGACAATGCTTTCCTGAAAAGAGGTTAACCAAACGTCAACCAAGTTACCAAATATCAGCCATTCCAGATACTTGTCAAATAAACCTCTGTCATCCAGAAACTCTCGTTTGTTTTTTTGAAGAGACTTCAATGGTGAAACTGTGTTTTCTATCCTTCAATAAGCATTTGAATAAAGGAAGATGAAGATACACGACATTTACACTAGTTTGAAAATGAATTGGTTTGTTTATTGCTTGCTGAAAAAAATTGATCAATTTTTTTTTCCTGAAGAAACTAACCTTGTAACATCCCGTTCCGACGATGCAATTTGTCGCTGCAACAAGTCGCCACGAGATATGTCATCTAGCTGTCAGTTTGCATTGCCAATATTCAAAAACAGCACTGAATGTTACCAAGATGAACGTCTACATTATCACAACTGATATATAATTTCATCAATTTCTGATAATTGATATTGTGATTACATCACCTTATTACTCAACTTGATTCCTCAAGTCTCGAAAAATAATTGAAATAATCAAAATCAATATTCTTCACAATAATGCCACCACATATTTGTGGTTTGCGGCAACAAATTCACCATAGATATAACTAAGTCGCTGCAACTTATCGCACCAAAAAAGATTCGTGCAACTCGAAAAACTTGCATGAACACATGCAATTTTCTGGAGTTGCAGCGACAAACTTGCATCGTCGAAACAGGCTATTAGCGAAACGCGGAGTGCAAAAATATCAGTTTGGTGTTAGGGTAATTGATCTCTAGGAAAAGTTTCAACTATAGCTCTGAAGGATTCATTCTTATCGTATATTTAACCAATCCCAGTGGTTGGGATATCTTGATAGAATACATTTACCGTGTCGGTAGCGGTGTGTTTTTTGGGTTGTCCTACAGTTGAAATAGTATATGGGTTACGGTGAATATCATTAAAATGCTCCAGAGCGCTTCGTCACACCAGATAATTAGCCGCCCTTTGCCAGCACGATGCTCTGCCTTCTGAGCGTACCAAATGAAAATTTAAGTTTTTATGAACACAGAAACCATATGAAGAGGCATATCTCATATGTTCATGATTATAGTCATAATTTCCGTCATAAGTTCAGCTTCTTTTTCTAGATTTGGATATTCCATCAACTAGAATCACTGGTAGAATACTCAAAAACTAAATCCGCTACGAGAAATGTCTTCAAACAGAATAATAATTGCAACTTTTTTCAGGTTTGCTCCAATGACGTCCTGGGAAGATACTTGAAAGCCACTAAAGAAATCAAACCTGGAGAAATAGTATTACAAGAAAATCCTCTGGTCTGGGGGCCTTGTCAGACAACAGTTCCAGTCTGTTTAGGGTGTTGCAAAGCCATCAACCAAAACACCAGTAGGCCATGCTCGAAATGCGGTTGGCCGATATGCAGCGATATTTGTGAAAAAGCACCTAGTCACATTCCAGAATGTACCTATACAGTTTTGAGAGGAGATAAGGTACCTTTTTGTAAAAAATATCTGATAATTATTTAGGTCATTGTCGTTGTGAGAATCAACTTTTCAACAATATTTCCTTGTCACTTATTGTAGAAGGAGAGCCCACGATGTTAAATCGGAATTTGCTCGAGCGTCATAGAAACATATTGGGTTGCCAAGCTTAGATGATAAAAAGAAAAAAATGTCATATAATGTTTACCACTTCATCGGTGGGGGGAGCGCCTAGAGACTTTCAAAAATGTAAAAAACTGTTGCAAGGACATACTCGAGCGCGTCAGATATTGATATCATCTATGTTCTACATATTTTTAAAAACGGACGTATGGTAATCTGATTGTTTCCATAATGGGGGTAGTCGTACGTGAGGGTAGAAAATGAAAAAAAAAATTTCTCGAGCGAGTTAGATTTTCTGAGGGGATGTTGAGTGAACCTAGAAAAAGCTCTTATACAGTGTGGTCCAACGAAAACTTAACACCTCGATTTTCCGGCGTTAACATGAAAATGTGGAAAATCGCTCGAACCCGTCAATTTCTGATTCGAGGGGGAACAACTTTTCCGCTGTTTTCATCCCCGTGACTTCAACCCCCTAACGGGGGTGAGCACAACCCCTTGATTTTGAATAGGGATGAGGGGTGTTGAGATACCTCATTTTGAAGATCTTATCGTGTACTATCTGACCGTAAAATTTCGCTCCAAAATATCCATCGATAACGACATGACAGGTAAAATAGTGGAAGAGTACGTACTTTTGTGATTACTTTATTAAATGTTCGAAATGGGCACCATCCACTTCCATGCAGTAATATAAGTTTTGCTGAAAACGTTCAGTTACATTACTCAAGATGTCTGGTGTAATTTGACGGCATTCATTAATGATCCGAGTTCGCAAATCATCCAGTGACTCAGGCTGGGTAGCGTAAATCTTGGATTTCAGGTGACCCCATAGAAAAAAGTCCAGTGGAGCCAGATCAGGTGATCTGGGTGGCCACTCAATATGTCCCCTTCTTCCAATCCAGGCGTGAGGAAAATTGTCATCTAAAAACTGACGCACCGGTTGAACAAAGTGAGGTGGTGCGCCATCTTGTTGGAAAATGATCGTTTGATGGTCTTCTGCATTCTCCAATACTTGCACGAGGGCTGGATAAATAGCGTTCTCCAATAGATCGAGATACATTTGGCCTGTGTGATTACCGGGTAGAAAAAAAGGGCCGATTATGTGATTTCCATAAATACCCGCCCAAACATTTAATTTTTGGGGGCGCTGTGTATACACCTCAAGAAATAATCGTGGATTTTCATCTGACCAATACCGACAGTTATGCCGGTTTACAATGCCGTTAAGGTAAAATGAACACTCGTCCGAAAAACAGATATCGAACATGTAGTTTTGATTGCCGTTAATTATTTCACTGATCACTTCACATAACTGGAGTCGGCGATCGGGATCATCCTCATTCAGTTCCTGAACCAATCGTATCTTATACGGATGGAATTTATGTTGTTTCAGGATTCTCATGATTGTTGTGCGTGAAACACCAGATACCTCGGACAATTTCCTAGTACTAACGGTCGGATCCATTGCTATATGACCTAAGACAGCCACGTCCCTCGCTTCGTCTCTTTCATGCACCCTCTTTTTGTTTCCAACTGACCCAGTAGCGTCAAATTTGGCAACCAGTTGCACAACGTAAGTAGCGGATACATTTTTTCCAGGATGTCGTTCGTTAAATAAAGCCGCTGCTGTGCGCGCAGAGTCGTTATTTCGGAAAAATAATTTTATCATTTCCACCCTTTCTTCTACGGAATACACCATTTTAATTCCACTACAAATTTACAATCGCTTGGACACACTTGTACCGTTCTTAACAATTCACGATAGACTAAGGTACAAAAACAAGGTCCGTCTACTTTTTTGGACAAAAAATTAACCACTCAATACCTTTGAAATGCGTCGGATACGAATAATATTCTCGAGATAAATTCCATATTGCCTCTTTCACTATTTTCGCTGTTATTTCATTATCGATGGATATTTTGAAGTGAAATTTCACGGTCAGATAGTACACGATAAGATCGTCAAAATGAGGTATCTCAACACCCCTCATCCCTATTCAAAATCAAGGGGTTGTGCTCACCCCCGTTAGGGGGTTGAAGTTACGGGGATGAAAACAGCGGAAAAGTTGTTCCCCGTTGTATTAGAAATTGACGGGTCCGAGCGATTTTCCACATTTTCATGTTAAAGCCGGAACATAGAGGTGTTAAGTTTTCGTTGGACCACACTGTATAATAATCTGACGGTTTGGATGTGACTCAGACTCGCGGCCGTTATTAGAATGTGGAAAAAAAAAATTAATCACTTTGAAATACACAAGCGCGTCAGATTAAGATATATATGGTTTATCTTTACGTCCTAGACGTTGTAGTCTGATAATCTGACGATTATCCGGAGGGATTCGCCTTTTCTGCCAATTTTGATTTTTTTGAAAAAAATTTCAAATCATTGAATTTGAATTATTGAAAATCTCAGGAAAGAGCATGCGAATAAAAAAAGTGTATGCTTTTTTCAGTGGAATACTTGTAATTATAAGAGAATAATTATAAGCAATTAAATTTTTAAAATTTTAAAACGTTGGATATTCGATGTAAACAATATCATGCCACCAACAAGTCTGTGTGATCAACTGTCAGGGCATCAAGGCAACAGAAACCAGAGTGGGGACGGAGTGAGAGATTAATGGACAGAGGAAGAGTGAGAGAGGAATAGAAAAGTGGAGCGGGAAATATAGGCATCACGTAGCTACACGCATTGAACTTTATCGATGAATTTTTATCATTTCGGCTTCTGGAAATCGTCAGATTATATATTTTTTGCAATTCTTGAATTATTCCCTTGAAAATAAAAAAAAAATTAGCCACGCTCGAGAATGTCAGATTAGTGGAATATACACGTTTCAGGATGTAACCAACTCACCCTACCTTGATCTGACGCGCTCGAGAATTTCAGATGATCAATTTTTTTACTAATCTGATCCTTCATCCTGGATGGGCGGCCATATATATATATATATATATATATATATATATGGCTCATAAATGGTGAAAGTACTCAACCGAGTACAAGGTTTCCCCCTGTATATTAATCTGCCGCTTTTTAGTAAATCCCGAAATCCCCGCTTGGGCTCCTCTATTATTGATATGTTACCCGATAGATCAGATATTTTGCAATTCGCTCTCAGTATATAACCGTTTCTTTTTATTTGATAATATTCCCTTTGGCGTTATCTAGCACTTGGATGAATACTCGTATCGCACAGCACCTAGCTTTGAAAAAAATGGACCAAATTACTATTGTGTATTGTGTATTGGTGCGTAGAGCTCGAATCAGATCAAAACTCGACGTTCATCTTTTGTTAGTGAGATACGACTGCCCAGAGTTCAGAAAAAAATATATTCTGTCTTTTTTGGCACAAAAAAAATCTGGACACTCGTATTCACCAGGTGTCCTTTATACCTACTCACTCAACATTCTCTAACACTTTTTCCAATAACCATTTTTTCCTATGAAAATTCGAGAAACTGAAATTTCACGACGATTTGGGGTTAGGCAAAAAAAACGATTATTCGCTTTTTTTCGTGAAATTATGGTCATGAATGGAGAAATAGTTCATTACGTAACCAGGGGGATAAGTGCGAATTCGCACAAGCAAAAATTGTAAGCTCGGGCCGTTAGCCGAGTGTGGTAATCCGCGAATGCACGTAATTGGCCTTATCCCCGAAACGCACTTTTTTTACTTCCACCATCCTGACAGCTCTAACGTAATGGCTCACTTACAATACACGTGTATTGTAAATTAATGGCATCTGCCGGTGACAGTAGGAGATGGTATATTGTCTACCCAGTGAGAAAAGCCTTATCTTTGAAGATTGCTTTTCAATGCTTAAGCCAAGATCTGGGAATGTGGATTTTCCTACGAGGTCTGCAGACTATTTTTCTGCAAATCGATCGAAAATAGCAATACAAAAATTAGTATCTCATTCAGTTTTGTGATAAATACTGGTGAATTACTTACTTTACCTTACTACCTGTTTATGAACTGACCAACGTTTTCCCAAAGGTGCTAAGGTGTTAATAGGTCGAAAATTCATAGCTTCATTAGTATTTGTAATTTCAAGAAAAAGTTCAATTGTACTGATTTTCCAGTTTTCCGGAAATGTTCCTGTTCGGAGTGATGTATCATCGAGTTCAGAAATGTATTTTCAGTACCTGAATGTACTCTTAACACGTTGAAGGACAGTGGAAATATTTGGAAGGCACTAATTTGGGCAGTACAGTTTTCTGAGAGATAACTCATGTTTAGGTACACAGGTATCATAGGTGTGTATAAATCAGAAGGGGGGATGAAAATTGGGAATTATACTTGAATTGCGTGACACTACGTAGCTGATGTTCGAATATAGCTGATGTTCGAATATAGCTGATGTAGAATTTGTAAAATAACAGTTACATTTATTATCCAATGAACTTACTATCCATCATAAGTCTATTGGAAATTGAAAGAGATCCAGTAGGTTCACAAACAAACAGCGAGCAGTAACTATTAGTATTATTTTTCAGTAGTTCAATACCATTGCCAACTCACAGCTGTTCCATTCCACAGAAAAACGTAACCAGAATACGATCGACGATCTGTTATCTCCACCCCAATCAGCATCTGCGTAACCTTCAAGACGTCCCATTTTGAACTGAAGTTCCAGATTTATAGTTCTCTGGAGATATCGCTATATCTTTTTCGCTGCTTTCAACTTAAATTACAAAGTCATTGGACTTTCAGTTCAAACTGACTGGGGGACGCCTTGAAGGTTACGCAGATGCTGATTGGGGTGGAGATGTAACAGATCGTCGATCGTATTCTGGTTACGTTTTTCTGTGGAATGGAACAGCTGTGAGTTGGCAAGCGAGAAAGCAAAGGACCGTTGCACTTTCAAGTACAGAAGCCGAATATATGTCCTTGCGTGAAGCTTCAAAGGAGAGTATTCACCTTGCAAAACTTCTAGCAGAAATAGGAATCGAAGATGTTACTCCTATTACCCTTCACAATGATAATCAAGGAGCCTTGCAGCTTGCAAAAAATCCTGTTCATCATTCAAGATTAAAGCATATTGATCTACGCTATCATTTTGTACGAGAAACTATTGAAAATGGTATCATTGAACTGAAATATATCTCTACCGAACAAATGTCTGCTGATATTTTGACGAAACCTTTGTCAAAAGTTAAATATGAATATTGTCATAAAAAAATTGGTATGAAAATGGAACCTGCTCTAGTTTGAGGTGGAGTATTGGAAAGTGGAAGAAATCCAGTAGGTTGACAAACAAACAGCGAGCAGTACCTGTTGTTGATATATATTGTTGAATTACTTGTTTTCAAAATATATGTGTCACGTTGACTTATTCAAATTTTTGAGAAGACGAACTGTATTTTCTGCTATTTGATTGAAAATCTTCCTCAATGAGAGAACATGCTACGGTCAGTCTCATTGATATAATTTTTCCATTTTTCATGAGTTTCATTCTTCTCTTTAGATTTCCGATCAGTATTATGATTAGAATGGAGTGACAAAACTCTGTGTGATTCCTTTCCAGATCCAAAGGTCTCTTTAAAAATAAATTATTCATCCACAAAAATGTGTACACTCATCGACGCTATTTTACCCGAAATGTTTTTTCCAATTTGATTGTTTCGATTCCTATATTGATATTCTCCTAATTTCCTCAAGTTGACTACGAAGTACATGTTGGAGTTCAAAGAATTAACAAAGTATTCCCTCAGAACATCAAATTAAATAACTTGTGATTGATATTGTTGAAAGGTCCAAAATGCATAAAAATACCAAAATTAGCACATCATTCATGTTTTAAATTGAGTATCTCCGTCTTAGAATTACCTGTGGGTTTCTTGATTTACATTTTCTTTATCCGTCTCAACAACGAAAATATTCATTCCCTTCTGTCAGTCAAGGTCATTATTGTAATTTTTCACAATCTTTTTTAGGTGTCCATCACGAATTTCGGAGTCGTACACCCCACATTCCAGTGCATCACTGTATTGAGGCTACTGTATCAAAAACAGTTTCTACCCGAAGTATGGAAGAAGGTGGACTTGATGGAGTCGCATTGCGATCAGAGGAGAGGCACCCAAAAATACGAACAAGAACGTATAAGCATCGCCCAGTTCATTAGAAGATTTTTCAAGTTGGAAAATACTTTTACTGAAGAAGAAATCATGAGGGTTTGTGGGATAATAATGGTGAGATATTCAAATTGTTGTAGATATTTTCAAAAAAAACATCACTTATTATAACTCTATTGATTGTTATTAATTCGTGAATGTTCAGGTGTTGATGACTTTCGTGAGATTGGATGCGTCTAACATCTTGCAGCGCTTAAAGTCATTCCACAAAATTTTACATTTCACCATGGGAAACTGTCGAATTTTGGGCAGCGGCTTTAAGCTGTAAGCTGTTAGACGCGGCCAGTTATTTCAAAAATCTAATATATCCGCTGCAACACCAATACTCTCTCTGATCAATAAAATTATTTCACCAATCACAGAGAATAAAATACTTGGTTACCAGGGACAACCTTGTAGAAATGTCACAATTCTGATCTGTTTACCTACAAACACGAATTCAAGTTGTTTCATTTATATCTGAAATATTTTTTAGTTTATTGAGTCAAGTTTAAATTGTCACAATTGATGTTTTTTTTGTGGAATTGAAGGACTCCAATCTCCCCTTCACAACAATAGTTATTAACGAGAATTGTTGGCCATCAGAAACAACCCACATTATAGTTGTTGGTTCGAGTCATAACAAACCCGATTTTTTTGTACTATTTTTGATTCACATTACTTATTGAATTTGTATCGTTCAATATTGACTTCAATGAAGTTTCCTTTGAGTTTTTCATGAATATCGAAAAAATATACTATATCTAAAATTGATTATCAATATGATACTGACCTGGTCGAGGAAAAAGTGAAGTGTATAACTGGAATGGATATTGGCCTTCGTCCTCGTGCGATACGGCCATCATATCCACTCTTTGTACAATGTACTATTTTGCATAGTTGATGAACAACTTCATCTTTGATATGGCGCTGTAATGCTGAGCATTTTTGAGTGAACTCATTATATGTATTCGCACCCTGTATGCGAGTTTCATTCAAACGTATGGGAATTTCATTTGAGAATTCTTCTCACGAAACACCCAATGAAAGAAGTCTTTGTTTCAGTCTAGACGAGATATGAAATTTCAACATGTAAACTTTTTGATAGACAAAACATCGCCTTCGCTTGGGATCAGCCGAGTCGGCGGCAGACTCGAAAATGCATTATTGCAAAAATTACGTTGGCTGGAATTGGGGGGACGAAAACGGCTAAATGGGCAGTTGATCTAGAGACACGGTTAAAAAACAAACTCGCGAACAAGAGGGGACGGCCTTTTTCAGGTTTGTCCCCTACCAAAATTATGGGGCGCGTTTCATTACGAGAATCTAATTACGGTCGGAAAATTTCGGGAAAATGAATAATGTCAAATTGATTCGTGTGCAAAGTGCCATATCTTGGAATACCAAGAAATCAATGGAATGGAATGGAAACAGCCATGCAAGATAGACAGAAGACTTGGTATGACAATTTTGATGTGTGTTAACGTAAATAACCATTTTATTCACTTTTGGGAAGAGAAAGCCATTATTAATTTTATATCTGTTGTTTAAATCACAAGTTGAGAAATCTTTCTGACTCTCTCTGACATCGAGTAGCTATTGGGATGGGCCGTAGGGCTGCCTATAATATACATTTAGCCACTAGGGCAAATGTAGAGGCATTTATAGATAAAGTACATCAGATTCTGAGTACACATTTTTCTGCTTGTGGAATTTTTATTATTCTTATGCATAGAGACGGCCATTGCCGGTCTCAGTTCATTTTTCAATATTTTAATTAAACTAAATTGTACAGTACATGTAATTTTTTTTGTTATAAATTGTTTTCACTGCTTATTTCTTTTGTTATATATTTTTTTCTAATCTTTTTTGTAAGTTCCTATTTTCATTTCGTTGCTAATATATTGCTTAAAGTTATCAGAGGATTTCATTTCCTACAAGCCGCCCTATTTTCAGGTTTCAGAGTATACGAGGAAGCAGAAATTAAACCCAAGGTTTCTCACTAAAGACCCTTTCTTCGTGCAAAGGGCCGAATTCATGTTCCTTTCGGAAATTGCCTTAACATTCAAAATTTGACGTAGAGAAATCTACGTCTGGTGACAGTCGCTGCCATTAACAAAAATGATACCCTTTCAGCAATTACCACACTAGTAACAGAGCGGAGGGATTGTAAATTGTAAAGTTGTATAGTCTGTGAACATAAACTGATACAGATAGGTTGAAATAGAGGTACAGTGTTTGAAAGAAAATATTGAGAGATTATTGTGGGTACCTAGAAGAGCGATGAAAGTAAAAGAACAATTACAAACCCTACCAGTCGTTACAGCGCGGAATCATTCAAAGTGCTATTGCATTCGTAACAATTTAATTGTTAGCAACCAGCAAACCAGATACACTCTGGTATTATTTTTTTTCTCAGTAGTAGTGCAATATTGAAAAGCTACTGGAATCATTTTCCGAAACTTCTATTGAGAAAATTCCGTTGAAAAATCGTTAAATTTCGAGATTGAATTCGGTATAGAACTGAAACTGAAATAAAATATTTGCCGTTTTATGTACCACTTGATTGTTATCTTATCAACACTCAGGAGCCATTTTTACAAACATATAATCCACTAGTCGGTGGAATAAAATAATTTCATTTCACTGATTGGTGAAATGAAAGTGAACAACATTCATAGCCGTGAAATTTAAAAAATATTCGTTCAGTTTTTTTATTTGTTCGCACACTCTTTTGTATGTTTGAAATTTAAAAAATATTCGTTCAGTTTTTTTATTTGTTCGCACACTCTTTTGTATGTTTGGCTTCGAGGTTAATCACAACCAGTTGACTTTTCCTCCAGCAACAAGAATGCATCCGCTTCTGTGAAAAATTCGTATTGCGAGACTTTTCAAAAATTCTATTTAGAAGAACGATTTGAAGGTTACTTTTTTTGACACTTATATCACAATCGCGTATGTTTTTCATTCTTACTTTCATGTGAACTTTATTTCGGTATTTGTCTACTTTCTTATTTGACTAGCATGTGATGACAATTCCCGATTCAGACTGCATATATCATTCAAATTTTTCATTTTTCATGTTGCATGACATAATTATTTTATAGGTGAATTCCCACGAAGTACCACTCACTGAACCACCCCATATAGCAATTTACGAGAACACTTCCGTAGTTGAACACAACTGTAGTGCAAACTGTTCTAAAAGTTTCAACAACAAAGGTATGGTTTTGATAAAATCTGGTTGTCACATCAAGAAGGAAGACAACCTTAGTATATGCTATACCGATACACTCTGGGGTACCCCAAATAGAAGACACCATTTACACGAATCAAAATTTTTCTGGTGTTCCTGCCCTAGATGTCTCGATCCCACGGAGTTCGGAACTTATTTCAGCGCCCTCAAATGTCAAGATAGGTGAGGCTTTCCAAACCCGGAGCTTTATTTCAAAAGGAATCAATACATTGTTTCTTTTTAGCAATTGTGAAGGTTTTCTCTTACCGAAAACATTCATTGACAACAATACGAACGATAAAGGTCTAGACTGGTATTGCAACAAATGCAAAAGTGTTTTGTCTTCCTATTCAGTTCAGGATCTGCTAGAGAGAATTGGAAAAGATTTGGCAGAAATGCCAAAGGGCGATTACAGGGAATGTAAAAACTTCATTAGTAGTTATGAGGAGCTTCTACACCCTAATCATTACTACCTCACGGATGTGAAATTGGCACTTTGTCAGATGATAGGACAGGAGGAGAAGGGTCTAATGTTTGTTTCAGATAAGGACTTAGAATTGAAGGTCAAAATAACTCGAAGTTTAATAAAATTGGTGAATACCTTAATCCCTGGTGAGTAAAATTGAATAACGGTGAAAATATCACCAGTAATGAATCAATCTTGGATGATATTACCAGGTGAGAGAAGAATACGGGGTCTTCTCCTTTACGAATTACATGCTGCCATATCAGAGTTGGGAAGAAGAAAAAATAATCCAGAGGCATTATACACAGCTCTTTCGGTAAGAACTATTGTCTTGATTTCGAATCGTTGATAAATCAATAAATGACTTCTGAAATTTTGTCACTCCAACATTCGGTAGTTACTATACTGACGTTTCGACTGTGTTCCACGAAGACGTAATATGCGCTTTCATTTCGTATGTTTGCTGCACCAGAGCATCAAATTCTAGCTTCCTCATTGTTTGAAGAATTGGTTGAAAAATGGCGTATGTCAAATTCTACTAATATATAATTGAGCATTAGGAGCCACGGTGTAGCACACTCTCAAAATAGCAAAGGTTTCTTTTCCAATAAATATTTTTTATCGAATATGCAGATTGGTTTCTGTCGTGATGTTGGACTGATTTGAGTAGGATTCAGGTCTTATCGCCAGAGCATGTTTTGTTGAACATGGTACAGATTTTGCATCATTTGATGAAATCGAATGCAAGTCGAGTGCATTAAACAGCTTTATCGATCCACACTGGCTAAGTAATGATGACATAATAATATGTCACAGATCACTGCCAAGCATAGTCCGAGATGAAGGACATATTTGCATGCTTTTGCTTTTGTCATAGTCATCTCTATCATTGCAGAAATGGAGAAAAAGCTGAGCTACTTTCAGGATGTTTATATATTTGTTACACACAGCCTTTTTTCATCATCGTCTCCTATCGTGGGAAATTGAATGCGAATTTGTAGAAAATGATTTTCGAAAAAATTCAGAATTCTGATTTTCGATATTTATCATTTTCATCAACCAAATTCACTATAGTAACACATCTGAAAAAAAAGCAACATAGGAGTGGATACGCTTAAAGTACGTCCATAGTTATTTTACTTCTACGTAAAATGAACAACCAAGACATGTTTTTCAGGAACTTCCATTCCGGATATTCCAATCAAGTCATTTTACAAGATTCAGCAATTACTGTGGTCGTGGTCGATGAATTTTTTTTTGCATACCAAACACAGTTATTAAAGCAGTGAATTAATTAATTTGTCAATTATTCAGACACAAATACTTCCTTCTATTTTCCTGCTTGAAATCGTCTGGTTGGTATCTACATCTGATAATTGCTGAAGTCGATGATAAATCGATGATACTTCAGTTGAAAGTTCAATTTCCTTGAATTTTAATTCATCTGGATGCCGTTATCATTTCAAAAATTCGTATGTACATAATTGCAAACTAATCTTTCCTATGGGTTCTCGTTAATCTTGCTCATTATGAATATGAAGATGTAAGATTTTCAATATTGTCTTGTTTGCAGTTTTCACACTATTTCTGTGATAATTGACCCATTACCACGTGTTTTTCAAGTACTGTCAATAAATAACAATGAAGTGAAAGTTAATTTGATTATTGTTGTGTATTGAATTGAATCGAGAAGTGTGATGATGTTGTCGGAGCATCTTTTGAAATTTTTACTTCAGCCCGCTTGGACTTAGCGTCTACGCAAACCAAAAAGTGGCGATTTTCATATGGTCCAGCATAATCAATATGAATGCGTTCCCAATTTTCTTCTGGTTCGTTCCATGGATGGAGTGGGGCTTTTGGAGGATTGGATTTGGTTCTAGCACAATCTTCACATAACTTTACCAATCTTTCGATGTCGTTATCGATTTTAGGCCAATAAACATACCTACGAGTTAACTGTTTCATTTTCATAATTCAAAGATGGTTGGCATGTAATTCTTCTAACACCTTAGTTCGTATCTGAACCGGTATAACGACACGATCTTGGCGGAATAAAATACCATTATTGACAGTGTAGGGCTCATCAGACGATTGCGACTTCAAGTTCTGAAGAATTTCACTCAAGTCAGGATCATTGGCAGTTGCTATGCGGATAGTTTCCTCTGTAATAGCCTCACTGGAAATTTGTGATAAAGTTGTCCACAGAGTTGGTTCACTTCTTCACCAATGGAGGTATCCACGGTGATATTATAATTTCTCAAAGGTGTCCGAGACAAGCAGTCTACATTTTTATTGTCGACACCTTTCTTAAATTTGACGGTGTAATCGAATCCCGATAGAAATGAAGCATAACGTAATAATCTGGACGAAGTCATTATAGGAAGAGCCTTGTGATGATGAAATCTTCTCTTCGAAACTGAAGAATATTCCCGGATAATATCGTCAATACATTGAACAAAGTTAAAATTATTCGATTGTGACTGGTACTGTGTTTTATCCACTTCCTTTAACTCTATACCAAGTCCTCTTATCCAAACACGACCAAGCAATGCATCGTGTCCTGATGGAATGATGAATAGATCTCCTGAGATGCATTTATTGTTGTATGAAATTGAAAAAAAGATCGAAAAGATATATTTGTTGTTTCTATAGGAATATTCAGATTCAGAGCTTCGAATTCATTTTCAGAGAGTAGAGAATAACGAGCGCCTGAGTCGACTTCAAAACTTTGTGGACAGCCATTTGAAGCAACTGTGATGAAATAGTTATCTGAATCGGAACCCATTTCAAATAAATCGACAGTGTTTTCTATTTTTACTCCATATGCAATGTCTGAACTGTTAGAGCTGTCAGAACTGTCACGTAAATGTTTTGCGGACTCTGTCTTTCCAGACTTTTAAATCAGAGTAGATATGCATACTTTATATAAATGACCAATTTTTCCGCAAGAATGGCATTTTAGAGTATTTCGATCAACTCGACAATCCTGTGTTTTGTGACTTGACTTCGAACAACGTAAACGAAGATTATTAATGCCAAGAGCGACCAAATCAATAGATCTTATGTCCTGGAACTGTTTTCTTCTATTTCGAAGGGAATGTAATCGCTGGTAACGGTGAGGAGAAGGTGAGTAGTTCCTAAACCGATCTTTTCCTGTAAGTCGATTCTGTTCCATGTGACAATATTTCTGGGTTTTAGATACTCTATTTGTATCAACAAGGGTTGGCTCGGATGAGGCCTGCATTAGAACTTTACTCTCAATAATTTTCGATGCCTCTAAAGCTGTGGCTCTAGTAACGAAATCTTAGAATTTAGTTGCGTCAGATTGAAGAATTTGCTCTCTAATCCAATTGTCCCTCGGAACTCCTGATGAATTGAGCACGTAGAAATATATCTGAGACTGATACAGTTTTTGTACATTCACATTTGATGTAGAACTCACATTCGGATGAATTTCTATGGAGGGTAGCAACAAATTCAGCGATAGTTTGTTTATCTTTCTGAGTAACGTTCAAAAATTAATGCCGAGAGACTGTTGTACTTATGTGTGGAATAAGCATCTTCTTGAATTCTTCGACAAGTTCGGAATAAATTAAGTTTTTGACAGGTTTTTCTGGTCCGATAAATGCAGAAAGGTTATTGTAATGTATGGATCCAATTGACACACACAATAACTTAGCTCGTTTATCAGGAACTGCGATTTTTTTGATATCTAGGCAATTATAGAATCGCTCCAAAAAACAAGAAAATTTTCCCTTTGTAGCATCGAAGTTTTCAGAAGGAACAATATTCGCAACTGGGGCATCCTGGGTTAGAACTTTAGGTTGGGTTGATGGATTAACTTGCTGTGATAATATTGTTTGTAACATTTGCGCCTGAGATGCTTGAAACACTTCCAATAGTGCCTTGAATTGGTCTGCGTCCATTTGAATTTTTGTCTTGATAATTGAACTCTGGGGTATAACTGTGACTTGAATCGGCAAATACTGCACAATATGGAGGATCTAAATCCCGTACTCGTCGCCAATTTTGTTGTGTATTGAATTAAGATGAAACGGAACTCGTGATATGTATTGAACTATTTATTGACTTTCTCATGACATTCATAACTGTCAACTCGAATAATGAATTATAGAGAATTATAATACAGGGCCATAACAATTATAACATATCCATTTGCTATTCTCATATACGTAACGTTGAATCATTCAAGATATCGACATATTTGAGTGGTTCTAAGGATCAGTTGTCGATGTGTAGGTAAAGTTTGACTCCGTTGTTTTGAACAATTTTTGATTTTTCAGGAATCTAAGAATATTCTAACCGAGGTAGTGGAATTGTTGAAAGACGAACCTGATGTATTACAGGAGGGAAAAATATGTAATCAAGCTATTGAAAACCTGAAAGAATTGGATGTTATATTGAGAACTATGCATCTTGCAATCGGCGAAAGTCCATCATGAAAATAGTTTCTAACAGAAGACTATTGGAAAAGAAGCCCTATTAAGGGACAAGTGGGTCAACTGTAACTTTTGATACTTCGTATTTTGTAACGTGTTATGGAGACACGCGTCCTTGACTTTTTTCATGAAACAAAAAGTTTTGAATGTTTTTTTTGTTTCATTAAAATAAAATATATGAAGGATAGAACATATATTTATTTTCCTGTCTTCGAAAATATGTATAAGTGGAATCTTCTTCCATAAAACCGAATCTCTGCTGACAAAAAGAACAAGAATATATATATATATATATATATATATATATATATATATATATATATATATATATATATATATATATATATATATATATATATATATATATATATATATATATTCGAATATACAAAACGGAGCTAGAACTATTTAGACAACATTGAGTAGTGAAATCATTGAAAAAATCTGTTTTTGGACGAGAAATGGCAGCCTCACCTTATTCGGAATTGAAGTGCTGTCGTGACATCTAGTTTTGACTGGAATGAGGAATAATTCAGGAATCGCCCAGTTAAAATGAAGAAATCTACTTCTACAGTCACTCAGCTTCTGTATCACTGCAGTAGATGGCACAAGCTGACTTTCTTGGGCGTTTGTTGTTTTGTAATGTAGTATCCAATGTTCGATTTTTTCACGGGAAATTCCAGATCGCCATAGATAGTTTATGGTTTTTAAGCGATGCTGCATTAACTGAAAAAGTATAAAATACAATCGCTGACTCCTCATGAAAATCCATAATACGTAAAATCATTGTGAAACTTTCACTAGACAGTTTACAATCTGCTACAATTTGTTATCCTATACAATAGCTTTCTCAGGCGTGTTATGTTACTACCGCCATACAATGGTACTAAGACTACTAGTAGTACTATAACACGTTTTATAGTGGAAAAGTGTAGCGGTTTTGTCAGTCAAATTCTCATGATTAAATGTTTTTTTTATTACAAATGAGTTCTATTCTTCTTGTTTTGCTATATATTTTTATAAATAATTGTTTCATTAGGCTTCCGAAGCTTTTTATTTTCAATGTTAATCGCATAAGAATGGTTGGGTTACGTCTCAATATTACTGCGATTGAATATGAAAAGTATCTTGTATCTTTGTCTTTGTTATGTTTCAGAATCAGATGTCAAAACTGAAAGGTACCTACCCTTATAAATTGTTATCGATAGTTTCATTGTATCTTTCGTCATTACTGTTATTGCATGGGAAGTATTGGCTTCTTTATTTGTCACTAAGATCATTTCGTCAATTTTCAATTCTATATATATATATATATATATATATATATATATATATATATATATATATATATATATATATATATATATATATCTGTAAATAAATACAAACTACTCATGAAATGACACATAAGTGATTAGTTTTCGAGAATACTCCTTCGCAGTAATAACCTGTAGGTGAGCAATTTTTCTGATCGTGTGAGTTCCAAACCATCTGAAGTATATGATAAATTGGTGAGTGTAAGTGATGTTGATAATAGATTCAAGGTAACTTTGTTCTATTTCCATATGATTTAACTACTGGACAAAAACACATTACGTTTCATACAACACCTGTGTGGTTATCATTAGAGCATAATACCTGTGAATAAATCATAAGCACATGAATGTCTCATGAATAAACAATCGCCCATAGTTAGTTCTCATAAGCGTGAACTTGAATACACCTGCAATGATATATAATCATTTTTATTTTTGCATTTCCAATAAATATTGAAAGTTTTACTGCTACGTGTTTTCTCGCTGGATGTTTACAATCAGATGATTACGGACTATAACTACTAGCACAGCAATAATTATGTTTTCAATGACATGAACATCTGCAAGCTACTTCACTTGTTGACACCAACTTTTGTAATATGTCAGATAATTTTCACATATCTGTTGAGATTATGAGGCAGGATTCCTGTAGAGCAGAGTATAGGCACGTGCCTAGGTAGGGAGCCCTTGAGGGGCGGCAGTATTTTACCAGTAAAATTCAATTAGTGGAGCGCCCTAATATTTATAACTCGGAAACCAGTACAGGTCGATGGATCTTCATAAGAACTGTGGGACTGCATTGTTGAAAGCTTAAATCAAAAAGTTAAAAAACCAAAACTCTTGATTGCAAAAATTTTCAACAACAATTCACTGAAAATTCAGAAAAAATGTTCAGAACAAAGATTTAAATTATATTTGTACAGTAACTTTAATGTAAATTTATTCTTACTCAGCAGAAAATAACGATTTACAGCAAAAATAGTATTATTATTCCTGGAATAGATGGATTACTTAGGAGCTTTCGGTTCTTAATGTAATGAATATTTGTAGAAAAATCGACGTTCCTCTGTTTTGGGAAATTCTGTGTGAAATATCGGACAGTCTGTTCTTGGGTTCACGGCAATCATTTCGATCATCTTCTGAACTGGACTCAGTTGAAGGTCAATGTATCCAGGCAATTATCAAATGTTCCGTCATTGTTTGGTAGGTGAAGGTATCTACTTTATATCCTAGGATTGTGCAGTATTCATTAGGAGCTTCAAAAGGATGTGTCACAAGACATATTTAATTTTTTTCCAGATGGCGCACAGTCACCAGTTTGAAATTTTCACCTGTCAATTGTACTCCAAAATATAGAATTCATGCATGAATTTCATTATCCTTAGTTTCATTTTTTTTAATGACCCGTTCAAAATGTAAAATGAGGATAGACATTAAAGAAAGCCACTGTATAATGATATAGTTTATACGAATTTTTTTGGTGTAATTCGTCATTTTCTGCGAAATGTGAATACATTTATATCAGGCTTATAATGCAAATCTTATTTATTAGGTATAATTCTTTGCTCTTAACATTTTTGTCCTGTCTTTCTCATTTTCAGGAAATTCTTGTTAGGAATTGTTGTAATCAAGATCGCACATTTTTTGTTTTTTACTTTTTTATTTGAGCTCTCAACAATGCAGTCCATCAGTTTTTATGAAGATTTATTGACCTGCACTGGAAATTTTACAATTTTCACGCATTACGCTACTCCACTAAACCGAGTGTTGTCAAGAATACTATTGGGTCTGGCTATCAATTTATTTTGGATTTCTTGTGAATACAGCACGATATTTTTTTCAACTCACATCGAATTAATAATAATTTTCAATCAAAACGTATTCAATCCTGATATTTTTGTCATCAAGTATGGGTTAGTTCATTTGTGCAAGAAATAATGAAAAGAAATAGTTCCGTAATTCCTGGACTGACTAGAAACAATAGCTATCATATCCGAACTGAAATATGGTAGTATCAGGTTGATTTGATTCGCCCTTACGTTCATATGAAAATCCTAATTTTGTAGTCCCTTCACCTCAATCATTGCTCCTTCGATATGAAGAGGTCATAAACGAGGGACATCCAAATGAAATTGAATAAAAGTTGATCATTTGTTAGGTGACGTATCTATAAGATTAGAAAATCTGTGATGAAGCTATGTTTTCTCGAAGTATCTTATGGGTCATAATTAATTTATTTTCCATAATGACATACGTTTTATAAAATATCGATTCTGTTTTGGGAATCACTGACGTTATACAAATTTTATTCAGAACATTTCCGCCCTTTTTCCTTGTATTGTTTTGAACTTCATTTGCCTATAATGATGTCTTTATAATTTCCAGGATGTAAAATAGAAATATAATATTGATAGGAAAAAACACAAGCTCCAGAAATGTATTGAGGCAGCTCTGTCTGAAATGAAATTATCTAGTCATATTGTTAAGTCTGAGAATTCTCTGAATTTGTATGGCTATCAAACACCTGCCCAGCTCATTATCGCTGCTTTAATATTCATAGGTATCAATACACTCTCGAGTACGCATTCAAATGACCATATAATATGCATATATTTTTCGTTGCACACGTATTTAGGACTCAGTAGATGTTGCACCTTGTTTGTGGGATTAAAATTCAATAAATCCCAAAATATTCGTCTATTATATAACTTCATGAAGCACCGAAAACGTTTCATGTTTTTTATATCATGGAATATTGAATAATGAATACCAAAATGGAACTGAAAACAATAAACGCATAAGTGACAATTTGAATTGCCTTTGTATTCCACTGCAATAATATAAAAAAATGAAAATGATGAATCAGCTTTTGATAAACAACTAAGGAAACCAGAACTCACGAAGAGAATATATTTTAACTAAATAGGAAAATTGCCTCTCTGCTGTGAGGCACTCGAGATCATCAACAGTGAGCTGAGAGAGGATGATAGTTTGGAAAATAGAACAATAATGTAGGGAGAATCATGTAGTTGCTGGAATGCTGCATTCAGAATTGCTACTTCCAGTTGAAGGATCGTTCCTTCAGCCAAGATGAAGGACTACCAATGGGTTTACCACTTTCACCGGTTATAGCCAACATCTACATGCATTGGTTTGAATTATTCGCCATCGAACATACAAAGAAAGCTTCTAATTGAGAAACCCGTTCATAGTATTGAATCACGGAGATGCAGAAAATACCTCTAAAACGTGAGGCCCACCATCAAATTCACCATGCAAATTAAATCTCAGAGCAAAGTCCCGTTTCTTGACGTGGATATGAATAGGACCAGAAATATATGGGAAACATCGGTCTACAGGAAACCAACGCATAGTGGATAATACTTGGATGAGTAATCAAATCACCATCTATCTAAGAGGCGTGGAATCCTCAAGTATCTGATTGATCGGGCAGTCTCCGCAATTCCAAAGAGAGTATGGACGAGGAACTGGACAACATAGGGAGGGATCTTAAGAAGAACGGCTACTCGAAGAAGTTGGCGGATTAGACATTGGCCCAGAGGGGGGGGCGGGGGGGGGCGGGGGGGGGGGGGGGGGGGGGGGTAGCGTCGAACCAAAGGAATGCCAAGGAGACATCGGAACAAGTTGTTTCCATTTCCTACGTGAAAGGACTTTTAAGGAAGTACAATACGACAGGAGGGAAATACAACATCAAAGTCTGTTTTCGGTCAGGGAAAACAATACGCAGCCCGCTCACAAAAACTCAACCCGAATAGGAACAGCGTCACCATGAACTGCGTTCACTAGATACCATGACAGTACGGCAGATTTTACACAGGAGAAACCAGAAGAACATTGAAAGTGAGAATTCGAGAACCCAAAACAAACACAACGAGGAGAAACCACGGAATCGGGAATAGCGGAACATGTTTGGATAAACCCTCACAGCATTGAATGATCTGACGCCGAGTCAAACACAGACAGGAGCAATGGTTCAGAAGAAAATTCATGGAAGCCTCCCACACTCTCAACAACGATGCAGTGAGTATAACCATTTTTCTTCGCGCTTGAAGGCCGTCGTTCTTTGGAATTTCTCCCCAACGTTTCGCTAGCGCGAGTGGCCAGCTTCTTCAGAGGCTTACTCATTTCCGATGACTAAACATTTCGATTTCTTAAAGCGTATTTATATTGATGCAGGTAGTCTGGAGTATTAATTACTTCTGTCGGGTTTGGGGAATAATCATCATTATTAGTTGCCGCACTACCTGCCGTGATTTCATTAGTGATTCTTGATTTCCTCAGAATGGGATTCCAAATTCTGTTAAGACTCAACGCTTCTTCTTTTCTGTTGAAATTGTCCGCATGTTTTTGGATCTCTATTGCCTCCCGTACCAGTCGACTATGGTAACCCTGGTTGGGGGCAATCAGCTTAGCATTTTCGAACAGAATCCTGTGGTCACCCTCAATCAGTGCGTGTTCCGCCACCGCCGATTTGTCGGTTTGTTCCAGCCTGCAGTTCCTCTCATGCTCTTTGAGCCTTGTTCCCATGGATCTTTTCGTGATGTAATTGACTTTATCCTTCTGATAGGTGATATAAATATCGATTTATTGAAGCCAAATGGGAATCAAACAGCTGAATACTTGAATAATTATGAATGAATTTTGATATCTTTCTACTATGAATGAAGCAACAAGGTAACTCCTGTTCATGTTTGGATCATATTTTTCTTAAAGTAGATAATAATAGTAACATTATTCCCTCAGCGCAACGGACGATGACATTAGAGAGTTGAAGTGATTGCAATACGTAGACCTCAACGTAGACGTTAACGTTATGAAATATAACGTTTACGGGTTTTTATGAATTGAGTTGAAGTCGTTGCCATATACTTTATTGATAGCCGTTAACCACTGCTGCCGTTTTGTTAATAATTACTCCATTTGTAAGCATTTTCAACGCTGCGAAGTAATCATTTTTGCGAGGTTATCAGGGTTCGGATTTTGATATTTTTATTTTTTATGAACATAATATTATTTTGTTATGATTGAAATACACGTTATACCTATGTTATATTTACAATTATTTCATTTTATTGAAAACATTCGAGCTTTGACTTCGACTGAGATTAACAATTCAGGTAATCCAATTCTAATTGAATTATCTGAATTCTACAATCTAAAATACCAATAACTATTTTACTATTCATATTGAGTTTCACTTTCAAGATAATTTAAGTTGATTCTTACTGAAGAAATCAGAGTATGTAATTGAATCCAGGGTATCAAGAAAGTGCATTCACCCACTTTCCTTTCAAAGATTCAGTCTTAACCGAATATTTTTTCATTAAATTTTGAATCCTCTCTTTGAGAGTCCTGATGCCGATGCTTTTTCCATTTATCTGGATCAGTTTGATCTGTATCAAAGTCCATTTCTTGGGATCCTGATAAGGATTGTGGCCATATACCTACCTTGCCAAATGGAGGTCGAATTCTTCCGCAAAACGGAATTGGCTTATTTTTTCAACTAAAGACCACCAAAAATAAATGAATATATATATATATATATATATATATATATATATATATATATATATATATATATATATATTATAAACAAACTATGCTTTAAACTATGCTTTTTCAAGGTTATGGACTATGTTTATCTATCTGATATTTTTGTCATAAAACTGTCACAATGCAGTCATTCGCAATTCATCGGTATAATTCGTACATTCCTCGGATTACGTACGGTGATCTTAAACGTATCCGTTGGCGCCCGCAAGATAACGTAGGCCCGTAAACAAGCTCTCTACGTAAACGTAAATAATGAAAACCTGCGCATGCGTAGTTGTCAATTTTTACGTTTACGTTAACGTTCATGGCAGCACTTCAACTCTCTATCAGTGAGATGCAGAAGAGAAGGGGGCTGAGGGAATCTCCCTGAAAAGCACCTCTTCTTATGATGACCGGCTCTGTTTTGGACCCTGCTTTCATTCGACGTTAAGGTGAAGCGAGTCCTCCAGAGCGGCATCAGTTGTTCATTGCATCTCACTATTTGATTGGATACCGCAAAGCACTCGGGTAAGTACAACAACAACTCATGTGATGTTATTTCGAATGCCTTGCGATGGTCTATCCAGGCCATAGAAAGATTCCGCTTATACTGCACGGGGTCCTGCGTGATGTATCTATCGATCTCCTTAGAGCCCGTGGAACACTTTTTCGGCCCTTTCTGCTAATATATCCGTTCGAACACCGATTCAACTGCTTGGAGAGTACGCATGTATAAGATGTATATAAACATCTTGTAACACATATTCAAGCATTCTATCGGTCTGTAATAGTCAGGATCCGACAAATCTTCGTTCTTTGCGATTAGCACGATTCGTCCTTCGACAACGCATTCCGGAATCAGCTGCTCTTCATTCAGCCAAGAACTGAATATTCTGGCCAAATGGTGGTGGGTGCTTTGTAACTTTTTCTAGCAATACTTATTGAGGCCATCAGGTCCTGGAGCAGAAAAGTTCTTTGATCCCTCAAGAGCTCTCCGTACTTTATCCGTGGTTATCGATGGACGCAGTATTTCGTGTTCAGGCTTGTTGAAGCCTTCTACAGAAAGCTTCAAACTGCGTCAGGGCTGGAGTGTCTCGGAATGAAGCTATCATTATTAATAAATACCCATCAATGAATTTTCACCCATCTTGAAGAGTACCTCCATAAGAAAAAGTCGGTGCAATCGGCTGTTAGCGTAAGTCTACATTATACGCATTTATATGCACAAACGTGCGCGTGTGCGGGTGCATGTGTGTGTGTGAGAGAAGGGGTTGGCATTGGAATGTGTTCCTTTTGCCACCAATTTTTTTTCTGAGTTTATCCAGATCCGCGCGAGATATTTATTTTTTGAGAGTGAACAATGAATGTTACTCACTACTTCAGTAAGTGCATCAATGGTGCCTGTACCCCTACGAAAACCATACTGACTGTTTGCTGATAAACCTCTAAACCTCTCAAAGAACCATTTCAATCTTACCCATACCAATATTTCGAAAGTTTAAGTAATTGTTGATAACAACGGAATGGCCGATATGATGAGGGTTCTTCTCTATTTTTGTGAGGTTTAAGGATTACACAAATGATTTCTCTCAGCTTCTCTACATAGTTACCTTTCAATCACCAGTCATTGAATATATTAAAAATGAATTTTATGAACCTCTTCAGTTGCATTACTGGGTATTTGATATAATCCGAACTAGGAGCAGTGCTGCGACTTACTTTGAGAGCTGTATTGAGTTCTTCAGGAGGAAATTTTTAGTCAATCACGTCACTAGTATCAGAGGTACTTTCATTGTAAGGGTGTATAGGTTCGTTATGAACGAATTGCGGAGCAAATTTGTCCAGTAATTGTCCTACGAGTTCTGAGCTGATATTATTTTTCTTTTGGTCAGTATTTTTATTATTGATTTCATTGATGAATTCACTTTTTCCAACCATTCCTACTTTTTCCTTGAATAAACGTTCTGTCGATGCACTTATTTTTTGTATTCAAGAAAATTAGTATAATTTGATTGTTTCTTGTACTTATCTGAGGTACCTTTCTGTTTTTCAATAACAGGGAGCATTCGTTGTCCCATCGGTTTACTGACAAACGGTAAAAAAATATTTTTGACTTGGATAGTATTATCCGCTGCCTTAGAAATAGTATTTATGAGAAATGTGAATTGTTCAGCATTGGAGGGGGAAATGAGAGGGTGTGAATGCAGTATCCACTTTTGTTTTAAATTGAGCCCAATCAGCATTATTTTCAACCCATTTCGTTAAGGGGTTGACGAACGCAGGAGTGTATTCATCACTGTCCTCAATAAATATGGGGTAATGATCTGAACCCATAGGGTCAGGTAAAACTTGCTATTCATATTTACCCAAGAGATTGGCTGTGATCAAGATAATATCCACAGACGAATCATGTTGACTCGGCCGAGGAACCCTAGTAGGTTGTCCGTTATTTAGAATGTTATTCGTGTCATCTGAAGAGTTATA
Source organism: Zygogramma bicolorata (assembly GCA_032362365.1). Classification (NCBI taxonomy): domain Eukaryota; kingdom Metazoa; phylum Arthropoda; class Insecta; order Coleoptera; family Chrysomelidae; genus Zygogramma; species Zygogramma bicolorata. The sequence continues at coordinate 364,520 of JAVJAQ010001170.1, read as the reverse complement.
TAGAATGCAGTCTTGGATATTGTTGCTGTGAGAACCCCAACAAGTGTGGTTAGAATTTAGATCACCGCCTAGAATAAAATGTGTGTCGATTTGCTTGATTCACAAAATAATAATGAATAATTTAATAAATTCACAAAATCTTTTTTTGTTACTACTATATTTGGTGGTTCATAAAAATGGACAATGTTTATGTTCTATTTTTATGATTTTATGGCACATGCTTCAATCCTTGGGTTCAAATTGGGGTGCAATGGTATATGTTGGTATGCTAAGTTGGAACAGATGAGTATACCTACTCTCCCTTCCCCTTCATTTCTAGCTCTATAAACCAGGTTGTATGAAGGTATTTTGAAATTTGATTTCGGTTTCATCCAAGTTTATATGGAGAGTCTTGATCGCTATCTTAACTTTCCATTATATCTGTATCTCTAGCCGTTTCAGAAATAGAGTGAATACACTGTCTTACGCCATTTCCATAGTTTATATTTTCATAAGTTCTATTGGAAAAGTTTTGTATGTAGGTTGCAATTTTTAAAATAAGTTTTTCTTTTTATTTCATTAACTCTTCGCGGTATGGATTTGGTAAAATATTATTCGATTGATTTTTTTCGTTCGCACTTAAATTTTTTGGGGAGTTACTTTGGGAAATGGATGAGGAAGTATGTTTTATCCTTTTTGTTTGGGTTATTTGTATCTTTTGAGGGAGTTATTGCAAGGGACCGAGGGGGATTAGTCCGAACAGATGGCTTGTGTAGGGGGGAAATTATCTAATGTATTCAGTATATCGAATCTATTATTTGTAATCACTTTACTGTATGATGGGTTATTGACTACAGATTCAGCTTCTTTGGAAGAAATATTTTGTTTGGCCATAACAGTTTTGATGGTGTACTGTTTCATGTAAACAGGGCATTTCTTCGAGATATTTGAATGATCATTGTTTTTGCAAGAAATGCAGTAGGCCTTATTTTCATCATTATTACAGGTTGGTACATTTCCTTCATCATGATGGAGAGCGCAGTTCTAACAAAGGGTTTTTTGTTTTCACAGCTCTGCTGTGTGCCCATATTTCAAGCAAGAAAAGCATTGAACTACCGGTTGAACGTAAGTTTCATCGAGAAAGTTCACTAATCTGAGTTGGACGCAAGACGGCAATTGATTTCCAATGAAAGTTATAATTACGTTCTGTCTAGGAATATAATCTATTGTCCCATTATTTTTATTTACTTTCCTTTTCATCCTTTTCACATCAGAAATAGGAAAAAGTTCGATTGAATGTTGTCTTTCAGAAACCCTTCAGTAAACATAGTATTGAACATTTGGGAATATATGCAAGTATATAAGTAATGCAACTGAAGAGGTTCAGAAATTCATTTTTAATATATTCAATGACTGGTGATTGAAAGGTAACTATGTAGAGAAGCTGAGAGAAATTATTTGTGTAATCCTTAAACCTCACAAAAATAGAGAAGAACCCTCATCATATCGGCCATTCCGTTGTTATCAACAATTACTTAAACTTTCGAAATATTGGTATGGGTGAGATTGAAATGGTTCTTTGAGAGGTTGAGAGGTTTATCAGCAAACAGTCAGTATGGTTTTCGTAGGGGTTTAGGCACCATTGATGCACTTACTGAAGTAGTGAGTGACATTCATTGTTCACTTTCAAAAAATAAATATCTCGCGCGGATCTGGATAAACTCAGAAAAAAAATTATTCTTGGAAAATCGGGTCGAATAGGGATAAAAAAAGTCATGTGCATAAGTGTCGTATTTGGAAACCAAGAAATTATGGAAGTCGCCTAGGAAATCGCTATAAAATGTAGACAGAGTGTATGTTAACGTAAATAACCATTTTATTATTTTTTGTTGAATATAGAAATATTGATCTCATATTGAGGGACTTTTCTAACTTTCTGAGGTGTATCTGAAAGCTATTGAGAGGGACATTGAGGCGGCCGATAATATATATTTAGCCGGTAGGGCAATGTAGAGGCATAACAGGTAAAGGTACATTAGACTCTTGTGTTCTGAGCACATCTTTCGTCCGACTGATTAGTTTTTTTGTCATATAATTCATTTTTCACCAAGAAGACCTTGCTGGTCTTATTTTATTTTTGTGTGTATGCCTTTTTTTTCATTCTGATCAAATCAATAATTGATTTCAGAGTTCTGAATCATTACCATGCATGCATTTTATTTGTTATATTCATTAATCTATTTGTGTTCTTTTATCATTTGTATTTTTGATTAATATACTGCTTGAAATTATTAAAGGATTTCATTTCCAACAAGCCGCCCTAGAGTTAAAAAGCAGAATAACCCTAAGTTTCTCACTAAAGACCCTTTCCTAGTGCAAAAGGTCGAATTCATGTTCCTTTCGGAAATAGCCTTAAAATCCCAAATTTCATGTGGAGAAATCTATGTCTGGTGACAGCAGCTACCTCAACTGAAGTTAATAGCCTTTTTGAAACTTTCCTAGAGATCACTTACCCTTCAATAGCCTTTTTGCCATTATCACATCTAGTGACTTGCGGAGAGATTGTTATCTGGTTTGATTTGTTTTGTAGTGAAGAGGTTCATGGAAAGAGAAGGAATGAGCTCATACAGAATAACAATAACTCTCGCAGCCGTTACATCAGGTGATCTAGCGTTGGGATTATTTTTGGTAGAGTGTGAACTGGTTGAGAAGTGATGGAGCGTATAATAATGCCAAAATAATACAAAAATAATACCCTTTTAGCAACTACCACACTGGTTACAGAGCGGTGGGATTGTAAATTGAAAAGTTGTCTATTCTGTAAACATAAACTGATACAGATAGGTTGACCTTGTAGGTACCTAGTAGAGCAAAAAAATTGAAACAACAATTACAATACCCCTACCGTTTCGTAGCAGTACAGGTGTATTCTAAATAGGCGATTACCTATCAGCTGTGAATTACATGCTCATGACTGTTCAATCCTTCCATAGATATAGAAAGCCCTTTGATATCACACCAGAGGTTTCAAAGGGAGAAGGGGAGCCTAATCTTGTATGCATTTTTTTTAGTCAACATATAGCAGAATTTCCGAAAATTATAATGAAATACTCATACTTTTTTATGCGGATGACTTGGTTACTCCTGCGTATTTGGAGCTTGATTGAGCCAGGAAACTCGGTATCCTTGAACGAAATCAGTTGTATGTCAATACCAAAAAAAATATGTATTTTCCTAAAAGTGTGTTTAGTAACCACTATATATAAAAAGAATTAACATCGCTTTCAAATAGAGATTGTCAACAGATTTGTCTATCTAGGGATTACTTTTGTTTCTTCCTCCTCTTTCGCAAAATAGTTCAAAATATGGCAGAGAAACCCAAACAGGTAATAGGCGCCGTCTTGCCTGTAATTGTGTCAGCCAAAATGAAGACATGGGCACCTATAATTGAGCTTTATGAATCTATCATTCTGAGAGTGGTCTCTTTTTCTGTATTCCAGTCTGGGGATCAGAATATTCGGATATTTTGGGACGTCTCCAAGACGTTTTTTCAAACTGCTGCCTTTTCCAATCAGTATTCCATTGAATAGTCAATCTAGAAACAGGACGTGTTGAGCTTATCTCTTATACAATCTTCGAGCTTAGTTTGAATTGAGTCATTAACGGTCTTGAAATGACCGACTGAAGAGAACCTAAATTGTAATTTGCACTATCTGAACGTGATAATTCCACATTCAATTGGATTCAATCGGTTTTCCGAAAGAGTCTCGCAAAAAATTATCAGTTACAGTTATGGCTCGAAATGATTCACATAACTCAAAAATTTATCAGGACAAGATTCTGGATATATATTATGAAAATCTCCATAAGCAAAATTGGCTCATTGTGAAAATATCCAATTTTGTAACTCATTATCAACTTCTCAATGCAGGTAAGACCGAAAAAATTGATGTCTGCCCGAATTCAGACATTATAAAATTAGATGCATCGCTCAACTCAGAGTTGCCAATGAATCCATCTAAAACTTCACACACAGGGGTTCTACCTATTCAATTAATCCAGAAGGAATCTGCTCCGTCTGCAACCTTCAAACTCTGTAAACGATAAAGCATTTATTGTTCGAATGTCCGATGAACAGAAAAGTTTTGCGTGAGGATTGTTCTCTTCTTTTGACCCATGATGTATTGACAAATACTCTCAATAGTATCTTTCACCTATGAAACTGTCAAAACTATTTTCACATATGTTTAGAATATGCTCAGGCTATGCTCATTTCGTATTATTATAAAAACCTCAATACTCCCCTTTTTTTATCTATCGATGATATACAAGGAAAAATTAAAAATTCTCAATTCAGTTTTTGAGTCTTTCTTCTTTATTTGCTGAGATTTCAAAATATGTTCCTTATGTGCCATAGTCACTTTCAATGAACTATCAGACTATGTTCATGCAACTTGTATATAGGGTGTCTATTCACTTGTCCGCACCTACTTTGAATTTTCAAAGGCAGTCCTGTATTTTCATTCGCTGTTTTTTCACTGTGCAACAACCATTTCATATAAGTGTGTTTTCGAATCTCTTGAAAGTTTCGGCAATATTATATCATTATCAGGTGGAATATTGTTCTTTAAACAACGGCCAACCCCACTGCAAGCGACTGAATCGTGCTAGAAACTAATATGTTCTCGAATAGTGTACCCCACCATAAAATATTATCTGGATTTTTTTACCCAATTAGGACTAGAAATTTTTTGAAAATTCATTTTCATCAGTCGAAATTATATTTCCTGTTCAGAAAAAGTTTGCTCGTAAGTAAAACAATCTTCTGTGTCATTGCCCTGGTGTACCCCTATCTTTTCGTACCAAAATAAAACTTATCTACCACACCAAATTATATAAACGGAATCTTGGTTCTTATCCTCTTTTACAAAATATACACGGCCATTTTCTCAGATATAACCTATTATTCTCCAAGTTACTGACCATATTCCAGTTCATTGTTACAATAGTAATTCCGAACTTTCAGTAATATAAACCCAAAACTAACATCAATATGACGGTCAGTAATATTAAGTGCCACATAAAGACATATACGATAGGCGAGAGACTTTATCGTGCCTAACAAAGGGAGAATTAACTCTTCGTCTTTAATTAAAACTATAAACAACAGTGTCTGGAGGGCCTTCCTTATAATCCCTGTAATCGGAGTACTTCATAGCGACAACTATTAAATGTCCGTGTTCTCTGCAAAACTGTGGGTAGTGAGTGTAATATCATGCCAAATATGGTACAGCTAAGCTTTCTGAATTAGACTGAAGTATACCCCGAGTATAGAGTGAATATGAGAAATTCCGGACCTTGTTGAAGTTCTACGAGTAAATAGATCTTGTGGCTTATATTCAAATGGCAATGTCTGTGATATTCTCGGATAGAAAGCTGCGAAAGTTAGCGTGAATGAATTCGTGCAAAAGATAATGTTTCTGAAAATTCAAAATTGGATATTCTCATAAATATCATATGAGTGAATAACTGCATGGAAATTGAGAGCTCAAAAATTTAATACATGGTGTTAATATGGAGTATACATGAAGTGAAAATTGAATCATAATAATGCGATGTGGATACCCAATAATATACCTTCTAATGTGTTATCTCCTATAAGAGTAATTTTGAATAATCAATAATAAAGAGATTTGAATAAACCACTGAAAGATGGCATCATTGAAGATTAAATCTACTGAATATTCAGTAGTGTACCTTTTATTACTTATCATTGTTTTTATTAAATCATCATTTCTACTTCGATACTCTGAATCGAGATTTAGTTGTTGCCTCTGCCATGAAGTTGTAGAAGGAGGGATCACTAGGCAACACGTAACTGAACGGAACTTGTTGAAAATGCTACGTCCAAATAACAAATCAAAATATTTTTTTACGTTTCAGTTTAGATCATCGAATAAGATGTCTGGATATAAGTATAGGCAATCCATTTGTGAGCTCTGATCGTTTGAGTGAAAAATTAATTTGTATACGTTCGAAAACCAAAGAAGACCTCAGCGATATAATTCTTGGGTTAGCCATTTTCAATTCGCTGTAAATTTTTTTTTATTACTAGAGGTTGTGTGCAGAAAAAACCTTTATATTATAGTTTTTCTCGATCACCTAAAGAATTTCGATATTTTTCTGAAGGAGAGATTGTTTTGGGGAAGACAATTAGGAATGTTATTTTATTTTATCTTCTGAAATAAATGGAGTAGGTAAGGATTCGAAATTGGGGATCATGGTAGCAATTGATTGTTTGAAAGTATATGGATATTCTTTGAATTTGATGGAGCGGCTGCATTGAGAACATTCGTGAATCCCAAACCAATTCTTTTCGAGAATTCTTTACATAGAAAGTACGAAGGAATTCTCACAAAGCGGGAAATCCAAACACATATCTGCTGATAGTACACTCGAAATATGTGCAAGGCTAGAATTTCTGGTCCGGTAATTTTTTTCTATAAACCGAAAAAAAATGTGTTCAAAACTCACATGATTATTCAATAATCCTTTCAACTTATAACTAGCATGTATTTCAAATTTTGCAGTCGCTGTTCAAACACCTATAGGAAGAAAATGAAAAGGAAGATTCAGTTGAGGAAAGCATGTGCAGTGCCAGAGAAAGAAGTGTGAAAATAATTCGATACCCAGCTGACCCGTGACCACTTAGTTGGGCGTTAATTATTTTTGGGATTCAATAATATGGCGAAGTTCTTAGGACCGCTTTACAGTTCGCAAGTCTCGAAAGCATTGCAGCAATTTTCTTGACCACATGCGCTCTCGGAACACTTCGACCAGCTGTTGCAATGATTATTGAAGTTGCAGACAATAGGTTTGGACCTATAATGTATTGCCGCAATCCTTGTAACATTAAATGTTACTAGATATTCACAAAACCAAAAATTTCAGAAAAATAAATAAAGTCGTCCCATGTTGCCTCTAGTTTGGGTTAGCTAGGGTTCACCCATCATCTTTTTTCCTTTCTTAAGAGAAAATCGAGCATTATTTATTTATTTATTTATGTGTCTTTATTGCGAACCAAATACAAATTCAAATATACAATGTACATCAGGGAGGCGGCATTCAACCAGGTTGCTCTTCCACCTCCCTGATGTACATTGTATATTTGAATTTGTATTTGGTTCACAATAAAGACACATAAATAAATAAATAAAAAATAAATAAACAAATAATGCTCGATTTTCTCTTAAGAAAGGAAAAAATTACCTAATTCATTCGAAGCTGTACAATTTCCAATTATTATTTCCTGTTAATCTGAGGAGTTTGTAGGCCTGATTCACCTCCGAAATAACCAAAATAAGTGTTTGCCCCTTTTTAACTCCATCGGGTAATTTATTTCAATGAAATAGCAAACACCTATTCCATCTATTCTGTGAAAGATTGTTCATGCAAAATTTGAAGTAGATTGGACCTAGGAATTACTTTTTTCCATACAAACTTTGACCCTGTTTTTCAGCCCCTAGGGGTGGAATCTTGAAGAACCTCTCTAATCGGATACCTACGTCATACAAAGGACACTTTCCAAGTTTCAGGTCTCTACGATCAGCGATTTAGGCTCTGCATTGATTCACCACCAAAATAACTTTCAACCTCGTTAGGCGAATAATTTCAATTAAATACGAAATACCTTTTCCAAAGAAAACACACTCTAAGTTTCAGATCTCTACGTTCTACTCTACGTTCTACTTTCTACCCTTTTTAAACCCCGTTAGGCGCTAAACTTTGCGTCTGTTTTTCACCCCCTTAGGGGTGGAATATCCGAAAATACTTTCTTACCGGATGCATCCTTCAAGTCTCAGGTATCTACGATCATAGGTTTAGGGTTTACAATGGTCCGTCAGTCAGTCAATTATTCAGGACAAACCATTTTATATTTATGTATAGATCAACGAAAACACCTTCGTAGTGATTCAAATATGAAAGCTAGCTATGAGTACCACTGAGTGTTTTGTAGAACTGATACAGACGAACTTTTTTAGTGAACATTATGCTCATCTATGTCTCGATTGATCCGTTTAGTAAGGGCACACCGTTGAGGAATCACATCTCGCCCGCTCTTCTCAGACTCAATTTACATATATATATATAGTATCTGGCAACAGTGCGGAAAATACCGATTAATTCTCTCGGAATCAAAGTTATGATTTAATCAGTTTGAATAGATCAAAAATTATTTTTTTTTCGAACTGTGTTGTGTATGAAGATATCAGCCACCTGAAAAGTGAGTCGAATTTGGATTTTCACCTCAAAGATACCTTAAAAACAATCTGTTTATTGTTGAAACCAACCAAAACGACCTTTGAACCCATATACCTTCATAAAGTAACACCCTACAAACTCGGCACGTAGAAAATACGCAGTTGCCGTCTCGTGTAAAATACCTGAAAATACCATAGCTTTTTGTACTCCGTTGAATAATGTCAACAAAAATCAGTCTGGAAGATATATATCACCTTATTAAAGAAACAAAATCTGAGCTTGGTGACAAAATACAAAGTGTTAGCGATAAACTAGAATCTCTTTCCACTGAAGTTGAAGGAAAATTCCAAACAATTAATAAGAGATTAGAAGTACTGGAAACCGAAAACGCAAAGCTATCACTTAGGTTAGAGAAGACAGAAAAAAAACTAAGAGAAAATAACTTAATTTTTTACGGTATAACAGAGTGTGCAAATGAGACCTCAGACAAGCTGATAGATACCATAAAAACCATCATAGAACAGTATCTTCAGATCATTATCAACCCAACTGAAATTGGAAACATATTCAGATTAGGAAAAAAAATTGTTGGGAAACCAAGGCCGGTGCTGGTCACATTCTTGTCCAAACTGAAGAAAATTGAGATAGCTAAAAATTGCAGAAAACTAAAAGGCTCGGATATATTTGTGAACGAAGACTTGCAGAAAGAAGAACTTGAAATTCTCCTCACTATACGTAAGGAAGCAAGACAACATAACCACAAAGCTTCAATTAGAGGAAATAAATTAGCTATTGATGATAAACTGTATACTGTGGATGAACTGCGATCAGGAAACCACCTCACTGACGAATTCGATGTATCTGCCCAAGAAGCATGAAGCTACAGTGAACCAACTACGCCACTACCAAGGGGGGACATAGAAAAATATTTGGAAGACTCAGAAGAAGAAATTTTCAAGGAAAACAATAAACAACCTGAAATTATACGAGTTGATCTTAGTTCGAAAATATCCGAAATTCCGCCAGTTTTGGACAAACCGAAGCAGGTAAAGAAACCATTGAAACCCAGCAGCCAACAGCTACGAACTCCACTGAAGAACCCAATAATCACCCGTGCAGGAAACAGGAAAAATTCGGCAAAGTGAGAACGGAAAATGGATCCTTATATCCGTGATAATGAGTATGTTCCTATAAACACTATAAACACTGATTTATTTAATTTTGATAGCTTTTTTCAAACAAATAGAAAACAACTCAACATATTTCACATAAATATACGAAGCCTCAACAAAAATTTCGACCAACTGGAGAGTTTTTTACATATGATAAACAACAAATTTGATATCATCGTCTTATCTGAAACTTTTCAAATTCAGGACTTAGATTTATTCAACATGGCAGATTATAGCATAATATATAACGAAGGTAGAGTTAATAAAAATGATGGAGTTGTGATCTATGTGAAGAAAACTATCAGTTTCTGTTATACTGTGCAAAACATAGGAAATACCAATGCCTTATTACTAAATTTCAAGTATGAAAATTTTGACTTCCACTTAACAGCAATGTATAGATCCCCATCAAATGATATCGATGTGTTTTTGAATGCCTTAGCTCCATTTATTGAAACCATTTCAAGAGGCGCTCATGATTATAATATTTTTATCGGAGATATCAACATAGATATAAAAACAACGAGTACTTTCAGTGAAAGCTACCTTAATATAATGGGTGAATTTGATTTCATATCAGTAATAAATGAATTCACACGAATACAAGGAAATAGCATGAGTTGCATCGATCATTGTTTTTTAAAGAGTAAAACGGGGGAAGATTTGAAGTCATTTGTTATAAAAACACCGATAACAGACCACTACCCAATAGTTCTAAATTTGCATATGCATGAAATGAACCAAAACGATCGAGAACAAGAATATTTTATTGAAAAGTTTGATGAAACAAAATTTAAAACATATGTACAAAAAATTAACTGGAAGGATTTCTACTCAACCACTGAAGTCACTCAATTAACGGATATATCTTACAAAATAACATAACTGATGCAATGAAAAAGAGTAAAGTAAAAATAATGATAAATCACAAACGGAGAAAACGAAAACCATGGATAACGATAGCAGTATTGAACTCGATTAGCACTAGAGATAAACTGTATAAAGCATTGAATAGAAATCCCGAAAGCGAACTCCTTTAAAAAAAGTTTTTGGAATACAGGAATAAACTAAATACAATAATAAAGGCAGCTAAAAATCAATATTTTAAAAATAAAATCCTCAAAAATCCCAATAATAGTAAACATATTTGGAATGTTGTTAATGAACTGACAAACACACAAATCTCGAACCAGAAGGTTGAAGAAATTCAGCTGGAAAATGGAATTAACCTGCAAGAAAACTCAGAAATAGCTTCCGCATTCGTAAACTATTTTACAAATGTTGGAGCTGACTTGGCAAGCAAAATAAAAAAAACTGTCTATACGCACCATAGAGACATCAAAGAGCAATCTGTATTCCTCACGCCGACCAATCCAGAAGAAATAAGCCAGATCATTCGGGAGTTGAAAAATAACAAGTCTCCGGGCTTCGATGGAATCACTGCTGAAATGTTGAAACAAATTATCAATGAAATATCCAAACCTATCTCATATGTCATTAATAATATTTTTTTATCTGGTATTTGCCCTTCACAATTTAAAAAGGCTATTATAAAGCCAATTTTCAAATCGGGATCAAGAAAATCATTGAAAAATTATAGGCCAGTGTCAGTTATGACAAATTTTTCCAAAATTTTCGAAAAGGCGATGCACTCGAGAATTTCTTCGTTAATCATTGCAAACAATTATATTGATAAAAAACAATACGGATTTCAAAAAAATAGGTCTACTGAAGATGCTATTGCACATTTGACATCAGAGATAACGAAGAAATTAGGCAACGGGAAAAAAACAATCTGTATATTTTTAGATTTGGCTAAGGCGTTCGACACAGTGAGTCATTCGCATCTGTTGGACGTCCTGGAGGATTTGGGATTCAGAGGTAACGTAAGGCGGTTGTTAGAAAGCTATTTGACAGATAGAAAACAACAAGTCAAAATTAATAATCACTGCAGCATTGAAAAAACTGTGCAATTCGGGGTACCCCAGGGAACCGTCTTGGGTCCCTTATTTTTCATTCTTTATGTGAATGATCTATTGAATATCAATATATCTGGAGAAGTAATAAGTTTTGCGGACGATACCGCTATCATTTTCGAATCTGATAGTTGGGAAAGACTGAAGGAAACCACTGAGGAAGATATGGGAGTTATAAAAAAGTGGTTTGAATACAAAGTTCTTACCATTAACTTCGAGAAGACGTTTTACTTACCCTTTTCGTGCTATGAAAATACTCAGCCTTCTTACACTACCTTGCAAGTTGACGAAAACCTGGAAATTAAAGAAAAAGACTCAGTTAGGTATCTAGGAGTAACTATAGACAAGCATTTGAGATGGAATCATCATATCTCAAAACTTGCTAATACGTTAAGAAGCCTCATATATAGATTCAAATATCTTTCGAGATTTTTAGAGGAGAAACAAATGAAAATGGTTTACCAAGCTTTGGTTGAGTCTAGGTTAACGTATGGAATAACCGGTTGGGGAAGTGCATTGAAAGAACATATAAAAAATATTGATATACTGCAAAAAAAGTTCCTGAAAATTATTTTGAAAAAACCAAGGACTTATTCATCGGATCTTTTGTTCATTGAATCTAAGCTATTTGATATCCGTCAAAGTTACTTTTTCGCCATAACAATCTTTGAATTCAAACAAAAGTCGAACCTGCGAGAGTATGAACATACTTACCAAACTAGAAAGAACCTTAACTTTTACAAGGCGCCTCTTGCAATAAGATCAATTGGAACACGAACCTATTCTTATTTAGCTCCACGTTTCTTCAACTTTTTACCACCTGAAATAAGAACTATTAGTAACTATCATACTTTTAAGAAGAAATTGAGGTATTACTTACTCAATTCAGATAGACATGAATTGCATCATCTATTTCGAAACTGAAATCGAGAATCCATAATGTGCAACAACCACCCTAAGTTGTTAGTTGGCTGTTTTATTTTATTTTATCTTATTTATTTTACTTATTATTTTATTTGTATTGTGTTGCATAGTATTTGTGTTTATATCGCACTTATCCAACTTATACGTAGAGAAAGACGTTTATCTACAGACAGTCTACGACTTTGTGGAAAAATCAATTTATTTGCGTAAAATATAACTGAGTGCCCGAGATTCATAGTTTATATATAATATACATAAACACTGATAATGTGATTCACTCTTGTTTATTGTTGTATGTTTTACATATCTTGCGAATATATATATATATATATATATATATATATATATATATATATATATATATATATATATATATATATATATATATATATGATGCGTTGTTTTTTCGGGTTTCATTCCGTGTTCTGTGGTTTTGATCCTCTGAAGGATAATTCTCACAACGTTTCGGCAAAGTCTCATTTGCCATCTTCCAGGTGATGTCTTGAGTTTCGATCTCTGAACTCGACTCGATATATATATATATATATATATATATATATATTTTTCAGAATTATGTATATATATATATATATATATATATATATATATATATACATAATTCTGAAAAATCGAAGGTACTGTTTTTTGGCATTAAAAATAAAAGAAACTTCCAGATGTAACAACATGACAGTTCAGATTGATGATTAAACATTACAAATATGCAGTTCAGCTAGAAATCTTGCGCTTCTCTCTTCACCTGAAGCGAACCTTATGCGAGTCATGGGTTTTGAGCCACTTCAATTATTGTGACTTGATCTATGGTCCATGCTTGACAAGAGTAGATGAAAATAGGATTCAAAAAGTGCAAAACAGCTGCTGTAGGTTGATTTGTTCTATCGGAAAGTATTATCATATTTCTCATAGACTGCAAGAATGTAACTGGCTTGACATGGAAAACAGGAGACAACTCCATACCTGGATACTTTCACACATAAACTTCTCAATGATCCTAAACCTGCAGCTCTGATACGAAAATTCATTCCAAGTTCATTCAATCAATGTCTGGAATAGGTCCACCCTGACCATGCCCCAGCACAGAACTGCGATGTTCCAGAGGTCGTTTGTATTTAATGCCATTTGCATGGATCAATAAATTCAGATATAAATTGAAAAATCACCTATTTCAAACACAAGGCTCTGTAATCCTCCATTGTTCATAGATTAAGAAAGTTTTGTAACCCCAATTCCTGTTTTCAATATCAATAATTATACTTCATTTACTCCGTTCAGAAAAGAATTCAATGTGTTCAATGGTAATAGCCAACGTTGTCAATAACACCTTACTATTACATGTAACTTTATCACTTGTATGAATTGAATTATTATTATTCATTCTCTTGGAAATTGCCCTCTGTTGGTTAAGTGGAATAGTTTTAAGCTAGACTTCACCAGCAGTCTCGTTGATTCTTTAATTTGCTCCTTTTTTTATTCGCAATAAAAGACGTTTATTATTATGACTATAATAATAGGTACAAACTAGATGACTGTCAACCATATCATGTTTTTGTTGAACATACAGATAAAAACATCGGAATATTATACCCAGTTAGAGTTGGTCATTTCCTTTTTGAGAATGATGTGTTCAGAGATAATATAGTGGACATCAAAACTGTTGGCGTCAATAGAGTTAAAGTCATCTTCAAAAATCAAGAGGCAGCTAACATGCTAGTAAATCACGATTTGATTTTAAAAGACAATTTCATTGACCGTTAATGACTCAATTCAAACTAAGCTCAAAGATTGTATAAGAGATAAGCTCAACACGTCCTGTTTCTAGTTTGACTATTCAATGGAGTACTGATTGGAAAAGGCAGCAGTTTAAAAAAACGTCTTGGAGACGTCCCGAAATATCCGAATATTCTGATCCCCAGACTGGAATACAAAAAAAGAGACCTCTCTCAGAATGATAGATTCATAAAGCTCAATTATAGGTGCCCATGTCTTCATTTTGGCTGACACAATTACAGGCAAGACGGCGCCTATCACCTGTTTGGGTTTTTCTGCCATATTTTGAACTATTTTGCGAAAGAGGAGGAAGAAACAAAAGTAATCCCTAGATAGACAAATCTGTTGACAATCTCTATTTGAAAGCGATGTTAATTTTCTTTATATATAGTGGTTACTGAACACACTTTTAGGAAAATACATATTTTTTTTGGTATTGACATACAACTGATTTTGTTCAAGGATACCGAGTTTCCTGGCTCAATCAAGCTCCAAATACGCAGGCGTAACCAAGTCATCCGCATAAAAAATATGAGTATTTCATTATAATTTTCGTAAATTCTGCTATATGTCGACTAAAAAAATTGCATACAAGATTAGGCTACCCTTCTCCCTTTGAAACCTCTGGTGTGATATCAAAGGGCTTTCTATATCTATGGGAGGATTAAACAGTCATGAGCATGTAATTCACAGCTGATAGGTAATCGCCTATTTAGAATACACCTGTACTGCTACGAAACGGTAGGGGTATTGTAATTGTTGTTTTAATTTTTTTGCTCTACTAGGTACCTACAAGATCAACCTATCTCTATCAGTTTATGTTTACAGAATAGACAACTTTTCAATTTACAATCCCACCGCTCTGTAACCAGTGTGGTACTTGCTAAAAGGGTATTATTTTTGTATTATTTTGGCATTTGACGCTCTATCACTTCTCAACTAGTTCACACTTTACCAAAAATAATCCCAACGCTAGATCACCTGATGTAACGGCTGCGAGAGTTATTGTTATTCTGTATGAGCTTATTCCTTCTCTTTCCATGAACCTCTTCACTATAAAACAAATCAAACCAGATAACAATCTCTCCGCAAGTCACTAGATGTAATAATGGCAAAAAGGCTAAGGTAGATAGCTCCACATCAAATTTTGGATAATACTGCTATTTCCGAAAGGAGCATGAATTTTGCCTTTTGCACTAGGAAAGGGTCTTCAGTGAGAAACTTAAGGTTTTTTTGCTTTCTAAGTCTAGGGCAGCTTGTTGGAAATGAAATTCTATAATAATTTCAAGCAGTATATTAGCAACAAATGAAAATAAGAACTGAACAAAAATAGATTAGAAAATATAACAAACAAAATAAATGCATGGGAATGATTGATTTGATCAGAATGATAAAAAAAGCATACGCACAAAAATAAAATGAGACCAGCAAGGTCTTCTTGGTGAAAAATTTCAAGCAGTATATTAGCAACAAATGAAAATAAGAACTGAACAAAAATAGATTAGAAAATATAACAAACAAAATAAATGCATGGGAATAATTGATTTGATCAGAATGATAAAAAAAGCATACGCACAAAAATAAAATGAGACCAGCAAGATCTTCTTGGTGAAAAATGAATTATATGACAAAAAAACTACTCACTAGGACAAATGATGTACTCAGAACACAAGCGTCTAATGTACCTTTACCTGTTATGCCTCTACATTGCCCTACCGACTAAATATATTATCGGCCGCCTCAAGGTCCCTCTCAATAGCTTTTAGATATACCTTGAAGAGTCAGAAAGGTACCTCAATATGTGATCAATATGTCTATATTCAACAAAAATGAATAAAATGGTTATTTACGTTAACACACATCAAAATTGATACACCAGTTGGTCCTCTGTCTACATTTCATGGCGATTTCCTAGGCGACTTCCATTCCATATTTTCTTGGTTTCCAAATACGACCCTTATGCACATGACTTTTTTATTCCTATTCGGACCCGATTTTCTAAGAATAATTTGATGAGTGCAATTGCCTTCTGATTCGACAAATTTTCATCACGAGGCCCTTTTTCATGCAGCATCCCAAGTAGTAAATCATATTGGTTTTCCCCGAATTCAGATTGGTCCGATATAGATATATCGTAAGTGGAAAAATCGATGTTGAACTAATACGAATCAATATTGAAAAAACGATATTTCAATATAAATATTGGTTTATTATTGACAATAAATTCACACTGCATTTTCTATGGTTCAATATCGATATTATATGGGTTTGATAACAGAATTACCATATCAGGTGATAATGAATAATATCAGTTTAACAACAGAGATTTCAATATCGTCTGCATATCATGTATGCACCCAATTTTCAATATTGGAATTCCAATATATATTCGACATTGTTGTGACAAGATTACAATATTGAATTATCAAATCAAGTGGTATATTGGCATAAAACTGCAATATTGATATGCGAATTCTGATATTGCTTGTATATTGTTTTCACAGTAAATGGAAATATTCAAATCATCATTTTCTAATCACAACCGGAGAGGGGTATTGGTATTTTGAGAGTGATCACTTAGTGTATTCAAACAGATATCAATATTGGTAATGCAATGCTTATTTTGAATTATTCCTAAAAAAATTTGGAAAAATCGAAATATCGATATATGTGTTGAATTTCATTAGCAGAATGTAATGTCCAGAACTTTTTGCACAGCAAATTTCATATTCCAAACCGCCATCACATAAGACAGTGATTCCTCACTGTTTTTTCAATTATATTTTCATTATAACTGAACTTTCTGACAATTTGATGTTGTCCTGACCATAGCTTGAAGTCACCAGATCTATACAACAACTCTCTTACAGAAAATACACCTGTACTTGTTGGAAATACAGTTACTACGTAACTGTTCAGCAATCGTACTGAGATAGTATGCCCCGGAGTGTTGTTTGTTTTTTATAAATTCTAGGATTCAACCTGAATAAGACGGTCAATAGGTAAGTTTATAGGTAAGTATACAAGGATCTAGAATAAGCATACCTGAACAGAAAAGGAGAACCTGCACATTTTCCTTCTCAGTGGTGAGAATCCTAACAACGAAAGAACATAATTCAGGTAATGGGACAACCAGAGGACAACATAATATACATCCCTTATATTCAACAACACTCTCTTGGTAGAAAAATACGTAAAGTTTCCGGACAATGAGCAAGTTTTAACTATTCTGAGTGCTGTTGGTACAGCACCTCAACTTCGTAGGGATATTGGGGATTTGTGATCAGCTGGACATACAAAATTCTCTGTGGGAGTTGTAGTAGATTTTTTTCTCACAAAACTGACACCATAATCAGCCACTCTCCGGTGCCTAGAAGAGCACCCAGGGGCTTTTTCTGAACACATGTCCTGTAGCGTCAGCTGTCAACAACCCAAACAAATTCAACTTTCGGGATGTTTTGTGAGAAAATGGGGCAACACTCGTTTTTCCGGAAGGGTCATGCTGAAAGACAGATCACCTCAGAACATATTGCATGAGTTTCAGATCCTTGGTTCGCGTGAGTTAGAAGCTAGATTGGATTTTTCGGCAAAATACATTGAATTCTATGGGAAAAGACGGTATCTATGGAAACAACTTTTCTCCTATAAATACCAGACCGATTTCCAGGATAAGGCAGTTCGTCTTGGACCTTCAACCAGGCAACAACTCTTCCATTGGACCTGAATTCTTTCCCGGTACCAGGCTTCGTGAGGATGGAGTCGCCGACAAGATCGGATGAAACACCGTTAGAATTGGAACGAGGAAGCACAGGTCCGTAAGAAATGGGAACCAAGTATTCAGAAGTCTCACACATTAACTTCTTTCAGAATTCCAAAACTAGTCTTTCAAAGAGATTGTCAATGGGGAAATATCCAATTGCTAAGTGATAGAGAACTATGTTACAGTAACGTTCCCAGTGTGTAAGATCTGAATATGATTGCAGAAATAAGTATGCGGGTTATGTTGATGAACTGCCGCTAAATGGTGAAATGGTTGAACTGAGTACGTTTATATTCACTGCAATGTTACTCATACACTAGATATGGTACCTCCCTCACTATAGGAAATCAAAAAGAGTATGAAATGAACTACCAACATTTTGCTGTGCCGAATAAGTCAAAAAGATGGGGAGGACGGTATCGTGTTGATTGCCAGATGGTGTGCACCCAAAAAGATGAATCTCGCTGAGACAAAACCTGGCCAACTCCATGGTTGTGGGGGTATAGGTGTACTAGATGCCCATTTACACAATTGGCGACAAAACATCTTTTACCGAATTCTGATAATTACTCAAACTTTTACATTTTGGAGATCTTCATTATCAATTCTTCCTACAATGGATATTTTCCTAAGGTAGGTATTTGCTCTTCCAAATCAGATGGACTTTCTTATTTAAAAATGAGATTACAGTAAATGTAATATCAGAAGTTGCTAGCTCACATGCATTGTTTAGTTGTTTCAAGGAAGTCAATGAATCTGTTGATCAATTTTTTGCATTTCATTTCTCTACAGCTTGCAGAACTTTGTATCCTGAAACGAACTCATAAAAAAACACAACGTGAGAAAACTAGGTCATGAATTTATAGAAATGAAACTCTTAGCTTCCCAAGGTGGTACGATGAGGTTTCTTTCTGATACCAGGCTGGGTGCCAGTTTCCTGCGGGAACCGACATCGTGATCAAGAAGCAGATAAGCATGACAATTCAAAGTGGCAGTATTTTAACCGTTCATATAAGACAGGCGTACGTTCGGTTACAGTACCAGAAGAAATCCACTGCTGAACGCAGTTCCTGGCGAGTGAAATTGTGAAGCATACCACCATCATCCTCATCAGTGTCTATATTGGATTCAGAAAGTTCAACAAAAATCAACTTGATTTGCTACGTCATTTTGATTGAAAACCCTCAAATATTCGATTGGAGGTCAAAATAATTATACTTATTCGAGACATATGTATATCATTTCTCCTCAATAATATTCACAACACAATACGAACTCACAAGGTTGCAGAAAATTGATCACATTTTATTACCATATGGTATCACAGGGCGTTAAAGGATTGAAATTTATATTGTAAAATGTTTCACAAAACCGCCGCTTGTGTTTCGCTATAATGGTATTCGTTATATATGGTATTTCTATACCAAACGCCACCGACTTCGATCGAAGTCCTTCAGTATGTTACCAACTTCCTACGCCAAACCTCATCGGGAGCAACATGATTGCTTGAAGAACGTATTGCATAGCAAAACACGGGTAGCGGTTTTTGACATTCCTATCATTTTGGAAACAGAAAACCATGCGGGTATTTTTTGATATGGTTTTTCATCAAGTATCTGAATTATATTCAACTTTTGGGAAATGATAATTGAGGATTAAACGACTTACCTGAAGGAAGTTCAATCCAAATTATACGAAGTTGGTCACATCCGAATAGATCACCTTGTAGTAGTACCTTTATGACTGAAATGCGCAAGTTGAAAGAAAGAATGATTCACGATGCCCCTATCTCACGAGTCCTCACCCGAATATCCGTCAATATACCTTGCGATGATATCGCCTTTTTGGGTCGGGATGACAGAAAAAATAATATATTGGATTTTTTTTTCTTCGAGATGGGTGGGTGTCTCTCTATTCGGATGTGACCAACCTCGTATAATTTGGATTGAACTTCCTTCAGGTAAGTCGTTTAATACTCAATTATACTTCGGTTGGTCCCATCCGAATAGATCACCTTGTAGATGTTCAAAGAATTATTAAAAGGCGATCAAAATTTCATTCAGACTGATCTCATACTAATGAAGTAGTCTAAATGAACTGTTTATGTCATTTGATTCACCACTATGAACTAAGAATTTGATACAGACAGTATTTGAATGCTGATACAATATAATGTTGCAAAACTCAAATAACCAGAAAACTTACACTCGTTTAATGAAATTGCGGAGGGAATCCGCAAATGTACTATTTGTAGTAACTGGTCTATGTAGAATTTACCAAAAGTATTTTATTTTTCGGACCAGCCTTCATTTGATCGTATGGTGTCCGAGCTCATATCGATTTGGTTGGCAGCAGGAATGGCAGCATGTCTTGTTCTGAGGTGTAGCTGGGTGATGAGGATTTTTATAAGTAAAAATGAGAAAAAACCTAATTGAATGTGTGCGGTTTTTCAATTGATAATCGTGGATGTCATACACAATTCACGTTTCACCGTGGATAATGGTAAAAAAAAAATATACATGTTTGTATTTGTTGCTCTCTTGGTCTTCTGTGGATAATTTGGTTCTCGGCAGTGAAGAGACAAGCACGTCTGCCCGTCAAGCGGAAGACTCGGGTTCAACTTCCCATCGAGCTTCCGTGCTGGGACTCACACGCCAAGAGGCAAGAGGCCTCGTCAATACATTTTCTGCGGAAGATTCGACCTCTGAAGGGCGACACTCGTCAACCGGTAAACGATTTTTATTTTTATTTTTATTTTTTTTTTACTGATCATACAATAAAAATGCTACTCATTCTGATTTTGAATCATATTTTTACGCTTCAGCAAGCTTTAGAGCAACCATAACAATAAGTTTGTGATATATTTTTCAAAATGAGGTTTTCCGATTTTTCTAATTTGGTCGACACTTGGTAAGGGTCCCAGATTTTCTCATATCGGAAAAAAAAGTGGATCGTATTTTGAAAATACCCCTCTGAAACATTTCCATTGTATCATAGTTACATGCATGAGATATCAGATTTCAAGCTGATCTATGTAATTTTCTAGTACAATAATTTTTACCTAGCTGCACCCATGGGCGATCTACCTTATCCACATCTCCTTCACAAATATCCACCAATGAGACGAAAATAAATTGTATGGTTTCATCGTATTTGCAATCAGTGATGCCATCAGAATCGCTGAAGGTTCACCCCTCAGTTTTTCTCCTGGAAAATGGATGCCAGACAAAATCGGTTCACCCAAGGAAAGATGGCACCACAGTGGATGTGGGTGCTTAAACGAAATTAAAAAAATTATATATTGTAGTTCAAAATACAATATAATGAAATTCAAAATTGATATAAATTTGTGGCAACCAAGTTTGGGACTGCGATAACAGAAATAGAAAACATGTTACTTTGTCCCCTTCGATCATTTTCAATATTCTAGGAAAAGGTGGAAGTGGTGATGATTGGGAAAACACAAATGTTTGTGTAAGACCAAGTTAATGTAATGCATCAGTTGCATAACGTATGGGGTTTGGCTGTAAAGATAAAAATGTTTTACCCTATGTGTTAGAGTAGTTAGTAAACAGATCAACTTCAGGTTATCGAAATTTTTGGCCCGCTCTTGGAAGGCGTATTCTCGATATTGCATTCCGAAGGTGACACATCATGGACTTTGATCTGCTATAAACTCATATTTCGAATTTATTCATGAGACGAACATCACTAGTTGATAATTTTATATATATATATATATATATATATATATATATATATATATATATATATATACACACATATATACACATATACACATATACAGAGGTTTTTTTTATATTTTATATTATTGTTTTTTGCACTCAAATGAAAATAGCAACCGTAGACACGTGTTTCTGGGTCATTGCCCTTCTTCAGCGCGGTGTAGCCAAGTGCAAGGATGGACAACACTTGGAGAAACATCACAAATATATATATATATATATATACACATATATACACATACATACACACACACACACATATACATATATATTCTCCACCAGAAAACTCAAGTTCCTGAATATCATTATGCCTAATTCTTCACACCACTTCCAAATATCACCAGCCAATCCGTTGAGGTTTGGGTGCTTCATGCCAGACATCCGGTTGATCTGCGCGTTGGCGGTGTTGTTGTCTCTATGCGATAAAATGTGACAGTTTGAGGAGAACTGTCTGAAGGTTTTGAACATTAATGTGAAGTTTGGCCTGCTTCACTGAAACTGGCTTTCTCGTTGTTGCATGTAATATTCTGGAAAATTCAGGCCTTGTTGTACCTTCTAGTTGCCTAACATGAAAAGTCACTGTAACTCGGTGGAAATTTACATTGTCAAAATCTCCTCGACCCGTCTGCAGGGTTATACATCGGTGCCCCTCAAATAATTTTGTAGACGGCCACCTATATTCAACCACAAGGCAAACCGAAATCAAGTGTCAAATGAATTTATTTTCCATTAATATTGAATCGTAATGATTACCAAGATACCTCAAATTTGTTGGATGTTTCCTGAACACTCCATCTTGGTAATACTAATTGAAAAAGATGTCGTCTAAATAGCTACAGATACAATAAATTCCTGAACTCAAAAAATGTATGACCGTTTCTGAGATTTTTGTAAATATATAAGGTGCAAAGATAAGCCAAAACACGAAAAATTTAAATTCAAAAATTTTGTGTCTAGATTGGAATCGCAAATACTTCTTATGTTTATCGGCATCTGTCGAATCCACTGACGTTAAAAAACAATTTTCAGACATCAGATTTTTCACAGCTCCAAGTGAGGGGCTGTGATGAATTCATGCAAATGTTTCAGATTCAAAAGAAATCTATCAGTAAGACTCAAACCTGAGAAAATAGCTGAACCAAAAATTATTCTTGACATTGACGGCTGGTCCAATGTAGTCAAATTCCAGTAATATAGCTAAACACTCACAACATAGGTTTAGCCGGCTGGGTGGAATTGTCGGGGTTCAGGTGCCAGTTTTTCATAAGGTAGAGTATAAAAATGGATTTTATATCTCTGAACACATTCCAAAATGTTGGAGTTGTTTGTTATAGATTGCCACGTGCTGTCAAATATTTAATGCGACCAGCATATAAGTTCAAATATGTTATTTCGTCCATTTGTTGTTGTACGTCATGAACCGCTCTCACCATCCTCTGTTTTGTCTGCTTGAGGTGTCCCCCCTCTGTTGATTTTTCTAAGACTGCCATTGACCTCGATGAGCAGTGCCCTCGAGGTGTTTTGAAGGGAAAGGTTGTACCTTCAGGTCTAGTGCAAGCAGAAATCTCCTGTGGTTCGAAATTGAGGGAAGAACGTTGCATAATGCTTCATCAGCACCGGCTTTTTCAGACAAAGTAGTCTTGAATGCTTCAGCATATCGATAACTCATCAGGCATAGCTGTACTGAGGGCTGAGAAACCTTTGCCCAACGAAAAGTGAGGGTCCAGTAGAAAACCTCAATTCAGATGTCGAGAAAAAAGGTCTGAACTACCGGATTCAGTTGGGGTGGATATGAGGTAGTGTAACGGTCTGGAACCTGCGCCAACAGAAAAGAAATTGTTTTCGTGCGCGAGACACTCGGCGAGCACAACTCAGGAAGTGTGCGGGACAAAAAAACGGCGTATGATGATTGAAGGTCAGCCGTAGATTGATCTACAAAGTAGATTGCCCCTGCCGATGATCAATGATCAGAAATCATTGTCAGTCTCGGCTGTTTCCAATTATACGGACCCTCACGTCTTTGGTTCCGTTCTAAAACGTGACAAAATATGAAAAACAAACTTACTTACGACGAGTAAGAACAGAGTTTATCCTCGAGTGTTTTTAGGTTCCTCGATGTCGTTCTCTTGTGCTTGTGTAAGATAGGTACACCACTGCAGTGCGAAATCATCCTGGATATCACTACCGTAAAGCTTTGCTTCAGTCGGATCATCTCCCAGTACAGTACTAACACCATTATCACTACGGAAAGATTCACTGTTGGTGGCGGAAAATTCCGATGTCAAATCTGACGACGGACCTGCGCCCACCAGAAATTGTCTTTGGGCGCGAGACACTCGGCTGGCACAACTCAAAAAGTGTGCAGGGCAGAAAACGGCCTAGGATGATGAATAAAGTTCAGCCGTATGTTGATCTACAAAGTAGATTGCCCCTGCCGATGATCAATGATCAGAAATTATTGTCAGTCTCATCTATTTCCAATTATGTGTCCACTCATTCCGTTGGTTTTTCTAAAACATGACAAAAAAACATCAAAAACAATCTTACTTACTGAACGAGTAGGAACGGAGTTTATCCTCGAGTTTCCGTAGTGTTCGCCAGGTTTCTACGTTGTTTTCACTGAGCATCGTTTGTTTTGTTTCCCATAGTACATATGGAAAATTTTCTTCAATTCACTTATTTAAACTAATTTACACTTTCGAACTTATCACATTCAGCGCAAGAAGTATATTGACGGATATTCGGGTGAGGACTCGTGAGATAGGGGCATCGTGAATCATTCTTTCTTTCAACTTGCGCATTTCAGTCATAGAGGTACTACTTCAAGGTGATCTATTCGGATGGGACCAACCGAAGTATAATTCAATCCATTACTCGAGAAGTATTCACATTCTTCCAAATAACATATTATTTTAGAATTCGAGAGTGATTAATAAACTTGCGGTTCAAAATACTCATAACGAGAAACATCATCACAACAAACAAATTATCATATCAAGAAAATATTTGGGAAGAAAACAACAGAAACATTCCTATGATAATTTCGTCTAGACAGGACGTGGATTAGCAACACGGTTTTGTGCACTGATTGTATGAGGGGGAACATTGAAACCGATATAATCACAAGAAAGAAGCAGTTCGTTATCAAATTAGAAGGAACACGATATGAATCAAATCGCTGACACCAACTATATGATATATCACTACTCCAATAGACCGGGAGGTGATGTGACTTTTTTATCAGTGATTCATCTGCAACTCGAATGTGATTAATTAGAGAGTTTTAGCATTACTGTACTCCAAATAGGAAGTCAGCCGGCGCGACCGTGGTGGGCGTGGGCGTGGGAGGCGGTGAAACTCGCCGGAAAAATCTCAAAAATAAGTGATTGATCTCCACGTGAAACTTTGTTATTATGTAAATTATTCATGATCATGGGTGAAAATAGGCGTCAGCCACGTTCCCGATGGTGGATATATCGTCAGTCAGGCCTTTGAAGTGGTCGGAAAAATCGGAAAATTGAAGTGACCGATCTGCACTTGAAATTTTGAAGGATGATTATTGTATTCAAATTAAAGATGAAAATGGAAGTCAGCCACGTCGATAGTGGTGGATTTTGTGTCAGTCAGGCGTCCAAAGTCAAGGGCAGTGACCAGCTTCTTTTGGCGCGCTGTATCTGATGCAGTTCGTCTGACGCATATTCCACCGGCATCGTGCCGGCTGACGATTAGTTATCGAAAGTACATAATAATTATATGTTTATTTATCAATTTTAAAGTGATATAAATCACTATGTCCAACTTTTTGAATATGGATTACGACTATTCTTTCAAATTTAAACATTATTTTCAGTGAATGCGTGATGTCCTCATTATTTATACACAGATGGAAATATTATAACAAAGCCTACTCCTGCAATATAGTCAATACAACCATATGCAATAAAGTTAAATTATCTATATTGTACGTTTGACTCAAATACATTGTTTGTTTCACTTTGACAAATATATTTTAGCTCAATTTTATATCAAGTCCACTGGTGATATGTTAAAGTTACTAGTTCAAATATGTTCTGATTGATATTATTATAAATGAATCACCGAAGGGATTTATAAAAGTTGGATAGATTATCCATCTGGGACAAACAAACAATATAGTTACTTTAAAATCTTTTTACCCGAAAAATTCTGCTTGGTGTACGAACTTATTTTTTCCACCCCTCCTCATCTGGCGCTCAACGAAAGGCCAAGCAGTTAGGAAAAATGGGTTTGGATTATTCCCCATATAATTTGAGAAAGCGTGACCAAGAGCGAGTTGGCGAAAACCAAGTTCCTCAGATGACCACCAATACAACTCCTGGACCAGGTGACGTAGCAACTGGATATCTGCATAATCCCGACCAAGGTAGGACAAATAATTTATTAAAGTCGGTCCAGAATATTCCTGCACCGGTCAGGACAAACGTCCCGCACACAGAGACACCGAAGAGCAGTATTCGGCCACACGAATTGAGGTCGAACATCAACTTTAGCCTGCCTCCTCCCCCTATGGGTATGAGGCCTATTCATCCCCCAACAGTGCCTCCCATGTTACATGCAGATGATGTAACTCGAATTGCAGCAGAAGTCGTTCAGTTGTTGAATTTGGTGCCTAAAAATACAAATGTCTTTAATGAAAATAGCTTACAAAATGCGAACATTCCACAGAAAATCATTTTTCACACAATACTTCTTTTCTGTGAAATAGTATTGGTTTCAATGTAAATAATGAACAGAGTCAAGAAAATTTTGAGGTTAGGATTTCAGAAAATGAACAAAATAACGAATGTTTCAATGTAATGAAGGCAACAAAGTTTTTACCAACGTTCAATGACTCAAAAGACCTTCATCCAGTAGACTTTTTACTGAATTTGGACCAAAATTTGAATACCGCTCAGATTCCTTTTTCAAAAATAAAATGCTTGATTAAAATCCTGTTGAAAGATTCTGCGAAAACTTGGGGAGATGCTTTCCTAAATTCTTTCAGAACTTATCTAGAATTCAAAAAAAAATTTTTACTTCAATTTTGGGGACCAAGAAAGCAACTTAGCGTGAAGCGAAAACTAGACTGTTTAAGATTTTTTGAAAATGATGGTACATACCAAGATCATTTTAATAAATGTGTGGCACTCTCGCGTTATTTAGAACCACCTTTTTCTGATCAGGAAATTATAGCGCTGGTAGCGATTCATTTCCCTCCCAATATTTCTGCGACTTTGACCGGTGCACAGAGTTTATCTGAAGCACTGGATAGATTACGTCAAGCGGATTATTATTTTAACCGTGAAAATCGGGCTAGTAGACATTTTCCTGACAACAAAAATAATTTTGTTTCCCGAAACAGAGATGTTAGAAACGGTGCAAGCGTTAATGCTAATAAGCATGTCTGTTCACTGGAAGTAGAAGATTTGATAGTTGAATCGGAAAACTTCCAGTCCTTCTACCTGAAATAGGTCCACAGATAGGAGCTATTTTAAATAGGGCCGAAGTAGTACTAGACAGTCCCCAGCAGGAGCTGTTGTCTGATGACTGCGACTTACGTCATAGTCCACCAGATGACAGGGTTCCTGTCATTACTATTAAAATTTTTAACTTTTGTTTCCCAGCATTATGTGATACAGGTAGTCAAATTTCAGCTTTTTCTTCAAGAGTATGGAATCAATTAGAAATGTTTCACAAAGATATCCCTTTTTTCAAATGATCTGGAGTGAGAATATGTGGAGCTTTCAAGGCTAAACATAGAAAAGCAATTTTACAAGCTCACCTTGATTTTTCTGCAAATTCTCATAGCTTCACCTACGAGTTTCTGTTAATCGCTGACTTGATTTATGAATTCATTTTGGGGATTGACTTCATGAGGAAATTTCATGCTAAATTAGACCTGGAAAATAAAATTTTACTTTGCAAAATTAATAATGTTGAAGTTAGTATACCTGAAGTTTTCTACCATCATGAAAATAGTCCACCTGATGAAGTTAGTCTCTCAGTAGTCCTGAAAAGCGAACCTATAAAAAATAATACTTTAGTTGAGGTGAAAAAAGATGGAATTATTTGTGAACGGAGAAAGAATGCATTCAACACAAATTAATGATTTTCTAACAACGAAGGCGTCATTTATAATACAACGACGGCGACGTTTCAATGGAATTGAACTTAGGAAAAACATGCATTTCGCTTATTGGCAACTAAACCGAAACTGAAAACATTAATAGAACATTTCCTCTCTCCTTGCGTACATGCTATCCATAAATAGAATTTGCAAATCGACTGTGGTGCAAAACAAACAGTATGGCTTCAAGTACAAATAAATTTGAGGAAGAATTATTTCTTGAAGTGGTACATTTTCCTCGATTAAAAAAATTTGATGAAGTATGACATCAACCGTTTCAGGACAAGCAGTATTTGGATTGCGAGGTTGGGCTGAATGAGGATCCTCTGTTGGTATACGGGGTGTTGAGGGCAGTTGTCAAAGAAGATCTCAGAAAAGTTAAACATTTTGTTATATTGGGAAAATCGGTGAATGTAAACGACAGCAGGGGTAATACTCCTTTGCATGTTGCTGTGTTAAAAAATAAGTAAGTTATGCTTTGATAAGATATCTACTGACTATGAGCCGGGATGATTCTTGGATTGGAAAATCTCACATTTTTTGCCTTAGATTTTGTATAGATGAATTGTTTTTGTTATATATACAGGATGAATCAAAATGAGGCCAAGTGATTAAATGGGAATTATAGTTTACAATTTTTCATTGAGTCAATTAGGATGATGGATATGTTGAGGAGGATGTTTTGGTTTTTTTTTCAAATTGATACAACAAAAACTTTTATTTTTTGGATTGAGGTGGCCTTTACTTGATGGAAATCCATAGTTATTACGCTATAAGGTAGACACGATTATATTTCCACAAAATTTATTGTCTTCGCGACATGTTTCGATACACTGTATCTTTATCAAGCGAATGTTTCTAAACACTAAATTATTCTTTGTTGAAAGCTCCTTAAATACACCAGGGTCTACTCTAATTATCTCTGATTCTTAGAATAATACAACTTGATGATGATTCCTAAACTTATTACCTGATGCTAATAACTGATACTGATTCCTAGAATTCTAGGAATCAGTATCAGTTATTAGCATCAGGTAATAAGTTTAGGAATCATCATCAGTCAACGTTAACGTTAACGTTCGAAACATGTCTCAACAAGGACACTGTTCCTGTAGGAATTAAATATGTTATGGAGATGACTTCGTGTTTCCATTTTTTCAATAAAATTGGTCTTCCACTTTGTGTATTGTCTCAGATGGATAATCTATCCAACTTTTATGAATCCCTTCGGTGATTCATTTATAATAATATCAATCAGAACATATTTGAACTAGTAACTCTAACATATCACCAGTGGACTTGATATAAAATTGAGCTGAAATATATTTGTCAAAGTGAAACAAACAATGTATTTGAGTCAAACGTACAATATAGATAATTTACCTTTATTGCATATGGATGTATTGACTATATTGTAGGAGTAGGCTTTGTTATATTTCCATCTGTGTATAAATAATGAAGACATCACGCATTCACTGAAAATAATGTTTAAATTTGAAAAAATAGTCGTAATCAATATTCAAAAAGTTGGATATAGTGATTTATATCACTTCAAAATTGAGGAAGGAAGGAAGGAAATGACCTTTAAATGAAATGAATTTGGAAAGAACTGTAGATTTGACACCACTTTGAAAATGATATTCTGAAAAACCCGACCTATCTAGTAAGATAATGGAATTCGTATGAACAAGTTTCTCCCAGAAGAATTGCCTATTCTATCTTTTCAGATAGTATAAATAGTGCTATATGTGAAACATTCTCCTACGATTTGACAACATTCAAATCACTTGTTTCAAAGCAACAAAGTTCTTTGGAATGTAGCCTCGAACATTTTCCAAACGAGCCGTTATGTTGACAACCTCCGAAAACAATAAGACGAGGAAGTAGCATTTTTAAACAGCTGGAAGATTCAAGTTTCTCTCCTTCTACAGGACATAACCTAGCCCCAGAAGCCTCCGGAAAAAAAGGACCAAGCATTGATCTGGAGCAGATAGTCGTGAAAGTTGGAATCACCTTTTCCACTCAATCAAATTGTGATGGTACTATTGATTTCAACTGTCGGTCCATGCACACCCAAGGATTGAAATTAAGTGTCTGAAGTATTAATTTTTTGTATGAGTTCGCCCCTATAAAAGAAAATATCTTCTTGAAAAGATTTTTCAAACGATGTATGGGACATTCTATATTGCCAATTGAAAAAATCAAAGTGGACGAATTCCTTTCGGAAGATTTGTATGAAATTATGCATTATATTGGTTATTGTTGTTGTGAGTACTAAAATTTTTTTTCAAGTTTTTTTTCCCAAAGAAGGCTGGTCAAACATTCGCCACTATTATATTGTTGGGATCGACTGTTTAAACACTCTCTCAGGTATACCACATAAAATCGATTGCTGGATCTTTGGATTTTGCTAATTTTGAAATAACAAAGGTGCCACCGAAAACTCAGTAAGGTGGCCCAGAGTGCTATTGCACTCAAGAACACTAACCTTCCCCCACCCTGAAATGTACCTATATATGTATATATATATATATATATATATATTTATATACATATATATAATTATAATATAATATAATATAAAATAATCTAATATATATAAATAAATAATGAATGAAAGATGCTGGGAATACGTTCGAAAATAATACCATCAAAATATAAATTTTGCAATTTCCTCAATGTATCAACATGAAGTAGAACTTTACATATATATGGACAGAATATTATTATTCGGCAGATACGAGTTTTATACGAGCAGCAACTCTCGAAACAGTTCGTCAACCGGAAAGTTTTGAGAAAAGTGCAGAACGCAATCAACTGCTTCGGAGATAACCACCCCCACATCCTGTTGGATATCCGAGAAGAGGGTAAGAGATACCTTTTTAAAAGGAAGCCTCTGTAATTTGAATAGAAAGTCGTAATTACTGGTATTATCACGTGGTACGTTGTACATAATTCAGACGGGAGCTCGGGAATCCAGAGGCACTTTTACAGGATCAGCATAGCCATTCACCCCTTTCGTGAGGACTTACACACCTCCCGCCATTATGAATGTTCAAGTAAACGATCTAGCAGCTTAATGGACCATAACTCTGCAACTTCGCAGGGTTATGCTCCAGCACTGCTCTATCTTCACCGAATTTAACACCTGGAAATTTCATTGCTCTTGCATTACGACCGTTTTGTCGGATTTTAAACGCTGTATTGTTAGAGCGTGTTGTTTACTACAGCATACATTTCCGTGTGGAATTTCCTGCGGCCTAGAACCTCCAGATATATAGCTGATGTTTACCGATCTCAATGGGATTACTATCCAAACATCTTGAAAGCACGACGATTATGAAACCCTTCCATATGCCATAAACGAGCGTTAGGTATCGGTTTTCGATGTTGAG
Source organism: Zygogramma bicolorata (assembly GCA_032362365.1). Taxonomy (NCBI): domain Eukaryota; kingdom Metazoa; phylum Arthropoda; class Insecta; order Coleoptera; family Chrysomelidae; genus Zygogramma; species Zygogramma bicolorata. The sequence goes on along the minus strand of JAVJAQ010001170.1, from coordinate 333,376 downwards.
AAATCATGAATAGTCCGCAGAACTTAATAGAGAGGGCGCTGCGAAACATTCCGTTTGAAAAAACCGCTGACCTCATTCTGATTGATGATTTGAGTTGTGGAAGACTTGATGAATAATATTATGGAGGTTGCCGGACGGAATTATGGTCCAATTTTTTTTGGCCCTATAATAAGAGTTTTCGATTCCATCGCTGTAGTTGTGAAAAAATATGTTGTATAGAATGCAAAAACCATTGACCGCTATTTCTCGACTGGAATGTTTTTGCAAGATCCTTTCAAACTTGGAACTGAAAGTTGCCAAAATAGCCCGTTGTCAGTATTATTATAAATCTCCTTCCCAGCGTCACATACCTTCTCTCGAGTTTTGGAGCGGGCCGCGCTTTTCTCAACAGTTTTTGTGACATCAGTTATAGCTGAACTTCATTCATTATTATAACAGATACATTTTCCATAATTATAAAATAGCAGTGCTTCGAATTTTGTGATAACTTTTTTAAAAGTGAATAAATATCGCTGTAATTAAAAAATTAAAAAAAGGCGAACGAAAAATTATGGTGAACTGGTGAATGAACCGAAATGCAGCAAGTCGACGCAAAGACGAAATTTCAGACAAATTTGAGAAGTTGTTTGATCCGAATGCTGATGAGGAACACTTCTCGTGGTATAAAAGTTGCATGGCCAGCTATATCGGCGAAAAAAAAAATCCTTGTCACTGCATAAGAGTGCTGGAAGAAAGCTTCCTCATCAACAGGCGTAGCTGGCCTATCAACTGACCCGTAAATCAAAAAGAAGCAACAGCGATTCGTCGAGTGACTCATGCTGTTCCATTTGTGGTAATACGACAAAAACCAAAACAAGAAAAAGTAATCTTTCAACTGAAATTTCAGCAGCTTTGCTGTTTTTTAATACTTCGCGTCGGAAATACTATGGAATTTTCACAAAAATTTGTTATACGAAACACCGGAAGATTTGTTTGCAGAAACTTCCAATATCATACATCGTGTTACAGAAATTACGTTTCATAACCAAAATCTTCTAGTAACGAAAGAGGTCGACCAACAAACATCACAAAAACAGTTACTGGCTGCTTTAGACAAATTAATGGCGGATAGACGGTGTTTCGACGACCGCTTTTGAATTGACATACTTGGCTCAACGCATGACTGTACTCGCTGAAGTAGCGGATGTAGTTCTAATCGTGATCTCAAAGTGATGCTGATCGATGAATTATGTGACAAGGTTTTATTCTCATATCTCACTGAGAGGAAGCAATCTTCCTTGGTTCATAGCAGGAAGTTCATTAAGGAAATAGCTGCACGTGTACGTCGGCTAGATGTAGCAGAATCGTCATGTGTGCTAAAGAATTATGGAAAGAACTATCCACTACTGAACTTACACCAAAGGACAAGTTGTGTGATGAAATTCTTATAGAAGATGCCGCGAAGAAATGCACATTTACGCCAGAATGGAAGACTTTCATACAAGCCTCATTCAGCAGTCGGAATCTAAAATTGTCAGGCAATACACTCCACGAAGCATTGGCGGTGTTTAGTGATATGTATCAGTGTAACGAACAGAAAGACACCGCAACATACATCTCTAGCCGAATTCATTCACCACCTACCTAACTAACTAAATCAAAACATATTCTACACCGTTGAACAATCCTAGACACTGTGACAATGACTTTCGAAGGAACATTAAGTGGCGAAGATTCTATGCACGTTACAATCATGATAGTTAATCAACAATAGAATGATGAAAAGAATACCTCACGGGCATGGGCTAGCTCTTCAGGTTGACTAGTCATTCGATATCTCGAGCTAAGCAGCAGGGAAAGACCGCGTCGGAAGCTCATAAAACTGCAGCAAAGTGTTATATCATAGCTCGCAGGCAATATATCATGACCACAAGATATATTGGGGATATGCTGTCCTTCGGAGGAGACGTAAACCGGCGGTCCTGAGTCCATGGTTGTTGGGCTCGTAAAGGATCCCTACCTCTGATTGGAATACCAGAGTGTTCGCAAAATTTCCGGTTGGGGGATATGTGGTGACCGGCGTCGATGATTGGCCTTTGTAGGGGAAACAGGCCTACATTGAATAAATCATTTAAAAAAAAAACACTTCACACACTGTTAAACCGAAACTAACTGAAACGGACTGAAAATATTTATATCAAGTCGTTCACTCAAAATCCCAGCTGGCTGCAAAAGGTTTTTTTTCTTGTTTTGAGAATAAACTGCAGCTCGCTCAATACCTCTGCAAGTATTCTCCAACCTTTCAAAAATCAATGCTGAAACAGAACTTTTTATTAACGGTGGATATGAAGACTCCAAAAAATCTTCAAGCTCCAAGGTAATAGGTCTTCTGAATTGCTAGGCTTGAAGTACAATCACCTAGAAGCAGATTGAAGGATTTTCAGCCATATTTTTGTTGCTGTTCGTGAAGGAATTGAACAAGTCGAATCATCTTTCGAACAATCTGTTCAGGCCAGTCTCGAATTACCAACACAGTAGGTTTCGGCTGGCACCTGTCAGAAAACAACTACTTCCCTGGCTAATACCACGAAAGGCATTGAATAATATCCGACCGGTGCCAGTGCAGGTTTCTTCACAGAAGTAAATCCTGCATTTGCTTTCGTCGATACAAATGAAGGAATTGATTTTCAATTATAGGGACGGACACACTTGCAGACCGGTTTCGGGCTATTTGGCCACTCGTCAGTGCAAGGCAGTGCCATCATCAACATAAAGTCGATGACTTCCCATAATTAAAAATCAAACTCCTACACGAGTATCAAGCCCCGGCCAAAGCTGATGCGAACAACGAAGTTATTACGCCATCTACCAATGGACGAGGTATTCCAAAAGCAAACCGAATTCGCCCATTCCTACTGCGAGGAAAATGTAAAAACACTTGACATAGTCAGTGGGCATACTTGAAGACTGGCGTTAAATCAAATCATCTTTCGAACAATCTGTTCAGGCCAGTCTCAAATTACCTACACAGTAGGTTTCGCCTGGCACCTGTCAGAAAACAACTACTTCCCTGGCTAATACCACGAAGGGCATTGAATTATATCTGACCGGTGCCAGTGCAGGTTTCTTCACAGAAGTAAATCCTGCATTTGCTTTCGTCGATACAAATGAAGGAATTGATTTTCAATTATAGGGACGGACACACTTGCAGACCGGTTTCGGGCTATTTGGCCACTCGTCAGTGCAAGGCAGTGCCATCATCAACATAAAGTCGATGATTTCCCATAATTAAAAATCAAACTCCTACACGAGTATCAAGCCCCGGCCAAAGCTGATGCGAACAACGAAGTTATTACGCCATCTACCAATGGACGAGGTATTCCAAAAGCAAACCGAATTCGCCCATTCCTCCTGCGAGGAAAATGTAAAAACACTTGACATATTCAGTGGGCATACTTGAAGACTGGCGTTAAATCAAATCATCTTTCGAACAATCTGTTCAGGCCAGTCTCAAATTACCTACACAGTAGGTTTCGGCTGGCACCTGTCAGAAAACAACTACTCCCCTGGCTAATACCACGAAGGGCATTGAATTATATCCGACCGGTGCCAGTGCAGGTTTCTTCACAGAAGTAAATCCTGCATTTGCTTTCGTCGATACAAATTAAGGAATTGATTTTCAATTATAGGGACGGACACACTTGCAGACCGGTTTCGGGCTATTTGGCCACTCGTCAATGCAAGGCAGTGCCATCATCAACATAAAGTCGATGATTTCCCATAATTAAAAATCAAACTCCTACACGAGTATCAAGCCCCGGCCAAAGCTGATGCGAACAAGTATGCCCACTGACTATGTCAAGTGTTTTTACATTTTCCTCGCAGGAGTAATGGGCGAATTCGGTTTGCTTTTGGAATACCTCGTCCATTGGTAGATGGCGTAATAACTTCGTTGTTCGCATCAGCTTTGGCCGGGGCTTGATACTCGTGTAGGAGTTTGATTTTTAATTATGGGAAATCATCGACTTTATGTTGATGATGGCACCGCCTTGCACTGACGAGTGGCCAAATAGCCCGAAACTGGTCTGCAAGTGTGTCCGTCTCTATAATTGAAAATCAATTCCTTCATTTGTATCGACGAAAGCAAATGCAGGATTTACTTCTGTGAAGAAACCTGCACTGGCACCGGTCGGATATAATTCAATGCCCTTCGTGGTATTAGCCAGGGGAGTTGTTGTTTTCTGACAGGTGCCAGCCGAAACCTACTGTGTAGGTGATTTGAGACTGGCCTGAACAGATTGTTCGAAAGATGATTTGATTTAACGCCAGTCTTCAAGTATGCCCACGGACTATGTCAAGTGTTTTAACATTTTCCTCGCAGGAGGAATGGGTGAATTCGGTTTGCTTTTGGAATACCTCGTCCATTGGTAGATGGCGTAATAACTTCGTTGTTCGCATCAGCTTTGGCCGGGGCTTGATACTCGTGTAGGAGTTTGATTTTTAATTATGGGAAATCATCGACTTTATGTTGATGATGGCACTGCCTTGCACTGACGAGTGGCCGAATAGCCCGAAACCGGTCTGCAAGTGTGTCCGTCCCTATAATTGAAAATCAATTCCTTCATTTGTATCGACGAAAGCAAATGCAGGATTTACTTCTGTGAAGAAACCTGCACTGGCACCGGTCGGATATAATTCAATGCCCTTCGTGGTATTAGCCAGGGGAGTAGTTGTTTCCTGACAGGTGCCAGCCGAAACCTAATGTGTAGGTAATTTGAGAGTGGCCTGAACAGATTGTTCGAAAGATGATTTGATTTAACGTCAGTCTTCAAGTATGCCCACTGACTATGTCAAGTGTTTTTAATTGAACAAGTTTTCATAAATTGTGCAGATTCCCATGTTTTCGTACTCAACATCCACTTTTGTCATAAGCTATCGAATAGTAGTTGTTGAGGGACTTGGTTTGAAGGATCGGACAAAAATACTCTTTCAAGCTGGGATTCAATTCAAATGTGTCTGAAATTATAAGAACTTTTGATGTTTTGTAATTACATTGCTTAAGGGCTGCAATACATGCGGGCCTCCGAACTTACTCCAATTCGGTTTTGAAAGACGAGATGGAAAGTTGTACCCAGTGCAAATGGCAAAACCACATATGCCAAATTCTTTGATTAGGCTTTGCAAATATAATGCTGAATGCCTGATAATGTTTTGCACTTGTAGAAAAAGCGATATCAATTTTATTTTCCTTTGCAAATGCATCGGATATTATTGTCAAAACTCACCTGAATGAATTTTTCACTACTTATTAATAGGTAAACCACTTTTTTTATTGAATTTGTATTGAATTAGATCATGCCGTTTTTTCCATACCTCACCTAAACCAGGTGTCAATAGTCAATAACAATTTTTTTTCGCAGCTACAGCGATGGAATCGGAACCTATTATAGGGCCGAAAAAAAAAATTGGACCATAATTCCGTCCGGCAACCTCCAAAATATTATTCATCAAGTCTTCCTCAACTCAAATCATCAATCAGAATGAGGTCATCGGTTTTTTCAAACGGAATGTTTCGCAGCGCTTGCACTATAAAAACTCTTGAGATTTGATTTCGTTATTGTCATGTACTCTCTCTTGACAGTATACTCTGTATGGGAAAACATTTGTCTTAGTGTGCGGTTTGAAAAATATGATTGTTGTTATTTTTCTGACAAGTTAAGAAAAATATACTTTTGTAGTTTTTCTGAAAATCAATAAAGATAACCCACGAATTGTGTCTCAGTTTAGACATAACAATTGGCGCAGTTGAAGAGTACTGAACCTGAATTCGGCTGAAGATTCAAATGGCTGCCATTGGATCAATTGAATCATTTAATCCAAGCGAACCACAAAAATGGTACATTCTATTGTAGCTCCAGCCTCTGTCACGACTCTGTCATTCGATGAAATTATTCTGAAGCTTACCAACCATTTCACTGCAAAGAAATCAACTATGATTGGCAGATTTCATTTTCATCGCAGAAATCAACTTCCTAATGAAAATATCTCAAGTTTCATAGGTGAACTCAGACGCTCAGCTACCGACTGTGATTTCAAAGATGATTCCCTGAACGAAATGTTGAGGGATCGACTAGTATGTGGAGAACAAAATGTAAACCTCCAACACCAGTTATTGGCCGAAACCAACCTCACATTCAAAAAAGCGCAAGAAATCTCACTAGCATATGAAGCGGCAGTGAAAAATGTAAATATTCTCAAAGAATGCTCAACCATGTCCGAATCAAATTGTTACAATTATCAGATTAATAGTTCGAAAACTGATCGTCAAAATGCATTTCCAAAATATCAAAAACGATTGAAATGCTTCAGATGTGATAATGAGCACTTACCAGAAGACTGTGGATTCAAAAACTGTACCTGCAAATTCTGTAAGAAGATGGAACATATAGAACGGGCTTGTTTGAAGGAAAAACACCAAGGTACAAACAAAAATAAATTCCATAAAAATTTTCCGCAGAAATTAGTCGACGTTAGCTGTCAGGAAGCGGTGGAAGTTGCGGGAACCGGAAGTTGTCACGATGACATTTATGAACCTTACATATACACTGTGAACCAAGAGACGGAGTCCCCGATTTGCAAGTTAGAAAAGGAATTCACACTGTTAGTTCATATAAATCAGAGGCCGCTAACGATGACTGTGGACAGTGGAGCAGCCTATTCCATGATTGGTGGAGATGCTTTCAACGAAATATTCCCTAACATAAAACCAAGCTACAAGGAACAAATTTCATTTTGCGAGATTATCAACGCAACCGAATTGAAATTTTGGGTCTATGCCATTCACAAGTGGAATTTAGAAATATAAAAGCAAATCTTCCTTTGGTTGTGGGTGCCAAGAATACCGCAAATCTCGTTGGGCGTAAATGGTTTGAAGCACTGAACATATCAGTCACAGGAATAAACGTTGTGAATATTTCTTCAGAAGATAACACACGAAAAATTCTGGATATGTTTCAATAAGTTTTCGAGCAAAACCTAGGAGAATTTAAAGGACCTCCTATTTCTCTGAATCTGAATCCGAACGTCAGACCTATATTATGTAAAGTTCGTAATCTTCCCTTCGCATTGAAACCATTGGTAGAGCAAGAAGTGGAGAGACTCGTAGAACAAGGTATCCTTGAACCAGTAGAGCACAGCTTATGAGCGACTCCAATAGTTCCAATAATCAAATCAGATAAAACTATCCGTCTGTGTGGATATTACCGAATAACTTTAAACAAAGCTTTGGCTAAAGATGTATATCCAGTTCCATCAGTTCAGCATGTATTGGCAACGCTTGCTGGAGGAAATTTTTTTGCTAGACTCGACTTGAAACAAGCTTACCAACAACTGAAAGTCGATGAGCCGAGCGCTGAAGCACAAACACTGGTAACATATAAAGGTTTATTCAAAGTGAAAAGATTGCAATTCGGTGTTTCCACAGCTCCTCAAATTTTCCAACATTTCATTGACTCCAGACTAGCAGGTATTCCAGGAGTATTGCCATATTTCGATGATGTTCTAATAGCAGCAGAAACTCCGGAAGAATTAGATAATCGACTGAAGTCTGTGCTCAACAGATTCAAGTATGATGGACTACGTCTTAGGAGAGATAAATGTCAATTCTTCGTAGAAAAAGTTGAATTTTTGGGTTTCATTGTAACTAAAGATGGAATAAAACCTACTGATTCGAAGGTTGAAGCAATTAGAGAAGCACCTTCTCCAAAATCAAAGCAAGTGCTTCAAGCTTTCCTCGGAATGCTCAATTTTTTTCACATTTTCCTGAAAAATAAAGCAACTGTTGCTGAACCTTCACATCGATTATTGCATAAAAACACGCATTGGAAATGGGAGACAGCTGAGCAACAAGAATTCGATGAGTTGAAGAAGATGCTAGTTTCCAATAGATGTTTGACCCACTATGATGGGAAAAAGCCCTTAGTCCTGACCTGTGATGCTAGCCCATATGGTGTCGGGAATGTCTTGAGTCATATCTGTTGAGAATATGTTGAGAATAATAACTATCACGATCACATTATTAGTTCTCAAATGTTAATATTTAGTGACCTATGATTTTTTTATGAAGGGTTCTTGATGTTAGAAATATGTCATGTTACTGCCATATACTTTTGAATGTTGATCTCCGATGTTAAAAGTTTTCAACACTACTAGAGTCTCTTCAGTTGCCCATATTGAAAATAGAGAAATACAAAATTTATCAGGTTATGGGCCCAGATCACGTATGAAGAGATAACTTTGCATAAATGGCGTCGATCGTTGCTATTCCAATTCTTGTTGGAACAAATTTCAACAATTGGTTATTCCGAATAGCAGCATTATTAGAGAAGGATGATGTTAAAGAAGTTCTAGATAGTGATGTACCTACCGAAATGAATGATCCGTGAAAGTATGGAAGATCATTTTCTCAAGTTCGATTCCATTATTCGTGAGCTTCAGGACCAAGGTTCAGTTATGGATGAAACTGATAAGGTGTGCCATCTTCTGTTGTCATTACCCGACGATTTTAGTGCTGTTGTTACTGCTTTAGAGACAGTACCGAATGTTAAAATGGACTTCGTTAAAGCCAGGTTATTGGACGAAGAATTGAAAGTTAAATAAAAAATAACCAGTAACAATCATCAAAGTGATGAAGTATCCTTCAAAGCAAGCCCAGGCTGTTTCATTTGTGGTGACAAAAAACATTTCAAGGCACAGTGCCCTAAATATAAAAGGCACTATGGACATTTTCGTGAAAATCGAGGTGGTTAAAGTTTTCGAGGTAAATTTAAGAAGGCAGAGTCAGGCGCACATTCATCGGAGGTTGAAGTTGTATTGGTAGCGTTAAACTGTCAAGAAGAATTTGATAGAAATACATTTTTATTAGATTCCGGAGCCTCTAATCATTTGATCAAAGAAGATTTGGTACCTTCCATGACAGAAGTTGTTAATCTACCAAATGAAATAAAAATTCATATTGCAAATGGACAGTTCATGACCTCAAGCAGAAAAGGAACTCTCAGGGTTACTTCATAAGGACAAATCGTCAATATTGAAGGATTAATTGTGCCGGGACTGAGACAGAATTTATTGTCTATAGCGAAGATGACTGAAAAAGGACATAACGTGATCATTGATTCTCATAAATTGACTATTCGTGGAAAAGCTTTCTCTCTGAACTGCCATTTAGAGAAAGGATTATATATTTTACATTTTGCATTGCCGAATAATGTGAGTTGCCTTCTCTCCAGTGTGTCATCTGATATCTGGCATAAACGACTTGGTCATTTGAACCGCAAAGGTCTGAGTGAGCTTGGTCTTCCATCTGGCAAAGACAAATGCCCATCCTGTGTCCTGGGAAAATCCACCAGACAGCCGTTTCATAATAAGAAAAAGAAGAGTACCCGAATCGGCGACCTAGTCCACTCTGATATTTGTGGACCCATAACCCCACCAACAAGCGAAGGTTATAAATATGCACATCTGATACTTGACGATTTTTCGCATTTTGTCATTGTCTCCGGAAGAATTAGATAATCGACTGAAGTCTGTGCTCAATAGATTCAAGGATGATTGACTACGTCTCAGGAGAGATAAATGTCAATTCTTCGTAGAAAAAGTTGAATTTTTGGGTTTCATTGTAACTAAAGATGGAATGAAACCCACTGATTCGAAGGTTGAAGCAATTAGAGAAGCACCTTCTCCAAAATCAAAGCAAGTGCTTCAAGCTTTCCTCGGAATGCTCAATTTTTTTCACATTTTCCTGAAAAATAAAGCAACTGTTGCTGAACCTTCACATCGATTATTGCATAAAAACACGCATTGGAAATGGGAGACAGCTGAGCAACAAGAATTCGATGAGTTGAAGAAGATGCTAGTTTCCAATAGATGTTTGACCCACTATGATGGGAAAAAGCCCTTAGTCCTGACCTGTGATGCTAGCCCATATGGTGTCGGGAATGTCTTGAGTCATATCTGTTGAGAATATGTTGAGAATAATAACTATCACGATCACATTATTAGTTCTCAAATGTTAATATTTAGTGACCTATGATTTTTTTATGAAGGGTTCTTGATGTTAGAAATATGTCATGTTACTGCCATATACTTTTGAATGTTGATCTCCGATATTAAAAGTTTTCAACACTACTAGAGTCTCTTCAGTTGCCCATATTGAAAATAGAGAAATACAAAATTTATCAGGTTATGGGCCCAGATCACGTATGAAGAGATAACTTTGCATAAATGGCGTCGATCGTTGCTATTCCAATTCTTGTTGGAACAAATTTCAACAATTGGTTATTCCGAATAGCAGCATTATTAGAGAAGGATGATGTTAAAGAAGTTCTAGATAGTGATGTACCTACCGAAATGAATGATCCGTGAAAGTATGGAAGATCATTTTCTCAAGTTCGATTCCATTATTCGTGAGCTTCAGGACCAAGGTTTAGTTATGGATGAAACTGATAAGGTGTGCCATCTTCTGTTGTCATTACCCGACGATTTTAGTGCTGTTGTTACTGCTTTAGAGACAGTACCGAATGTTAAAATGGACTTCGTTAAAGCCAGGTTATTGGACGAAGAATTGAAAGTTAAATAAAAAATAACCAGTAACAATCATCAAAGTGATGAAGTATCCTTCAAAGCAAGCCCAGGCTGTTTCATTTGTGGTGACAAAAAACATTTCAAGGCACAGTGCCCTAAATATAAAAGGCACTATGGACATTTTCGTGAAAATCGAGGTGGTTAAAGTTTTCGAGGTAAATTTAAGAAGGCAGAGTCAGGCGCACATTCATCGGAGGTTGAAGTTGTATTGGTAGCGTTAAACTGTCAAGAAGAATTTGATAGAAATACATTTTTATTAAATTCCGGAGCCTCTAATCATTTGATCAAAGAAGATTTGGTACCTTCCATGACAGAAGTTGTTAATCTACCAAATGAAATAAAAATTCATATTGCAAATGGACAGTTCATGACCTCAAGCAGAAAAGGAACTCTCAGGGTTACTTCATAAGGACAAATCGTCAATATTGAAGGATTAATTGTGCCGGGACTGAGACATAATTTATTTTCTATAGCGAAGATGACTGAAAAAGGACATAACGTGATCATTGATTCTCATAAATTGACTATTCGTGGAAAAGCTTTCTCTCTGAACTGCCATTTAGAGAAAGGATTATATATTTTACATTTTGCATTGCCGAATAATGTGAGTTGCCTTCTCTCCAGTGTGTCATCTGATATCTGGCATAAACGACTTGGTCATTTGAACCGCAAAGGTCTGAGTGAGCTTGGTCTTCCATCTGGCAAAGACAAATGCCCATCCTGTGTCCTGGGAAAATCCACCAGACAGCCGTTTCATAATAAGAAAAAGAAGAGTACACGAATCGGCGACCTAGTCCACTCTGATATTTGTGGACCCATAACCCCACCAACAAGCGAAGGTTATAAATATGCACATCTGATACTTGACGATTTTTCGCATTTTGTCATTGTTAAACTGCTCAAAGCGAAAAATGAGGCAGAAGAAAATCTGAAAGACTTTATAATGGAACAAGACCGCCAAGATGTTGGAACAGTAAAAAGACTGAGACTTGATAATGGAGGTGAATTTATTTCAAATTCGTTCAGAGATTTCTGCAGAAGAAAAGGTGTGAAAATAGAATACACAATCCCATATAGTCCACAAATGAATGGGAAATGTGAAAGGATGAATAGAAGTCTCCTCAATATGGTCAGAACAAACATTTCTGATTCGGGTATTCCTGAATTTTTGTGGGGTGGAGCTTTTCGATGCTCAGCGTACGAGTTGAATAGATGTCCAACATCTACTTTGAGGAAAGGAGAAACTCCGTCTCTGCTGTGGACTTCCAGGAATGATATTTCAAAGTTGAGGGTTTTCGGCTGTCGAGCATGGCCTCATGTTCCGCCCAGAGGACAAAAACTTGATCCTAGAGCAAGAAAAGGGATCATGATTGGATATTGTGGAGGTGGATACCGAATATGGCTCTCAGATGAAAATAAAGCTATAAAATCCAGAGATGTAACATTTGATGAAAATGTCATGCCATACTTGGAAAATAAGAAAGTTGTTACAAGTTCAGATTCTAGAAATGTGATTGAAATTACTACTGATGAAGAACAGTTAGGAGACAAGAGAGTAGATGTAACAGAACCTGAAATGGAAGTGGATTCTGATTCACTTGGTGAGGAAGATGAAGTTCCCCTGGAAAGATCTGCTAGAAATAAAAAAGTTTCAAGTCACCTACAGGACTACGAACTTTACAATGCTTATTGTATGTTAGCATCAGAAGATATTTCTCTTTCTTTCAAAGATGCCTTCGATATACCACAGTGGAAAGAGGCAATAGATAGAGAGCTAGAAGCCCATAGAAGGTTACAAACTTGGACCCCTGAAGATGCACCTGAAGGTAAAGCTGTCATTTCTACAAGATGGGTTTTCACCATCAAGGAAAATGGTACCAAGAAGGCAAGGTTGGTTGCTAGGGGATTTCAATAACCAACAGATAACTCTGAATTCAACTATGCTCCAGTATGTAGAATGCAAACAGTTAGATTGCTCCTTTCTTTCGCATGCCAATATAATTGGGAACTGAAACAAGTAGATGTTCCAACTGCTTTTCTGAATGGATTTCTGGATCATGATGTTTATATAGAAACGCCCGAGGGAATAGAATGTGGAAGCACAACTATGAAAGAAAGTTGGTCCGAAATGGAGTCCAGCTATTATTCGAGCACCTTTGGGTTCGGTATCATATATAGTGCAAACTCTAGATGATCATGATGCTCATAGACATATTGATCAGCTGAGACCTCGTCAATCAGATCACCCGGAATATAGTGAACCGCTAACTGATTGTCCACAAGCTGGGAATGGCAAGTGTCCAGAAAAAGGCAGGCCTACTAGAAATAGAGCTCGCCCCGCATATCTAGGAGACTACGTTTGAAGATACTTCAAGAGTAAGGGGAGGAATGTTATGTACTCTCTCTTGACAGTATGCTCTGTATGGGAAAACATTTGTCATAGTGTGCGGTTTGAAAAATATGATTGTTGTTATTTTTCTGACAAGTTAGGAAAAAAATACTTCTGTAGTTTTTCTGAAAATCAATGAAGATAACCCACGAATTGTGTCTCAGTTTAGACATAACATTTATTCTTACGAAATATCTTTCGAATATTTGGATGGAATACTGTTCTATCTCATTCGGTTTGGATGATTCTTCGCTGGTGTCCTCCATGATTATTTGTAACACTCAGTGGTTAGCTGTGACTTATGCTAACCAGCCCACAATATAAAGAAAGTCGCATAAAACTGATAACAGCCTCATACCATGACCTCTCGTATTCCAATACTCATTGCTAAAATTTGTGCTAACCAGCAAAGACATATTCGAAACAATGTGAATTCGTGAATATCGAAATGAAGTGTGGAAACTGATTCGATTGATGAGGGTGTAAGGGGACGATATTGTTTTCTGCGACAAAATTACGGTGTGCTTCCAGCAGTCTGGGGTTCGTAGAAGCACCAGTAATGTTGAACTAGTTTTGTCACTCTGACTAATAATTGAACTCCACACAAATAAAAGTTATACCACTTTCGTTGAAAGATTCAATAAATGTTTTCCAATTCAAAAAAGGAATTAATTATATGAAAACTCAACCCTGAATCTTATCTTTTTTTGTAATATATTTGTTATGTATATCTACATGTTTTAACCAATCTAGAATCATTGCATAATTTATTTTTTCCTCTTTCTGCTAGTATCATTTCATATTTTGTTTTTAGTTTGTCATTTATTACTTGTACACATTCATGATTATTTGTAATGAATACTATTTTCATAATGTATGTTTATTGGGATGTCCTAAAGAAATTAATAGATGCTATCATTTATTCAGACCTTACTATGCGTTTTATTCAACTAGAAAGCTGGTCACAAACTAATTGTTCACAAAAACATTTCATGTGCTCATATAGAAACACTGTGACATTGGTAAAGGTGAAGAGATAATTTACGAGAAGAGATCTTATTATGCTAGATAACTCTTGAGTAGAATACATACTCATCAAAAGATAATTATTGATTAAAATGCTTATGAGATTTAACATCAAAACAATAGTTGTAAACAAATAAGAGATAAAGTTCGACAAGAATGCAATGTCAGCAATTACCGGTTTTTATCTATGAATAAACAGGTGGGTCCAGGGTTGGTTCGGAAATAATGTAACTTCTCCCGCCTGAAAGGGAAGCCTAGGGCAGGTTGGGCTGGCTAGGCTGGGTATGCTGGCTGGTCAGCTCGAAGTCATCATGTGGAGGAATTGGTCTCCGCTGTCTCAGGTAGGTAATGAAATTGTATGGGTGACAGAATTTGTAGTAAAATGTTACCCCAAACTATGTAGCTGCGCAGAGTGCCAGGCAAAAATTATCTTTATGGAATATACTGCTACAGGCTCGACTGGCAGGAAAACTTCATGGTGGGTATTCATCTTTGCTGTGAGATGTTGGATTTCTTTCGAATTCATCTCAGTAAATTTGACTGGTACAGGTGTCTAGTGAACAATTGGGAAATATTCAGCGATGGAAGCTGGATTACTACCATCGGTGTTAACTCATCGCTTCCATGAGTGAATTTCTCATTACCAAAGAGAAAATAACAGTTTTCTGGGATTGTAATAGGGTAATTCCCAGGGTTGACTTCATGATGGTTTTCGACGGAGCAACTTTCAGTTACGATGACATTACTCGGTGTCGAAAATAAGACATTCCATGGTGTGACTTGGTTTGCAATTGCGTTTTATAAATGAACTTTCAATGTAGAACAGTTGGCTGCTTCATTCTTCAGAATGACCATAACAATGCAATCAATCTTCTTCGGATTGCGATTAGTTTTGCAGTAACATAAATCGTCAATCTCTGGACAGGGTTCATCTTGATATTGTTAGTGTTCACTACTCTCATTCAAGGCAAGGAAAGTTTTCTGAGGTGAAATCATTTTATTTCGAAGTGGTATAAGATAAAGGAAATATGTTCGGGAAACAAAAGGCATCAAAATAGGAGAGTGTATGAGAAAAATTATCCTCTCATTAGTGGATAGTAATAATTGTATTCCTAAAATGCATAATAGCTATGTTGATTTTTGAATATAGATGTTTGATCAGTAGGATATATTTCATTCATTTTTCGTATCATAATATTTAGGTTTGTTAAAGAAAGAAATATAGGATGAACTCTATGAAAATAAGCAAATGTAATTGCGTGAACAATTTGATACAGATGACTTTTTTAGTTGATGAGAGAGTCAACTAGCAAATGTAAAATATTTTTTTCATTGATTTCCTCCTGAAATTTGTCAATTAAATTCTTAGTCATCATCATAATTGATTTTATCTAGTATAAAGTACGACTAGTTTGCGCCATAAATTCTTTTACAATCGATATCTGATTATTTATTGCATCTTCAAGTATATTAGTTTATTTCCATATGATTCGAAATCATATCAATTCTTTGACCGTCTTAAATATCGAGAGTTCCAAATAACCATTTGGATATTTTCCACCATTATTTTTTTATTAGTCCGCGTTTGGTTACAATATGTGGATTTATTGTCTGTAGGTGATGGTCAATCTGTTTTAACAAAGTAAATGCTTGGCGTAAAAGTGAGTCCGACTATGACTGCTTATGCCTTGTTTATTAGCAATGAAACTCAATTGAGTGTCAATGTGATGTTCCATCTCAAAGAATTCAGAAATATTCAAATAACTGACAAATGTATGCTTACTCACAATGGTTTTTGTTTCGGCTTCATTCCATCTGTTGTTTCAACATTTCCTAAGAATTCAACTTCTCTTATCAAAAACTCACTCTTATTCATTTGGACTTTCAAATTATATTCCTGAAATTTCTTAAGAACTTTTCTGAGATTCGTTATATGTCTTGTAACATTTATTAGTTTTTTGCTACAGGCCGGGTGGTAGCTCAGTTTTTTCTAAGGAGAACGGGCGGGGTTCGTAAACAATAGAGATGAAAAAAATGAATATATATATATATATATATATTTATATATATATATATATATATTTATTTCAAATTGTGACTGTATGCGTTATGTAGAGAGACTTATTTGGGTTGCAGTCTGGGGATGACAATTAGGCTGTTCTCTTTGTTTTTGTCGAGCTTTCGAAAATGTTTATTTTCTTTTTCAAGACGCTACAATATGTAAATATATAATATGAATTACAATATGTATATATATATATATATATATATATATATATGTATACTTACAAAACTTGAAAATCAATTAAAATTATTAAAAATGAATGACATATTTTACGAAGATCGGGAAGTCACTTGACGGAAGTTGAGTCATATACAGAGTTATTATTTTTTAATTATCTACTGATATTATAATTGCAAATGAGGGAGTATTATATTCAATGAGGATGAGAGTTATCATTCGTATTCAGATTTTTATGTAGAATATAAGTATATATATTGCTCAGATCACTAATATCTGTTCGTTTATTCAAAACAATATCTTTTTTATTGGAGATGTGGACCATTTCTAGAATGTTGAGTTATGAAAATGTAAAAATTTTAGATATGGAGACCAATTTGACCAAGAGACTATTTCTAGAAATGGTCCACATCTCCAATAAAAAAGATATTGTTTTGAATAAACGAACAGATATTAGTGATCTGAGCAATATATATACTTATATTCTACATAAAAATCTGAATACGAATGATAACTCTCATCCTCATTGAATATAATACTCCCTCATTTGCAATTATAATATCAGTAGATAATTAAAAAATAATAACTCTGTATATGACTCAACTTCCGTCAAGTGACTTCCCGATCTTCGTAAAATATGTCATTCATTTTTAATAATTTTAATTGATTTTCAAGTTTTGTAAGTATACATATATATATATATATATATATATATATATATATATATATATATATATATATTATATATATATATATATATTGTAATTATTGAAAATAAACATTTTCGAAAGCTCGACAAAAACAAAGAGAACAGCCTAATTGTCATCCCCAGACTGCAACCCAAATAAGTCTCTCTCTCTCTATATATATATATATATTTCTTGGTTCTTGGTTTTCCTCAACAATATGAAAAAGTGATTGAGCAAGGTAATTGATTCAAAGATTTACATTATTATACCAGTATATTTGGTACTTTTTACAGGAAAAATTAATTATTTCACCTTTGACCCTTATATAGCGGCTACATCTGGTTTACAGATTGAGAAATCGTACTTTGAATGTATTTTTGGTGGATCTATTATGCAACAGAATTATTTGGAAATAGATATTTGAATTATAAAAATAATATTTGAATTGGGGATGAATGTTGACTGCAACTGTAGCATGAAAATGGTAGTTATAAGACCTGAGTTGTGATGTTACACTCGTACTCGTAATAAGCAAGATCTGACCTTAGTTTGTTGAGATTGTAGGTATCTTCCCTTGTATGTAGGCTTGCCAGGTATGATATCGGATGATTTGATCTCAAATTCCAAGACACCTTTCAAATGTACTTTATTCTGGTTCAGTATCGGCAGTTTTCACGACAACCATGAAACGAATACTTTTCGAAGCCGCTCACGACTCCCACTTGAGGATTGAATGGTAATACAAGGGCCGGTAGATCTTTCATAGCAGAATAGCCTTTTCATACAAGAATGTATTAAATGACGGATTCACATGAAATCATCGAATCAACAAAACATAACATCATCGGGCACTTCTTCTTTTAAGCAATTAGGATTCTTCAAACGAACACTGGTTTGAATATTTGAATGGAGATATTTTAAAAATGTAATCAATACCTACTTTTCAATATTATCAATTTGTGCAACTTTTGCATCTCTTGTCACCGTTATGTCATTATTTTGGCCACGAACACCAAAACTGTAGTTTTTTTTAAGCTGTGGTCTCAAACTATGTAGATGAGTTTAGCATATAAGCAAAAGGTGGTATCTTCGCCATAACGCCGTCCGAAGTACCCAACGAGGACATTGCGAACGTCGGAGCTGGAATTCGAAATTTGCCGAACGACATTGCGGAGGAAATCCTCATCGAAACATCAAGGATTTTGATGCGAGCGATACCACCCAAGGCCAACATAGCTAAAAGAGAAAGAATTGCGATGACAAATATCAATAATGATTAGAATATCTTGGTATTACCAACAGACAAAGAAAACTCCACTGTCGTGTTGAATACGAGGTATTATAAAGAGAAAATCTCCAACCTTTTGGATCCAGAAACATACAAAAGAATAAATAGAGACCTGACAGCCGCAATCATGAGGAAAACTAATAATCTAGTCCGCTCGTCAAACCTAGATGACAATACATAGAAGATGTTACAAAAATCCGAGGCCCTTCCTCCTCGGCTATATGGCTCACCTAAAATTCACAAAGAAAATGTCTAAGATCGATCGTAAATGCAATAGGTTCACCAATATATGAACTGTCCAAATATTTAACTACACTGCAGCAACCGCTTATAGAAAACACAGACTCATACATCAAGGAATCAGGACACTTTATTGAAAGAATAAGAGACATGAGACTAGGTCTGAATGATATACTAGTGAGTTTTGATGTGGCATCCTTATACATGATGATTCCTGTCAGAGAACCAATAAGGTTGATTGGAGATGTTTTACCCGCAGATATTACCGCCCTGTTTGCTCACAGCCTGCCATCAACATATTTCCAGTGGGTTAATGTCTTCTATGAACAAACCGACGGTACTTCAATGGGCAGCCCATTGAGCTCCGTGGTGGCAAACTTTTTCATGGAGAAATTTGAACAGCGGACCTTAGAGCAAGCGACCTTGAAACCATATACTGCTGGCTGCGGTATGGTAATACGTTCGTGGTGTGGCAGCATGGGAAAGAACATTTAAAGGTATTTCTCTCAAATCCGAACTCTCGGAACACCAAAATCCAATTCACAATGGAACAAGAAACCCAAGGCCTCAAAGAAATAACGTCCAGGAAACTATACATACGCCATTGGAAAAGCCTTTTTGCCATATGTAAGAGGTGTGACAGATCGGATAGGACTAACGTTGAAGAAACATAAATTATAAACATACTATTTAGGCCAACACGAACCGTTAGAGAGAGTTTAAGGTCAGCTAAAGATCCAAGGGAGCCATGGATAAGTTGGTCGATGCTGAGTGTAGTAGTGTGTGTGTGTGTGTGTATAGTGACAGAAATTAATATATAGGGGTAATCTCAATGAATTAAATACTGGGACTTACATCAATCGAATCTGTAAAACATCAGCTACAACATGATGATGATACCACAGTGAAATAATCATTGACAAGTCTGTGAAGAGTCAAAATTGATTCAAGTGCACGAATATATAAATTTATCTCTAGTTTTTTACCTACCGAGACGAAAGAAATTACTGTTTGAAAAACGAAAGACTGACTCTCAGCTAATTATATTATCTCTAATAGTACGTGAGCATACACACTATATATCAGATGATGGCCGAACTTTCAAATGTAGATCTACTGAAGAAATTAGAGGACACCTTGCACAACAATAAAGTGGAAATGAAAAACGAGATAAGAGCCATTAATAACAAATTGGATGAAAAATTGCAGAAGCTAGAAAAAAAATATTACACTTTGGGAAAGAAAATTGTTGACATCGAAAGAAAAAGCCGTGAAAACAATATAGTTATTTTTGGGATACATGCCAATAGAGAAAACTTTCTAAACATCACCTTGGAAAAACTGAACAACCTACTTGGAATGACCATAAGGGAGAGCGATATTAACAAAATCTACCTAATTGGAAATAAAAATACAATTCTGTTGGAATTCTCTACCTTCATAACAAAACAAAACTTATTTAAGAATATTCGAAAGCTGAAAGGAACTGGAGTATATATCAACCACGATCTCAGACCTGAAGATCAGAAAACACATAAGATTCTGTACCATAATCTCATACAGGCACGAAGTAACAACTTGAGAGCTTATATAAGAAATCATATTCTCTACATAAACGATATTCCTCAAACATTAGACCAGTTGGGTGACTACGCGAGCACACAAAATAACCGCCATCTGAGCTACGAACTCCCACCGAAAGCAAACAGTGCCCCAGCAACTCCACAAATTCCCAAAGCGAGTGAAACCGACGAAGACTCGATTACAACAGACACAGAGGAAATATTTAATACAAATCCGACAGCTGAAAACATTTTGAAAAAAATTTCATTGCTACCAACTGAGAATCAAGGCAACTTCAACTACCCAGAAAATAGTGCATCTCAGACCACTGGAGCTACCAAGGAAACATCAGCTTTCTCAAGGAACACAGCCAGTCAGTCCACTCCTAAGTCGAATCCGCGGGTTAAAAAAACAAAAGAAAGAGAAGGGCGGACCCTCAGACACCAAACAAGAAAACCAAATTAACTTTAGAGGTGGGTTTTCAATTCTTTATAAATCAAACATTATTTTCATGAACTCTTATTAACGTTGTGATAAACCAAAAATGGATAGTTATATCAAAGATTACGAAATTGATGAAATAACCACTGAAACTCTATCAAACTGCATTGAATATAATGATATAATGAAAATTAATGAGAATTCTCTCAACTTCAAATTAATCAATAATAACATCCGTAGTATCAATAGAAATATAGATGGTTTCAAATGTTACTTAAAACAAATGTATTGTAAGCCAGAATGTATTGTACTGACAGAAACGAGACAACTCGATAACCTTGAATTATATCAACTAGAAAATTACGAAATTATATACAATGAGGGCAAATACAATCAATGTGATGGAATAGTACTCTATGTTAGGTCCGATCTGGAATTCTCACATGAAACAGTGGAACTTCAAAATAAAAATAGGATTCTTAAAACTAGAATATCCTATCATGGTAAAAAAATTAATGTAATAGCTATATATAGATCACCATCATCAAACGCAATGGAGTTCATTGAAAGTATAAAAAATTATCTCACTACAATTCACTTCAAAACAGATAATTTTTTACTCGTAGGTGATATAAACATTGACATCAAAGATGAAAATGAAATCACTATTGAATATCTCAATGTTATGCATGAACAAGGTTTCATATCAACAATCAACAAATATACTAGGGTAACACAAACTACTGAGACATGTATTGACCACATTTTCATAAAAACTAATACCGATTTCAATTATCTTTTACCATGTATAATCGAAACACATTTAACAGACCACTATATTACTACTCTGCAAATAATAATTCCCAACTCACAACAAACAAACATCCACCAAAACAACGACAATAACTTCTTTCATAAATTAGTCTACCGTGAATTGAAAAACAGGTTAAAATCTATTAGTTGGGATTCAGTCTTCCAATCACCAGATGTTGAATCTGCAACGAATAAATTTGTTGACATAATAAGTCATAACATTCAGGAATCCACTAGAAAAATCAAAGTGAAATACAAAAAAAAGAAAATGTTGGATAACAACTGGTATCATCAAATCGATCAACAAACGGGATAAAATGTACCAGAAATTACTAAAGGATCCATCAAATATTGATCTGAAAGTAGAGTTTGTAAATTACAGAAATCGATTAACAGCAATCATGAAAGAAACCAAACGTAATTATTATAAAACAAAAATTGAGAATGATGCAAAAAATACAAAATGTCTTTGGAATACAGTCAGAGAAATATGTTCACAATACAAAAAAAAATCTCCGATAAAAACCATAATAATTAATGGACAAGAAATTAATGAAATCAAACGTATCGCAGACATTTTCAACGAACACTATATATCCGTGGGAAAAACATTGGCAAGCCAAATAGCTAAAAATCCGCATTACAAAAATCCTAAAAGAAAAGGTAGAGTAAATTCCATGTTTATCAGGGCCACAGATCGTTTAGAAATAATCAGAGTCATAACATCCCTCAAAAATAATAAAGCGCCCGGAATGGATGGAATAAAATCAGAAACATTAAAACAGCTCTGTGAATTGATATCAGAACCACTGGCTTTTATTATAAATCGAAGCATCACAGCAGGAATATTTCCTGAAAATTTCAAAAACAGCATGGTATTTCCAATATATAAAAACGGTGACCACAAAAATGTCATAAATTATAGGCCCATCTCGGTGATAACCAATTTTGCCAAAATATTTGAGAAAATTTTGCAATTACGACTCTCTGAATATTTTGCAAAGTATAACTTACTCTCAGAAAAACAATTTGGATTTCGTGAAGGCATCTCCGCTCAAGATGCAATCCTAAACCTCACGTCTGAGATCTATTCCAGTTTAGATAGTAGTAAACCATCTCTGTGTATTTTTATTGATTTATCGAAGGCTTTCGATACAGTAAGCCACACTCTACTACTGGAGTCAATGGAAAACATGGGAATTAGAGGTAATCAACTCAAGTTATTCGAATCATACCTTTCGAATCGATTCCATTGCGTGAAAATAAACGATACAATTAGCGAATTTCAAGAGATTGAGTATGGCGTACCACAAGGCACTATTCTTGGACCAATCCTCTTCAATATTTACTTGAATGGTTTATTTTCTGTCCGTAGTCGAGGGACAATTACAACATATGCTGACGACACAGCCATCTTTTATAGTTCAGAAGATTGGACATCTTTGAAAGAAACGGTTGAAGCCGATTTCAAGATTATCAAGGAATGGCTCGCAAACAAACTCCTCACAATCAACTTTGACAAAACTTTTTATTTACCATTTTATACGCACAAAGCCTCTTCCCCGGACTTCAATACTATACACATAGACGGAAATCTGAGTATAAAATCATGTACGGAAATTAAATACCTTGGAATAATCATCGACTCTAATCTGAAATGGGAAAAACAGATTTA
Organism: Zygogramma bicolorata; assembly: GCA_032362365.1. Taxonomy (NCBI): domain Eukaryota; kingdom Metazoa; phylum Arthropoda; class Insecta; order Coleoptera; family Chrysomelidae; genus Zygogramma; species Zygogramma bicolorata. The sequence continues at coordinate 310,390 of JAVJAQ010001170.1, read as the reverse complement.
TCTCATTATAAAAAAAATTCAACATCTTATGTTTAAGTTTAAGATTCTCAGAGATATATTGAATGTGAACCAATTGAAAACTATATATTACTCACTAGTAGAATCCCATATTACCTATGGAATATTATCCTGGGGTGGAGTTGGAAAAACCATACTCAATAAATTAGTGATAACCCAAAAAAAATTTTTTAAAATAATCTTTAGGAAGGATCGTGAGTATCCGTCGGATGAACTTTATATTGAAACAGAAATGATGGGTCCAAGACAACTGTTCTTCTTAAACTGTAATATCAAACAACATAAATCTAAATCAAATCTCAAAAAAAGTGAACATAACTATAATACGAGACACCGACATCAAACATATTTACCTCCCTTCATGACTAAAACTATAGGTCAAAAAAGCTACGGATATCTTGGCCCAAAGCTTTACAACTTCTTACCTGAAATGATAAAAAGTATTATGTCCCCATCTATTTTCAAAAGAGAACTAAGGAAGTTCATAAAGTCACAATCACGAGAAATCATACACAGTACGGTGGAACTGAGATGAAAATCAATTTTTTTTTGTACATTTAATTTATTCCATTGCCACTCATGCATGTATATATATGGTTGGATAACATCTGCATATCCTGTCAATTTATCTCTATAATATATAAGAATTTTTAGAATAAACAAGTAGGTACACCATAAGAACTTTTTATGCACTTATTCTACACTCACACTAAAAAAAAAATATATATATTATTTTATATTATATACCTATTGTATTGTTAATTTTATAGCTATATCTATTATTTATATTCAATATTTGTATTTGCGCGCTCCATACAAGTTTCGACTTTCGGAGTGAACACATGTTTATTGAAAATTTATTGTTTACTATCTTTGTTTACCATTTAATTTTTTATTGAATAAACATATTATTATATATATTATAACTCCAGGTGTATACCGGATTCCGTGTAGCTGTGGAATCACCAAAAGGAGTATGAAGTCACGGCTCTCTGAACATAAGAGAAATTGTCACTTGGGACAGACAAATAAATCGACAGAAGCAGAACACGCACTTGGAGAATCTTGGCAATCACGTCATTTTTTTTGACGAGACCCGAGTCCTAAACAAGATACAGGGATACTATCACAGATTGCATAGAGAGGCAATTGAGATACATAAACACAACGACAATTTGAACAGAAAGGAAGAAGGCATAAACATCAATAAGGTCCCGCACTGAAGAAAACACAAATCAAGCTAACTAATAGAAGAACTGTGTGAAAGCTTTTCCTCTTAATTCACCTAAAATAGCTCTGAATATTAATTTTTTTATGAACTGAGGTTGTTGTAATGTTGAAATGTTTCATCACATACAGCAATAAAGTTATTCAATTCACGCAGATCTGAATAGATAAATGTAGGAATAGTATCCAAAAATAGTCTCAATTGTTGATAATTTGGTTATGATGATATGAATTGTCTACATCTGAATTTGCTGTCTGTACAGGTATCCTACTGACTGCGCCAATTACGTTGTGCTTCCAGCAGTCTGGGGTTCATAGAAGCACCAGTAATGTTGAACTAATTTTGTCACTCTGACTAATTTAACTCCACACAAATAACCTCACTATGCGTTCAATTCAACTAGAAAGCTGGTCACTAACTAATTGTTTACAACGTCATTACGGACAACAGCTCGAATAATTTGATCCGATCATCCTCATAGGTAAGTCGATCGATCCATTAATTATAACGCTTACGAACTCGTGAGATCAAATAAAGCTCAAGGAATTATCGTAGGAATATGAATAAATTTTCAGTTACCTCGAGGGCAAAGAGAGTATTGCTTTCAAAAGTTTATTCGCTCGTGCAAACTTCCTCCTCAAACTAGGTCCTTTCCTTTGTACGATTCGCAGTTTGGGTGTTTACCCAAAGCAAATGTTGAGCACCTGATTTATTTAGCTGTCAGCATAAATCTGAGAGCAAACCACAGTCCCTCCAACTTTAGAAATTCAGATCCAACAACCAGCTTGTTATTTATTCATATTCGTGAGTACATTTCAATATTCAAAACCATTGAAGTTCCTTTCGGCCAACAGAGCACAGCATATTCTCTTTATCTACGGAAGCCTTTCTGCAATTGTGTGATGCAAGAATGGTTTGGGGACCGCATGGGACTTTACGAGTTTTTATTTTTCCTTCGTTTCCCCCGAACGGGGTTACGAAGAAATACCGTATTTCTCTTGTGTTATTTCCAGTAACACTATTTTGTTTCATACCTTGGTAGATTGTGTTTCATTTGTATGGTCGACGAGTTGAATTCACTTGAGACAATTGCGAAGGGTAGAAAGTCGGAGAACTCATGAAACTCAGTATTTCGTATGAAATTTATAAAAGAGTTATCCCAAAAATTGTTTCAGTACATTGTTTAGGCAAATCTCTCCTATTCCAGTATTTCAAGTTTGTGACGACATTTAAGTTCCTTCTCATTCTGGACATGATATCAGTTTGAAAACTTTTGACTGGTATATATTGGTGTTTGGCGATTAAATTTCTGTACGAATAATATTGTTCCAGACAGATAGTTTAGTGATTCAATGACGTATTACCGAAAGGGTGGATTGGGGCTGGGATATATTTTTCCAATTACGACATTTTCTTGCTAACTTTTCTCATTCAATCAAATTCTTTTCCAGATCAAGATTGCGCTGTGGTGTTTGTTTCTGGGGAAGTGCCACAGCATCCACTGACGTGTTTCTGGTTCGAAAACGAAAAACAAGATCAATGACTAAAACTGCAATGGATGTCATGTAAACAATCCTTCCGAAAATTTTCTATTTCACCACTTGCCTGTTCATGACTTTTGGAAATGTGGGAAAATAAACTACTTTCGACTACTCTCGGGTTGTTAGTGAGAACCACAGAGCACTAACGAGAAACCAATAAGCGCGAAAGAGGTCCTCAAGTGTGCCCTTCCCAACTGTTGAAAATCAATTTTGGCAATTGTATCACCGGGAGCATGCACATACATTTCTGCACTAGTACCTGTTGGATGTAAATCAACACCCTTCGTGGTATTAGCCAGGAAAGTAGTTATTTTCTGGTATATGTTAGTCCATTAACGTATTGTGTAGGCAAAGTTGGGATTGACCGGAACACTGATATATTTTGGATTATATGCTCACAAACATGTGGAAAAGATTTCATTGCTTATGAGTTTTTGTATTGCTCATTGAATCGAATTACTTTCGTTATAATATATTCTTGTGAAAACACATTATTAGGTGAGAATGGAATACGTATATTATCAATTTGTACAGACCTGATCATGGAAGAACAACAAAAAAATTGCATCGAAAAGTTGTCATTTTCATTGCTATGTTTAAAGAGTTGTATTCACGGTTTTTTCACTTCCAAAAACGAACAATTTGATAATCTAGTCATTAAGTGCATTTATGATCAACAGACAGCAGCCTCGAAAAAATATTAATGAGGTGTCATTCGATTTGAAACTTTTTGATAAATTCCATCGTTTTCGAATATTTTTGCATTTTCCTCGCAGAAGGATTGGGCGAATCCGGTTTTTTTTGAGATAACTCGTCCATAGGTAGATGGCTCAATGACTTCGTGTTGTTCGTATCAGCTCTGGTAAAGGCTTGATAATATGAAAGGTGCTTGATTTTTGATTATGGGAAGTTATCGACATTATGTTGATGATGGCACTACCCTGTACTGATGAGTGGTCAAATAGCTCGAAACCGGTCTGCAATATTGTCAAAAGCGAATGCAGGATTTTCTTCTTCATGGTATTAGCCAGAGAAGTAGTTGTTTTCTGACAGGTGCCAGCCAAAACCTACTGTGTAGGTAGTATGAGAGGACGAATTGTTCAAAAGAAATCACCTTTTAAAGTGAAGAATTTGTTTCGGAAGCAATCATAGACTTTTGCGATGATAGAAAGTATAGAAAGTATCATTGAGAGAGAAATCGGGTGGCAGAAGAATTGGCATATATTTGAAGAATTGGGCTGTAGACATGAGAACAAAAGATGGTACAGGGTTCAAATAAGCTGCTACGGTCAAAACAGGATAAATTGGTTTTGCTCTGTAATCTTTCAATGATTAGAAAAAAGTTTTTAATCTGAATAACCCCCAAACGATTATAAATGCTCAAAAATTCCATTACAACTTTCTCAAGCTTAATGGTAATGGTTCGGACTTCCATTGTCTATATTTTTAACTCTTTGAAACCTGTTGCTAGGAACGGAAAGATTAAAATACAAATTAAGTGAGAAAAAATCAAATCAAAATAAAATTTTTGGTCAATGATGAAATCAGGGATTAAATCGAGATTTCGAATATGAAATATAAGTCAAAAAAAAAACGAACAGACCAAGAAGAAACCCCGCGTCTGGTTGAGATCCCACTAAACATGAAACATAAAAATAACATTCAGAAACATTTTTTTGGAATAACATTGTAATGTATACTTTGTTAGAATGATTTTATGTTTATGAAATATTATCTCAATATATGTATGTAATGTTATACTCTGTGACAAAAAAATAATGTTTTCCCAGTACATAACATGCAATATTATCATACAGGTGAGTATTAACATTCATGTGATATTACAGCTACTCATATTTGTAATATTTTTCAGTTATGAAAATCATTGATGAAGTTTCTGTTGCCACTTCATAGTTTTTATGTCATAAAATATGAAAATTGAGAAAAAATATGAAAACGCTTCATTATTAAATTCTTATTCGTATTTTAAAGATCAATAATTTCAAAAAGAACAAGCATTTTTGTGAGTTCTTTGGTACGAGTCTGTTTTTGGCTCCGTTTTTGTACCAACCATAAAAACAATAAATAAATAACGGTCTTGATCTTGATGAGGCAGTTTGCCACTCATCCATGCAATTCATCCTATACATTCATCTCTCTTTCTCTCTCTTCAGTATAATCTACTTAGCACCACATTCCGAAGTTCGATTCGATCACGATCGTGATGTTCTATCGCAGTTCAGCACACACATTCCACATTACTCTACGTTATTCTGAACGAAGAGATCTTGACCGAATCGATCTGGTTGCTGTTCTGTGCCACGACGGTCTGCCGCGCAATGTCAAAGTTTCTTGTTCTGAGAAAGAAAGGAAAACGCTCTGCGCAGCTGCGCTACCGCTACCGAGTCAACTGTCACTTGTACGCTGCATTCTTCGTTATTCTTTGTGCACAACAAAGAACAAAGAGAAAGTGTAATTCTGTTTTTGCTACCAAGTTTGCCACGTGCTGCCTTTCCAAGATTCCTGTATTATTATCATTATTGGTGATTAACAAGCAGTTTCACTACCATGGGCGATGAAACTAATCGTAAGGTAAGAGTAAAATGTTGTGGTTTGCTTCAGATTGGTATAAAATGTCTTGATGAAGGTTCGATATACCGACACCGTTCAGTTTTAATAAAAGATGAGTTATTACAGGCCTTATTTTGGCGTATAACACGAATCTAAAGTCAAAAGGCGACTCTCTACCTTCGATCGAAAGAGCCTCACGTTTTGATTCGTGTTCTACGCCAACAAAACTCGACGGTGTGAGCCCATTATACCTTAGCCATACAGTAAAGACACCCAAATGTCACTTTGTCAGCTCGGGGTGTATAATGTCATCTCTTGACGGTAAATTTGAATTTACGGAATACTGACTAGTGCTCAAACCTTTTTTTACACAAGATATCCATTTTTACATGCAAAACGACATACTGATTACTATTCGGTATTCCGTGAATTTCAATTTATTACCAAAACATGACATCATACACCCCGAACTAACAATGTGACATTCGAGTGTCTGCTGTATGGCTATGGTATACTGGGGTGTGAGGATATCGATCGTTCACCCCATAATGCCTTTGTTAGTTAACTGAATAACCGAGGTAACATTTTATTTTTACTATCACTTTCAGATGCAGCTAAGCACTGCTTTCCAGATCTCACTGGAAAAAGAAAATCTTTCGAGGAAACAGTGACTGCGTGGCTGTGATTTTCCAAGTAGCGGAAAAAGCGTTCGGAAAAATAAATTAGGCTCTTGATATTTTATTAAAATTATATTTTAATTTTCAGAATTCCATATATACATTTTTTTATACTCGTTATTTGAATATATTTTCATGTTATTCCTTGTTCTTTTATTTATATTCCAGAACCAATTTCCGAAACCGTAATGCGATTCTGCCAAAACATAACCACACACAGATAAATATAACGTAGTTCTTAAATAATGTATAATTGTTATGTAACAAAAATATTATATTATTGTTTCTTATACATAGCTGGTGGATATATCGATAATATTACAATACCACAATCATTTAATATAGAAATCGTGAAACATATACGTTGCGGATACGATGCAGATACATTGCATTAACATAACCATTTTTAGCATGTAACATTGTTATGTATCCTACCCGGACATTTTGCTATAACTTCCACATAACATAAATGTTAAAGTTACATATAACCACAATGTAACATATAACATTGTAATGTAACTGCTGCATTAGGGTTATATCACAATGTTTAGTGGGATATGTCGACGACACGTTCATAGTATGGAACCACGGAGATGCAGAATTGGACGCCTTCCTAGAACACCTGAACAACGTGAGGCCCACCATCAAGTTCACGATGGAAAAAAAATCTCAGAGCAGACTGCAGGAGGGAAATACAACGTCAGAGTCTGTTTTCGATCAGGGAACACAATACGCAGCCAGCCCACAAAAAATTCGACCACCGAATAAAAACAGCGACACCAACAACTGCGTTTACCGGATACCATGCGAGTGCGGCAAATCCTACATCGGAGAAACCAAAAGACTATTGGAAGTAAGAATAAGCGAACACAAGAAAAACACTCAACGAGGAGAAACAACGAAATCAGGAATAGCGAAGCATGTTTGGACAAACCATCACAGCATCAAATGGTCTGAAGCCGAGGTCATACACAAGGAGGAGCACTGGTTCATGAGGAAATTCAAGGAAGCCGCCCACATCCTCAACAACGACGCATTCAGTCATGCCAGCGTGGAGATCCGGAACGTTTGGAGGCCGCTTATCCAAGGCATGGACCGGCTGCGGCTCGATGAGAGAGAATCTCGCGCCAATACATTCATTTCCCGCTGAAGATCGATCGGCACACTTCTAGTAGTAGCCTCCGCTCGCCTCCTTGGTAGTAGCTTTATAACCGACTACACCTCGAAATATTGTCAGTCATCACCCGAAGACGATTGCGGATACCAGCATTCGAAACGTCGTGAGTAAACTCAACTTGAAACTTGGATTCAACATTTTTTCATGATATTCCATTCAATTTCTTTATTTACATTATTTGACTAGTATTTTATATTCGATACCTCAATTTTCTTGTCACAATATTATTTCATTCATTTCGTTAATTAAAAAAAAATTTTTTTGACTTATATTTCATATTCGAAATCTCGATTTCATCCCTGATTTCATTATTGACCAAAAATTTGATTTTAATTGGATTTTCTCACTTGATTTGTATTTTAATTCCTCCGTTCTTAGCAACAGGTTTCAATAGAGTTAATGATATAGACAATGGAAGTCCGAACCATTACCATTCAGCAAGGAACATTGTCAACCACTTTCAAGCAAACGTTTCTCAAGCTTGTTGTTAATAAAAAACACACCTCCGCCTTCGGCGTCGGGCTTTTTCCAAGCAAGCTATCGAAATCTGATATAAATTTTTTTCGAATAATTTTTAATATCCTTGGGTTATTACTATTGAAGAAAAATGCTTCGATTAAAGTAAACCGAGTATGGCACCTGGAGTAAAAAAATGCGATCGATACACAACTCCTAAATTTTGATCCCATTTTCGCTACCTAAGTTACCCCTAGAAGAATACTCTGCTGCAACTGCATTGTCTAGTATCAGTAATAAGCATCACTTTAAGCCATTTGTTTCATAAGATTCGTGTGTCGTTTGTCTCCAGTATTTCATTACGAGAGTAATTTTTAAATTTTTTGACTCTTATGTCTGATTTGAAAAAAATGCTATTTATAGTCAGGTAGGCTTCAAATACATATGAAGAATGTATATACTGAATAAATTCATAAAAATTGATCTTTTCAAATCACTCCATCGATGTAATAGAAGCAATCGTTCCTACAATATCTAACTAACCATTGAAACAAACTGACCCGTGTTCAGTTAGTCAATTTATTTCAATGTTTCTGAATTCTTCGTGTACGTCTAAGTGCTAAATATAAATCATACTAGATGATGCAGTTTTTTCTCTGGTACTAAGTTGTTTCTGACCAACAAAATGCCTTTGAAATGATTCTAAAATTTCGAGTATCTCCGAAGATATCAGTTTCAACCACATGATGGTGCTCATAAATAGACTAGATATGAAACGCATGATCATAATTCCACCAGAGATATCTTCCGAACGAGCTCCTTCCGGTTCTTGTACAAAGTGAATTTGTTATAATAACCATAAATGGCGGATTCAATACTCAAAAATATAACCACTATTTATAGGGATTTTTAAGACTCTCTCAATATAAAACTTGGTTTCGCGCTTTTGGGGAAGAGTGACGTCACAAAAATATTTTCTCATGTCTCGTCTGAATATAAGGGGGTCTTTTAGGTGTAATTTTCATAAAATTGATTCCGTAGACTTTGTTAAAATTGAAACGAATTTGAGCTAAGTTTGAATTGTCTTTCTGTTGAAACTGTGATATCAATAGTTTGAAAAATAACAAAATAGGACAGAAGGTTCAGAAACGGCTCGTTTTATTCTCATTGAGAATAGAGAATTGAAATGTCATTCCTCTTTGACGACGAATGACGTCACAATCGTAATTCTTCTCATCCAATGAACTGAAAATTATACCATTTCTTGTGAACCTTTTCCGAGCTTGATATCTTATTCCGTTCGAAAGTTATAGGGATGAGAGAGAACATTTTACGACCTACTGAGTGCAATTGATTACAAACAATTTTTCTCCTACAACCAAAAAGAACTTTCTGATACCAAATTCAGTATGCTTATGAAGCCTAGAATATCCAGTCAATTAGTGACCATATACGTTCTAGCTAGTTATAAACTGATTGTCTAGAGTGAATTTTTTTTCATTCGTTGATAAATTTATATTTCTCAATATTGAACGGGATTTATTGTTGGGCGTTTTGACAGTCAGCAAATAACACATCGTGAAGACGAATTTCATGACAACTTGGATTCCAATTCATGGAAAACCCTTTATAAATAAACGGAACAGAGTAAAATCCATTTTGATTATTCCTCTGGACTCTCATCAGCCGAAGTCCATATCATTTGATTCTAACAACTAATCCATCGACCGCCAATTCCAAAGTTTCCAGCTTCGTTATAAGTAATGCAGCTTTTTGATCACATATTCATTCCGACGGAGAGAATTCGATTGGGCAGAAATAGAGGAGCAAATTCGAGTAAACTCCGTTGAAAGCCCTGTGTCACATCAAAGCCTGCATTATAGAGTACACGTAGCACGTTGTCGCCATAAAGTTACCGCGATGATAATATACCTCGTTCTCACCAATTCTCTATCTGCATAGGAAACTTTACTAAATGCCGATGCATGCTGCGTTACACCGAGAGATACCTGTCTCGTTAGGAACTTGTGAATATTTCACCGAGTAACTCAGAAAGTGGATTGTTATGAACGCAGCGTTGCATTCGACTTTTTTTTGAAAAATAGATCGATTCAGATATAAAGAGACATGTAACATAATGGCCGATGACGTAATTTATAGTAGAAACTATGCCAAAATCGTTGCACCCAGGGTAAGATGGCACCACAGTGGATGTAGGTGCTTAAACGAAGCTGAAAAATATATATTGGGGTTCAAAATACTAATACTAATATATTGGAAGCCAAAATTGATATCGATTTGTGGAAACCAAGTTTGGGACTGCGATAACAGAAACACGAAACAAGTTACTTTGTCCCCTTCAACCATTTTCAATATTCTAGGGATAAGTGGAAATGGTGGTGATTGGGAATACACAAACGTTCTTGTCACCAAGTTGATGTAATGCATCAGTTACAAAACTTATGGGGTCTGGGTGTCAAGATAAAAATGTTTTAGCCTTTGTGTTAGAGTGGGTAGTGAACAGATGAACTTCAGGTTATCCAAATTTTTTGGCCAACTCTTGGAAGGCATAGTCTCAATATTGCATTCCGAAAGTGACACATCTTGAACTTTGATCTGCAATAAACTTATATTTCGAATTTATATATGAGGCGAATATCACTAGATGATGATTTTTCTCTGAAAATATTCTCTACCAGAATACTCAAGTTCGTGAATATCATTATGTTTTGTTCTCCACACCACTCCCACATATCTCCAGCCATTCCGTTGAGGTTTGAGTAACTCATTCCACACATCCGATTGATATGCCCCACGACTGTGTTGTTGCAATAAAATGTGACAGTTTGAAGAGAACTGTCAGAAGGTTTTGAGGCATTCCAGAACATTAATATGAAGTTTGGCCTCGCTTGCTTCCCTGGAACCTTTAGCTTTCTCGTTCTTGCACGTTGTATTCTGGAAAGTTCAGGCCTTGTTTTACCTTCTAGTTGCCCACCATAGAAAGTGACTAGGCAACTCGCTGGAAATTTACAATGTCAAAAACTCCTCATTCTGCCTGCAAGGTTATATATCGGTGCCTCTCAAATAATTCTGTAGACGGTCTCCCATATTCAACCACATGGAAAACCGAAATCAAGTGTCGAATTAATTCATTTTTCATCAATATTGAATCCTAATGGTTTCCATGATACCACAAATTTGTTGGATGTGTTGTGAACACTCCATCTTGGTAGTGCTAATTAAAAAATGTATAACCGGTTTCAAGATTTCTTTAAATATATAAGGTGCAAATATATGCCAAAACACAAAAAATTGAAATTCAAAAATTTTGTGTCTAGATTGGAATCGCAAATATTTTTTGTGTTCATCGGCATCTGTCAAATCCACTGACGCTAAAAAACAATTTTCAGATACCAGATTTTCACAGCTCCAAGGGCGGGCCTGTGATGAATTCATGCAAATGCTTCAAATTTAAAGAAAATCTATAGCTACCAGTAAGACTCAAACCTGAGAAAATAGCAGAACAAAAAATTAATCTTTACATTGATGTGCTGGTTTAATGTTGTCAAATTCCAGTAATGTGGCTAAAAAAAACTAAAGCTAAAATAGATGTTCAGCTGGCTAGGTGGAATTGTCGGTAGCTCAGGTATAACTACTTCTCTTCGGGCTTGAAGGCCGTCGTTCTTCGGAATTTCTTCCTGACGTTTCGCTAGCGCGAGTGGCCAGCTTCTTCAGAGGCTTATTCATCTCCGATGACTAAACAGTTCGATTTCTCAAGGCGTATTTATATTGATGCAGGTAGTCTGGAGTGTTAATTACTTCTGTCGGGTTCGGGGAATAATCATCATTACTAGTTGCCGCACTACCTGCTGTGATTTCATTAGTTATTCTTGTTTTCTTCAGAATCGGATTCCAAATTCTGTTTAGAGTCAACGCTTCTTCCTTTCTGTTAAAATTGTCCGCATGTTTTTGGATCTCTATTGCCTCCCGCACCAGTCGGCTATGGTAACCCTGGTTGGGGGCAATCAGTGTGGCATTTTCGAACAGAATCTTGTGGTCGCCCTCACTCAATGCGTGTTCCGCCACCGCCGATTTGTCGGTTTGCCCCAGCCTGCAGTTCCTTTGATGCTCTTTGAGCCTTGTACCCATGGATCTTTTCGTGGTACCGATGTAAACCTTCCCACAGGTGCACGGAATGCGATAAACCCCTGCCGCTGACAGTGGGTCTCTTTTGTCTTTAGCCGACCTGAGGCTTTGCTGGATCTTCTTGGTCGGCTTGAAAACTGTTTTTATGTTGTATTTCCCCAAGAGTTTTCCAATTCTGTCAGTGACCCTCGGGATATATGGCAGATATGCATTCGCAACTACCTGAGAGTCCTCCCTGTTATGAACCGAGAGTCCCACGGTTCATAACAGGGAGGACTCTCAGGTAGTTGCGAATGCATATCTGCCATATATCCCGAGGGTCACTGACAGAATTGGAAAACTCTTGGGGAAATACAACATAAAAACAGTTTTCAAGCCGACCAAGAAGATCCAGCAAAGCCTCAGGTCGGCTAAAGACAAAAGAGACCCACTGTCAGCGGCAGGGGTTTATCGCATTCCGTGCACCTGTGGGAAGGTTTACATCGGTACCACGAAAAGATCCATGGGTACAAGGCTCAAAGAGCATCAAAGGAACTGCAGGCTGGGGCAAACCGACAAATCGGCGGTGGCGGAACACGCATTGAGTGAGGGCGACCACGAGATTCTGTTCGAAAATGCCACACTGATTGCCCCCAACCAGGGTTACCATAGCCGACTGGTGCGGGAGGCAATAGAGATCCAAAAACATGCGGACAATTTTAACAGAAAGGAAGAAGCGTTGACTCTAAACAGAATTTGGAATCCGATTCTGAAGAAAACAAGAATAACTAATGAAATCACAGCAGGTAGTGCGGCAACTAGTAATGATGATTATTCCCCGAACCCGACAGAAGTAATTAACACTCCAGACTACCTGCATCAATATAAATACGCCTTGAGAAATCGAACTGTTTAGTCATCGGAGATGAATAAGCCTCTGAAGAAGCTGGCCACTCGCGCTAGCGAAACGTCAGGAAGAAATTCCGAAGAACGACGGCCTTCAAGCCCGAAGAGAAGTAGTTATACTAATAACCTGGGCCGCGAAAGCCTTAACCATTTTTTGGTAGCTCAGGTGCCTGTTTTTGATGAGGTAGGGTATCAAAATGGATTTTTCATCCCTGCACCCATTCCAAAAAGTAGGCGTTGTTGAAAATTGATTTGCAATGTGCTGTCAAATATTTAATGCGATAGGTTCAAATATGTTTCCTCCTCTATTTGGTGTTGTACGTCAAGAACCTCTCTCACCATCCTCTGATTTGTCTGCTTGAAGTGTCCCCCCTCTGTTGATTCTTCTAAGATTGCCATCGACTTCGTTGAGCAGTGCTCTCGAGGTGTTTTGCAGGGGAAGGTTGTGCCTTCAAGTCCAGTGCAAGCAGAAATCTCTTGTGGTTTGAAACCGAGAGAGAAATGTTGCATAATGCTTTACCAGTACCGGCCATGTCAGACAAAGTCGTCTTGAATGCTTCAGCATATCGATCACTCATAAGACCTAGCTGAACTGACGGCTGAGAAACCGTTGCCCACTAAAAGTAGGGGGTCCAGTAAGAAACCTCAACTCAGATGCCGAAAAAAAAGTCTGGACTACCGATGATCAATGATCAGAAATCATTGTCAGTCTCAGCTGTTACCAATTATATGTCCACTTACTTCTTTGGTTCCGTTCTAAAACATGACAAAACAATGAAAAACAAACTTACTCACGACGAGTAAGAACGGTGTTTGTCCTCGAGTATCCATAGGTTCTTCGTTCTTAGGTTCATCCTTGATATCACTACCATAAGTATAGTATTAACAGCGTTATCACTGCGCCAACCAAAAAGGAATTATCTTTGGGCGCGAGACACTCGACTCGCACAACTCCAAAAGTGTGCAGGGCAGAAAACGGTGAAGGATGATGAATAAATTTCAGCCGTATGTTGATCTACAAGGTAGATTGCCCCTGCCGATGAATAATGATCAGAAATCATTTTCAGTCTCATCTATTTCCAATTATATATCCACTCATTTCGTTGGTTTCTCTAAAAACTAAAAAAAAAAAAACATTAAAAACAATCTTACTTACTGGACGAGTAGGAACGGAGTCTTTCCTCGAGTTTCCGTAGTGTTCGCCAACTTTCTACGTTGTCTTCACTAAGCATCGTTTTCTTTCGCGATTTTTTCACATAGTATGGAAAATTTCTTGAATTCACTTATTTTTATTCAATTTACACTTTCGAACTCATCACATTCAGCGCAAGCAGTATATTGACGGATATTCAAGTGAGGTATCGTCAGATGGGGGCATCGTGAAACATTCTTTCACGAATTCAACCGAAGTATAATAATTATCTATTTCCGTGACATTTGTTGATGGTTTGGTGTGTGATTTGCTTGATATCTCCGTTAGTTTACCATGAATCAAAGGAAGGAAGAGTTAATTGGGATAGTGTATGCAATGGGTGCAGGTGTTTGTTGGCTTACCATGCTGACGATCATCAATATAAATGGAGTTTCAATGTATGGGGCTGTATAGTGGCTGATTTCCTTGGAGGACCATATTTTTTCGAGAATATATTGAATGGGAGAGAGTTTCTTCGATTTCTCAGAGAAGACTTTTCTAGTTCAATAGAACACTTCTAAAATGGAATGTGACTTCATAAGGGGTATCAGCACATTTTTCGAGTAAAGTACGTGGGGAGCTGGATGTAATGTTCCCAGATAAAATGATTGGACCAGAAGAACCCACTCTTTGGTCACCAAGATCACCGAACCTACTTTTTTTCATTTATGGTGGGCAGTAGAAATAGCAGATAACATCTGCTACATAAGAGAATATTAAATTGAGAATTCTTGAGGCAATTTAACGAATTATGCCTTTCCATCTGTTCAGCGCGAGAAAAAAATTTCTGATGAGATACAGAAAATGTAGAGAACAAGGTGAAAGACATTTTGAAATGTATTATGAGTGTGATTATTGTCGATTCTTTTATAACATATTTCAAATGTTGAACATTCGTTTTTGCTTCATTTTTTTGTGAAAATTTGGAAAAATGCAAATAATTAAAAAACACCTAGGCATAACATATAATATGTTGGTATTCCCAGCTAGGTCATTTCATGTAGAAAGCGAAGACAGACCAATAAAAAATATAAAAATAAACATCAACTGAAGTTGACCAAAATCAAAGTAATATTTGAAACACCCTGTATAAATATTTCTCAGACCATCAGATGCTGTTTTGGTTTTTCGTGAGCTACATATATTTCATAAAAAACTCAATAACAGCTGTTTCATTCAGAGCCGGTTAAACTTCTGCATTTTACAAATTAATCTGTAAGTTGGCAGATGGGCATCGTGGTAGAAAAAATCATATATGAATTATATCAAAACATGCAATATAGTGTTATTGTTGGTCGTTTGTTTATTCGTTGCTTAATTACGGCATCATTGGTTGGCAAATGTATGTGAAATAATTTTTTTTCTCAAATATCGACTTCGGACGTTAGTCAGAATTTGTTTCTGTAAATTAAGTTGTCTATCGATCCGTGAATAACTTTTTGAAGGAATAATACATCTGAAATCGCCCTCCATTAAACAAAGAAATCAAACCGAAATGTTTTCCTGTATTCTCAATTTTGCCTTTGTAATTCTGTTGACACCAAGTATCTGAGGAATTTGTTTTGAATATTTTGACGATTGATTTGTGTATCGTATACTACACCAGCAGAATTCAATTTAGTAAAAAGGAATGCGTTGTTTACAGAGATCAGTGATTTCATATCGATAAAATACATGCATGTTCTCATGTTCGATTCAACATGCAAGTCAAAAATGAGTTCGGTGTCATATATCATTCCCAAATCCCTAAAGTTTCAACTTTTACACCAGAAGTTCCAATGTCATCGTTTATAGGCATCCAGGTTGTTTCATCCTCATTCGATCTCGCTCTCGAAGAGCTTGAGAAAGTTGAGCTAATTTGTATTTCCTGACAATCGCGTTCATAGCAAAATATGTCAGATTCTCACAAGGATATGCTCTGATAGTGTGGATGGAAAGCAGTGAAATATTTCAATTCTGGCGGAGAACATGCCATTTGGGGTGGTGATAATACATAAGACCCTGAATGTAAAACGGTCCAGACCGTAAGTTTTAAGGGATGTCGGCTTTATGAGGGTGTTGGACCGCCTTGAATTGGTGATAGTGACCAAACTCTTGAATTGATCTTGATGACATTTGGTACACAGGTACTTGGGTACATTATCTTGATCAAGTACGTCAATGGTCAAACTCGATCAAGCCCCTCCCACCCGCTGTACGTGTCACGTATCAGTGCTAGAAGAGTGGGGGGAGCTGAGCACGGATGAGTTCGGTCTCGGTCCAGTTCTTCTATGGCCGAACTCGATCAAGCTCTTTAAAAATGGCTGCCATTTGTGTAACAAAAGGACTACTGTAGACCCTGTTCTGCTTATGTGAGGGTCACTTTTCTCGAGATGATGTGTAACAATTCAAAGAAATCATTACATTCCCCCACTCAGTCATAAGTGTTATGTTTTGCAATTTTGGAGGCGGAAGCTGGAATGACTTGGTATATTTACAACTCATCTGTCGAAAGGAGCAAC
The DNA here is from genome assembly GCA_032362365.1 of Zygogramma bicolorata. Taxonomy (NCBI): domain Eukaryota; kingdom Metazoa; phylum Arthropoda; class Insecta; order Coleoptera; family Chrysomelidae; genus Zygogramma; species Zygogramma bicolorata. Next base: position 293,998 of record JAVJAQ010001170.1, on the reverse strand, counting down.
ATTGTTTGTGAGTAATCGTATTATTTTGTGAAAGAAGCTATACATTTCTTTGATGAGAATGTTTTTTTATAATGTACAGACTGTGTTATTATATTTAGAAAGAGTCATAGTTCTTCTGACAGTTAGAAGAGATCCTTAGAGGAGTTATTTCAATCATATATGGCCGCCATTTTCTATAGCTTGATCGAGTTCGACTATTGAAAAGCTGGACCGAGACCGAACTGAACGATGCACGAATCCCACCCCCACCACTTGGCCGCGCGGCGGCAACACTCTTCTTGCACTGCCTCACACGTATAGCGCACGGGAGGGATCGCTCTTTGAGCTGAGTACGTGCTGATACTGCATATTTTTCAAAAAAAGTACCTCTGAATTTTTTTTAACCTCAAAACTCAACCGTTCAAAAGTTATAATTATTTCAGTTTTCAATGGCCGCCATTTTGAAACGGTCTTATCGAGTTTGACGATATACAAACTCGATCGAGATATTGTACCCAAGTACCTGTGTGCCAAATTTGATTGAATTCGGTCCAGGCATTTGGTCATTATAGTCAATTCATGACGATTCGGAACCCTCCCACGGTCGCCATTTTGATGGCGTCATTACGGACGAAGGAGACCATGGTTGTATTCGGGTTCACAACAAAAACAGTTCAGGAACGGTTCGAAATAGTTGGACTGTTGAGGCGTGAAGGGTTTTTCGCGAATATATCTACATTAATTGGGTGGGTGACTATTTTTGACCGTCCTAGAACAGTATTTATTGCGAACCCGAATACGGCTCATTAAAACTTGCGAGTCTAGGCCGTTTTATGTTCAGTAACATGTATAGTATAACCACCCCAAGTAGCATGTTCTTCAATAGAACTGAAATATTCTACTACTTTCTACAACTATACAACCCCACTATGAAAATATATAACCAAATAGATTACTGGTATCCTATTTATAAGAAGCTGTGATATTCTGGTAGGTTATGACTATCGGGATTCCATTACTGCCCTGTTTTCAACGAAAAGCAAATTTCAAATATATTTAGCGTTTGTAGGCATTTCGTTTTCAGTTGACAACATGTAATTTTGAGATCAGTTTCAATAAGATTATTTTGAGCGAGTACGGGGAGTAGGAATAGTTTGTATTCATTTTCCATCTTCTTTAATTTTTATGTTTAGTCACTTCCATTACTCACTTTGCTCGATATTTTTTTGGAAAATCGTTTTTTTGGAAATTATATATAGATATGAATCACATACTGATGAAATATGAATACTATTTTTTGATCTTACCAACATAATAATGAAAAAATTTGAACTAGTTATGTCGGTCGGTGTGGCCAAGCTGTTATCCAAGGGCGCGGTCCTCACATTCAATTTGGCTATATCACTGCTGGTTCTAACCGCCGTCGGGAATTTTTCTGATCGGCTTGGTGCGATAGGAAAGTTTTAGTTGCCTAGATACCAGTCATAGTAGGTGGGATAGCTGGATTGATTACACCAACCGACCCGGTCGCCCTAGTAGTTTTTCTGGGCTTTTCTACTTGACATAGCAAATGCGCTACCGTGAAAATTGGTAAGATGTCCCAGAGCGCTTTGGCACCCAAAATGATAAGTCGACCCTTCGTTCCGAATCGTTTCATCAGGTTCACCACAGCTCAGTCGAAAATGTTTCAAACCTCGCCTTTTTACAAAGATAGACGATGAATTTCAATGAAATGCGAAACAAGTCTTCCCTCAAATCTGTTGAAGAATATTTCTGCAAAATTTTAAGTAGATTGAAGTACGTTATCCCATTGGACCTAGGAATTACGTTGTTCCATACAAATTTTGACCCCGTTTTTCACCCCCTCAGGGTTGGAATTTCGGTAAGCCCCTTCTTATTGGATTCCTACGTCATACAAAGAACACACCCTTCAAGTTTCAGATCTCTCCCAAGTAACACATCATATTGGATGAACCCCGAGTTCAGATTGGTCCAATATAGATACATCGTAAGTGAAATATTGATGTTGAACTAATATTAATCAATATTGAGAAAACGATATCTCATTATGAATATTGGCTCAATATTGACAATAAATTTGCAACTGCATTTGGAAGGTTCAATATTGATAATATATGGGTTTGATAACTTATCACCAATATTTGAATTACCATATCAGGTGATAATGAATAATATCAGTTTAACAACATAGATATTTCAATATTGTCTGCATATTTTGTATATACTCAATTTTCAACATCGAAATCTAATGTATATTCGACATTGTTTGGGAGCGTAGACTAAAATATTGTATTATCACATCAGGTGGCATATCGGCATGATACTGCAATATAGATATGCGAATTCTGATATTGCTTGAATATTGTTTCAACAGTGAAATGAAAATATTCAAATAGTCATTTTAGAATCACAGCCTGAAAAGGGGTATCGGGATTTTGAAAGTGATCACTTAATGTATTCAAACATATATCAATATCGGTAACGCAATATTCATCACGAATTATTCCTAACAAAATTTGGAAAAATTGAAATATCGTCATATGGTGGATTTCAATACCAGAAAATTACGTCCAGAACCATTGGCACAGCAAGTTTGATATTCCAAATCGCCATCACATAAGACAGTGGTCCTTCAGTGTTTTTTCGAATATATTTCATTGTTACTTAAGTTTCTAACATTTTAATGTTGTCTCGAACATAACTAACTTGAAGACACATCTATACCACCCAACTCCTTCTTAAAAACAAGTCTCTCCGTGCCGTAGAGTGTATAGTGGTCGACAATAATATTTCTCTTCTGAAGGTCGTGAGTTCAAGCCCCGCAGCAGGCAGAGTTTTTTCCAGGTTAGTAATTCGGTTAATTAATGAGGATGAGTGAAATTTTCAAGTTGACTATTCGACAAAAAGGATATGTATAATCCCAAATATTATAAAAAAATAATTAGTGACATCAAACGAATATTCCCTTTTTTGTCGATAAATCATTAACAATATTGTACCAATATAGTTGAAACGATATGTCCTTACATTGTTTTCGAATGTTGATCTAATATCGCCAAATGTTCACATTTTTTTTGTGGCCAATATGATATCTACAATATAAGGTTAATATTCCCGTAATATTGAACCAATATTGGTCTAATATGTTTGTGCTACTTGGGCTACGATTAGTGGTTTAGGTTTACTCTAATATATGTTCGTTCATTCAAAGCAATATCTTTTTTATTAGGGATGTGAACTATTCCTATTCTCTTCTTTTCTCTTGGCCAAATTGGTCTCCATATCGAAAACTCTCACATTTTCATAACTCAACCTATGATCTGAATCAATTGGATGTTCCGTCAAAGGACATGATCTCTTATATTTTTTCTGCAGCCCCTTCTGCGCCAATAAGTCTATCTTTCAAAAGTTATTTTGTTTGACCGATGTTTACTTTAAATCCATACATGGTATTTCATATACGACGTTGGATTTTGATGATGTTGGAGTAGGTGATTTTAACTTAGAATGTAAGTCAGTTATTAACGTTAGTTTGAGTGATTTTTATCTTATGTTCACTGAATATATCGATCGATTCAGTAGTCAACTGATGAATGTCACGTTAAGTTTTGTAATAGAAGGAATCTGATCCACATTCTGAATCAAAGTTACCTATTCCCATCACACCAAAATCCAACGTCGTATATGAAATAGCATGTAAGGATTTAAAGTAAACATCGGTCAAACAAAATAACTTTTGAAAGATAAACTAACTGGCGCAGAAGGGGCTGCAGAAGAAATATAAGAGATCATGTCCTTTGACAGAACATCCAATTGATTCAGATCATAGGTTGAGTTATGAAAATGTGAGAGTTTTCGATATGGAGACCAATTTGGCCACGAGACTATTTCTAGGAATGGTTCACATCCCTAATAAAAAAGATATTGCTTTGAATAAACGAACAGATATTAGAGTAAACCTGAACCACTGATCGTAGAGATCTGAAACTTGAAGGGTGTGTTCTTTGTATGACGTAGGAATCCAATAAGAAGGGGCTCACCGAAATTCCAACCCTGAGGGGGTGAAAAACGGGGTCAAAATTTGTATGGAACAACGTAATTCCTAGGTCCAATGGGATAACGTACTTCAATGTACTTAAAATTTTGCAGAAATATTCTTCAACAGATTTGATGGAAGACTTTTTTCGCATTCCATTGAAATTCATCGTCTATCTTTGTAAAAAGGCGAGGTTTATAACATTTTCGACTGAGCTGTGGTGAACCTGCTGAAACGATTTCCATGAAATTCAGTAGGTAGGCAGGGGTTTCCGTAGGTGATAAATCCATCTAGCTAGGTTTCATTTTCAGAAAAGTTGTATCCGTGTTTTCAGGCAAACCGTAGCTCTCGAGATTTTCTATTTTCATTTTTTCAATATGTATATTTTCCTTCGCTGAACACTCTTACGAATGAGCTCAGAAGACAGAGCCTTGTGCGGGCAAGGGTCGGCTTATCATTTTGCTATGTCAAGTAGGAAAACCCAGAAAAACCCACAGGGCGACCGGGTCGGTTGGTGTAATCAATTCAGTAGTCAATTGATGAATGTTTCGTTAAGGACTGTGATAAACTTTACATCGGTCAAAAAAAAACAACTTTGGATAGATATACTTGGTGAACACAAAAGTGACTGCAGAAGAAATATAACATCATGTGCTTCGACAGAATATACGATTACGATGAAATTCATCACAACTCTGTCGCTCAATACTGAAGGTGCATTGCCACTTTTCCAATTCGATTCCATGTATTGGGCATTGGTTGATTTCTTCGAAATGTTTCAATAGATTCAATGTTCTTGGGTTTCACCTAGAACAATTCAATACCACAAAGAAAAAATATTCTCTCAATTTCAGGTGTCAAGTGCATGAAACGATATCGGAATTAAATTGATTGAACTTATTTCATATTCTCTCCAATATCGAAAAGAAACCGTCAATATACGTTAGCTGGAAACCGACAGATATTGATATATTTTATTAAATTTTCTTGATACGATCGCGTTGTTTATGCTGGAGGAGAATTTATCTTCGCTTATAATGAATTTTGGGGCTTACCGAAAACCCGATTTGTATAAAATTTCCAATTTCTGGCAGAATACTTTTATATTCCGATAGCTAAGGAATTAACATGGGATGGAATGGAAGGAATCCCAAGAGGTGCGAAATTTCATTGAGAATTCAATTAATTTCGGATGTATCCGACCAAAATACTAAAATAACTGATATTTAATTTGCGGCTATTGCAAGTTGATGAGTTTTAGTGTGCCGAAATGAATTGTTGACATATTCTGGTCCCGAAATATTGTTGTCCGAAAAATAGTATATTTCTACTGCTCTCAAATTATCCTGAATATGATTCATAACAAAGGGTAGTTGAAGACCCGGATAACTATGAAGACTTTGACTCGATGAACTGCACGATCTTTATAATCGCAGAGTCTAAAAATTATATGAGAGAAAAAAGTTAGCTGTATTGCTGGGAAACGTGAGATTTGATGATACGTTCACTCTTTGTTCTTGTGAAGTTCAATTCTACACCAGATTTCAAAAAATCCTAGACTGCAATATTTGTCGATTGCCAGACAAGAAAAGATGGCATTTCATCTATTCAAACAATTGTCTTCCTCTTTGAGAGAAAGTTGAGCCTGGGGACAAGATATTCCTTTGTATAGACCGGGTGGTAGTGACAGTTTTCTTGGACCAATTATTCACAGTCTGTCTAGAAGAAAAAAAATTCTATTCTAAAAAAAAATCATCATTTGCCAAAAAATCACGCTCTATGGGATACCTCACGTAAACGCAGAATTCTCATTTATCTGCTAGATGAATATTTGCAAACATTGTGCCATATAAATTTTCGTTAATCTCACGATTGAACGATTTCAGTTCTTGATGTACATTCCGTAAAAATTTTTTTTATTCCCCTCATTTTTCTTTGTATTGTTCACTATTCCTTCATGATTTCAGTAGTTTGAGCGATGTTTTCATGTGTAACAGATCCAGGATAGATTGTAAAAAACCTTTTCGTAAATAGAGTCAATATTAACACACGTGAATTCTGATTTTTTTATGAAGTACCTCGTAGTGTATATTTTGATCTGTGATCTTATCATTCATCAACCTGAAAATCAGGGGAGCTGATGAATATACGTAACAGTTAATTGAATAGCTGGAAAAAGGCAACATTCTTCCATGCCAATAAAAAATTCCAATCGAACAAATACACTCATCTTGCTGTACTTTTCTCCACTATATCCTAATTTTTGGGCAGCTGGAAGATCCATTCAAGAGAGAGCAAATTGAGTTCTGAATGCGATATTTCCTATTTTCCTACATTAGTTATTGGATTAATGATCTATTAATATTTGTGTTTATATTCTTGAAGCGTTGGTTCATTCAAATGAATCTCTCCGAATGTGTTTCAGTGAGGGTTCAAAGTATCTTGAATCTTAGAGAAAGTTTAACTTGCAACCACAGTCCTCAACTCTCTACCACACCTCTTGATCATGCGTTTAGAAAAAAACATGAGTAGAGTTTCTTTATGTTTGTAAATACCCAAGAGATTCGTGGCAGAACTCCTACTGGGCCTAACAGTGCGTTAGAGAATAATGAAACTTATAGACTCTCGAATTGAACAAATCAATAATGAGACATCAAAACATCAATACATGCAGACATAAGAAATTGATGTATAACCATTATTGTCTATAGTCTTCGAGATTGTAGGCAATTTCAAGACCTTTGTGTCTTCGGCACCATTTTGTAAAAGAAAAAAATTGTTTATTGGTTACTACCTGTCAGAAAACAAATACTTTCCTGACAAATGATACGAAGGGTATTGGATAACATCCGATATATTTCAGTGCAGGATTCTTCAGAGAAGAATATCTCGTATGTGATTCTGGTGATAAGTGGTTCTATTTCCTTTTTTTCCTTCTCACTTGATTTTTCTTTTTCCTAACTTTCTCTTAGGCTGGATTCGGACAGATCCGAAATCTGATCGTACGACGATCAGATAGCTTTCTGATTGGCCTGAATTTGAATTTAGACCAATTTAGACCAAGCTATCTGATCGTTGTACGATCGGAATTCGGATCTGTCTGAATCCAGCCTTATTCGATTTGATAGGCCGGGCTTGTTCAATGCGACAATGGATATATCATTCATATGTTTTCAAATTAATCTGAAAGGTGTGGTGAAAACTCCACCGGACAAGAGCAGAGTGGGTACTTTACCGCACTCATGCGAAAATCACAGAAAATGTGCTTTTCCACACACTCGTTGGATGACATTTGTACAATGTGCCTATATGGAGCAACTTGTGATCGACATTACACGACGGCACTGAAAGATGCTTGTGGAGCAATTCACTTCTAACAGAAGACGAATAAGTTTCGTGATTAGTGCGTGTCCTATTTTCCCCAACGAGCGAGAATCACGCACATTCACTTTTTTGCAAGCCGCACTTAATCTTCATTTGTAGACTTCCTTTTATTTCTTTCGGAAACCATTTTAGGGCTCAACTGGCGAACCGTTAGGATACTCGCCGAGGGTGATATTCCAATCTACTTGATAGGAATGGGGAAAATGAAGCGATTTCGATTTACGGAGTGCGTATAATTTGACAAGCGATCAATTAGGCCAGCATACCCTCTAGAAAAAGTCTCAACATGAAGCTGTTCACTATAAAAGAGATTCTATGGGTATTTTTTTGTCAAGCGAATAACTAGCATGGATCTCAAGAGACAATTATTGAAAAATTCCTTGTGGTCCTGTTGTTTTTTTTGTTGGATTCAATAAAGACCAGGGATATGAAATAGTTTGTATTAAGAACAATTATTCATTAATATATCTGTAGGTTCTTGAAACAATAAAATGCGACAGTCACACTGGCTTTGAAAAAATGGCGTAATGTTCATTATTAGATTATACTGGAAGTCTACCCTTTCAAACTTGTTCATATTCCAGCAACAATTAACCATTTTTTCAAGTTGTGGTAAGTTTTGGTACAACCTTGAAGAATAAGGAAAAAGAAAGAAAATAATATAAACACCAAATCCTCAATATTTAAGGATTGAATGACTTACCTGTGAGAAAATTCAATCCTGTGTAGTCAAGTCTTTTTCGTGCTACTAGTCACTAGGTCTTCTAAAAAAAAAAAAATCTACAAAAACACTGATATTACATCGCGCACTCACCGTGCCCTGGTCAGCTCATTATGTTTTTCAGTGCGCTAGTATGGATGAATATACATTTTTCAAACCAATCACGAACATACAAAATGAGTCCTTTTTTTCAACAGTATTACAGATGACACTCATATTGTCATTCAGTATTTGAAAACGATGTCTCTTCTAGGTACTTTTTATCGAACAATTCAGGGGTATCAGTCTCTTTCCGTAAGGTCAAGACATTATTTAAAAAAAAAGGTTGGTAGGTGAGGCGCACATTTTTTTCTCTCTCAGTAAATTTTGGTCCTGAGAGACCAAAGCCAGCACAGCATTTCAAAATTACCAGATGCATGTATGGTCTCACATCTCACATTGATTTAGGCGAACTGAATTTTAACTTGTCGGAGGTAATGGATGGAAGAAAAAAAAATAAATAAAATAATAATCGATATTTGATGAAATATTTACGAGGCATGATGTTCGACCTACTTCGGCGGTTATTACGCAAGTAAAAGTAGAGAGTCCATCAGAAGCATTTCTCTCAAGTCTGAAACATTAACAGAAGTTTGCAGAATACTTTCAACAGAAAGAGCCTTTTGGGCCCTTGGGAAAATGAAAGTGAAATATATATTTATTCAGAATTTTCCTTAGGGAATAGAAATGCCTAATTATGTAACATAAAATTGTAAGATGACAAAACGATTCTTATGTTTCTGAGAATGAGATTAATCTCAGAAATTGATTTCATTATCCAAAATTTGTTCAGATCATCTTCAAAAACCTTCACATTTTGGTCTATTTTTTTTTTTTTTTTTTTTTTTTTTTTTTTTTTTTTTTTTTTTTTTTTTTTTTTTTTTTTTTTTTTTTTTTTTTTTTTTTTTTTTGTTTTTTTTTTTTTTTGGGTTTTTTTTTTTTTTTTTTTTTGTTTTTTTTTTTTTATATTTTTTTTTTTTTATTTTTCACCCCCGGGGTGGAAGGGGAGAATATTTTATAAATCTTTGTTTTTGAAGAATATGAATTCCTTTTTTCAAATATCCCTCTACCTTTCTCATTCATAATAAAAATATATATTCTATTCCTATTTATGCGATTTGGCAGTATTTTTATGTTGTATACTCAGAGATGCCTTTTACCGTTTCCAAAATACATTGTTACAAATTCATATATCATCACTGGGAGCAAACTATTGGAAAAATATCTCATTTTCTCTTGTCCAACATCTGGAACGAGGTCAGGATGGGTTCACAATAAAAATGATTGCATTTATGCATCATAATCAGTTATAGGTACGTTCATTTGAATCGATATTATAGATAGCAAATCTGAAGGTTGTTGAGGTATATTAAATTTTAATAATGCGACATACCAACCGCACTCGAATTCTTGATCGATTCGAAGGTGAAATTCACTCACTGCTCATAATAATTGGAACATTTTCGAAACATGCGATCGAATATACGTTTGGTATTATGAGAATATATTCGCGTTTTATATATTCGACCAGTTATTAGAAATACATTCGATATTTTGGTAGAATCAGCATCTCTAGAAATCAAAGAGTGATAGGAGCAACAGGAAAAGTTAACAATGCATTTTTATTGTTGTTGTTCTAAAATTGTTCGTTCCGTTAACCAGCTGACGAACGTCAACCCTCAAAAGTCGAAACTTGTGCGAGCAATGGATCAACGAGGCCTTACCTTTTAACGTGCGATTACCCAGCACGGTGGCCCGGCGAGGATTCGAACCCCGGCCTTCCGCTTGATAGGCAGATATGCTAACCACTACACTACCGAGACCATAAGTAGAGAGATTGAAAACGACGAGTGTGTCTGCAGATCAGCTACGTCTAGGTTGCTTTGCTGAATGTTTCAGAGTATCAAAGATATACAGTGCGTTTCAGAAGCCCCCCCCTCTTATCAAAACCTTGGACAAGTACAAAAACGTCGAATTAGGGAGATTAACAAAAACGTCAGCTAATTTGACAACTATCCAGAGGTTGATCTTGAATTTTGAATGTTAGTATTAACTGTTTTAATTCCTCACACCTTTGCGTTTTTCAAAAGCGAGTTGCCAAAACTGACATAATCACAAACAATATAATTAGGATCATTGAACAGGTTTTTTTCGATACCTTTTAAAAGAGTTGTCGCTTGCCGTACGGTTCCATTTAAATTTATTGGTCACAGTGGTCTTGTGACGTCATCTTTGTCGATTTCGTCACCTATCATCAGTAGTAGGCAAGTTTACAACGTTTGATATTCCGTTTCCAGATTTCATTTGCTTTTGTATAATCGTTCCTGAGATAAGAGGGGAGGAAGGAGACTTTTGAGAAGCACTGTATATATTAAATGCACATGGATATTACCTAGTGATAAAACTCTCAATATAATAATAATACTTAGTAATAATAATAATCTTTATTGCCCAACAGATAACCAATTATAGGACAATAACATTTAACATAAAATGCGAAAATCATTTCAAGCGTTCGGATAAAAATGTTCACAAGATTTTTTTCAGTATTATATCTAGGTTGTTAAAAAAGATGTCAGTTTCATAAGAGATGTGGTTTAAACTTTTACAAATTTTTTGGATAGAAGAGTTACACAAAATATTTGTTCTGGAATACGAACAATGAAATAGTGCTGCATTACGTGAATTATGCCGTTGTACTAGGAAATGCAATCTTGAGAGGAGTGTTGGTGAGTCAATTTCGTTATGAACTGATTTATATAGAAACACTAGTCCAGCATTTATTGTTATCAATTGAAGGGGATCAATTTTGAAACGTTGTAGCATTAAGGATTCTTCAGTATCCCTTGCAGGGTAAACACCATTGAGCCTCAGGGTGAGAAATTTCAAAAACCTCATCTGAACTTTTTCCAAAGCTGCGATATGAGTATTGTAAAAGGGATTCCAAACGATTGACCCATACTCTAACTCAGATCTTACAAGGGAAAAGTATGAAATTTTCATCGCAAGTTCATTAGTGAAAGTTCTACAGTTCCGAATAATAAATCCAAGGGATTTCGTTGCCTTCGATGTAATGATAGATAGATAGATAGATGAATAATTTATTTCACAGAATATATGTAAACATGCATGGTAATACAGAAACACTTGTCTGAGAAATACGTCACTACAAGGTATGTATCATTTGGATACATTGAAAGATAAAAATTTAAGACATAAAACAGTTCAAAGATGAAAAAATATATATACAAAATTTGTACTTAAAAAGTGTTGCTATCACAGATAAAAATACCATAAAGTCAATCAAGTCTCATATTTTCAGCTTTGTTGGGATATATATTCATCTACGCTGTAAGGCTCAAGTTTACACAAAAATTTTTTAACTGACTTCAGAAATCTGCCAGCAGTTTCAATATTTTTCAATTCTTCTGGAAGGCTATTGTAGAACTTCATTGAGGTGTAAATGGTACTGCGTTCATAAACAGATTTTTTATGGATGGGATATAAAAAATTACTTTTTTGTTTTGTACTATAGTTATGGCAGTTACGATATTTTTCAAAATGGCTTGGGTGGTTGATAAGAAATTTCATCGTCTCATAGATATAAATTGCTGGTACCGTCAATAAATTATGCAACCTGAAAACTCCCCTACAGGAGTCTTTGTAACTCATATTAAAAAGAATTCTAATTATTTTTTTCTGACACAAGAAAACCCTGTTAAGTTCATGACTACACCCCCAAATAATTATTCCAAATCGCAGAGCCGAGTAGTAATTAGCATAATAAACTGCCATTAAAACTTCAAAGTCCACATTCTTCTTCAAAACTCTAATTGCATAGGTTACTGAGGAAAGTTTAGTACAGAGGTTGTCTACCTGGTTCGTCCAATTTAATGTATCATTAATATGAACACCTAGAAATTTCACTGATGTATTGCAAACAATTTTCTTCCTATTGAAGGTGATGCATGGTGGGGTCTCTATGATGTTGTTGATTTTGAACATAATACAGTCAGTTTTTCCATCATTTAAAATCAGTTGATTTTCTAGAAAATAATCTTCGGTTTTTTTCATGTAATCATTCCCATTTCTAATTATGTCAGGTAAGTTAGGGCCAGTTGATAAAATATTGGGGTCATCGGCATAATTAATGATGTGAGCCTTATCAGTATCTAAAACAATACTATGTATGTCATTAATGAATATAATGAAAAGAATTGGACCAAGTATACTACCCTGTGGAACACCCAAGGACGTAACCAAGGCCTCCGAGCGTACTATTTCTTCATTTTTGGTGATTTCAACAATTTGCTTTCTGTTCTTCAGGTATGAGGCAAACCAGTTGTATGAATTTCCTCGGATGCCGTATTTGTAAAGCTTGCTTAATAATTTTTCGTGATTTATGCAGTCGAAGGCCTTCGTCAGGTCCAAGAAAATTCCACAGGACAGATCACCTCTTTCCATCGCCTCCAGAACTTCGTTGCTGAAGTCAAATAGAGCCGTTTCAATTGATTTGTTTTTCAAATACCCATGCTGATGGTTGGAAAACATATTGAAGTTAGTGAAAAATGAAGTTAATCGTTTTGCCATTGCAATTTCAAAGATCTTTGACGGATATGTCAGTAGACTAATTGGCCTGAAATTAGATATGTCTGAGTTGTTTCCTTTTTTATGTATTGGTTTTACTTTAGCCATCTTGAGCTCCTCTGGAAAAATCCCTTGTTCAAATGACTTATTGATGAGAAAAGTTAAAATACCAACAATTTCACATGCACAACATTTCCATATATAAATTGGTACTTCATCAATTCCTGTGCTTTTTTTATTTTTTATATTATTAATTATTGAAAGCACTTCAGAGTCAGTAACTGGGCTTAAAAACAAAGTTTGCTCATGAAACTTGATTCTTCTCTCAAAACCACTCTCCCTACCAATATGTTGCTGTTGTGACAATAGCTCAGAGGCCGAATTAGTGAAGTATTCATTGAAACGGGATGCTAATTAATATGGATTGTCAGTATCTATTTGTTTACATTGATCTGAACCAGTGATCTCTTCGATGATTTGCCATATCGTCTTTGATTTGTTGTCCGATTGGATTATTTTGTTTCTATACTGATCTTTTTTTGCATTTTCCAAGAGGCTATTATAGTCATGTTTCAGTTCTTTATAGGTTTCTTTGTAAATAGGGTCAACATTAGAGATAGATTGATAAAAAATGAGCCGATTTTTCATCTCATTGATCTCTGGAGAATCAAAAAACTTTTTTTTGGTTGCTTTTCTTTGTTTGGATGATTCAGGGAAGTGGAAATTGAAATGATAACTGAAGGTATTGTTAAAATGTGAAAAAGCTTCATTAATGTTTTTTGCCCTGTAAACATTTGACCAGTCTTCATTATGAAGTTTCCTGCGAAACTCTTCTATTGAACCTGAACTGTAGTCTCTCCATTTTGTTTTTTTGTTTATTTGAGAATGTGTTAAATCACACAGCAATATTTGACCTTTGTGATCAGAAATGCCCGTTTCAATGACTTTCCCTTCCTTATCACCCTTGAAATTTGTTATTATGTTATCTAAACAGGAGTTAGAATGAGAAGTGACTCTGGTTGGTTCAGTGATGGTTAATGTAGAATTGAAGCCTGCTAGCAAATCTCTGAAGTCCCTACAGGTATTACTTTTGAGACATGATGTATCTATGTTGAAATCACCTGTTATAAAATATGTGTAGTTACTTTCAAATAGGATATCTAAAAGACAATGAAACTTATTTAAAAATAGTTTGATATCGCTTGAAGGCGACCTGTAGATACGTATTATAATGAAGTTATTCCTACCCGATTTACAGCTTGCACTGGAGCATTCAAAAATATAGTCTTCGGACAATGCTTTCATTTTCATCAATAGGACTGCAGATGAAATCATGTGCCACGTAGACTGCAGAGCCTCCGTGTTGGCCACTTTTTCGACAGTAACTAGATGCTAATTTATGATGTGGAAATTTATGATGCTTCAAGTTATTTTGTGTTTGCCAATGCTCTGTAATGCATACTACCGGACATTTCGAGTCTTCAAGAACTTTTTGCAGCATATTCATACTATTTTCCAAAGATTGTACGTTCTGGTGTAATAAAAATATTTTTGTACTTTTTGTATGTTGTGTGGCTGAGTTCTTCATAAAAAAGAAGATGGTTGGTTTGGATTTTCTTGTCTTCTTTCTTCCAGAAGATGTTTACCCCTTCTAAAATCAAAACGTTCAAAACCTATATTCTCGGGCCAAAAATCTAGTTCGTAGAGTTGATCTTTCAAGTTTGTTGGTGCACCTACTATGAATGACTGGTTATTGCGCTTTCCGTTGAGGGTAAATAGCTTCTTCACTTCAATGTCAGTTATGTCCACTTCTTCTTTGAGCTGAGTGTGCGATTCTATGTATTTTTTTATGTTATCTTCCTTGATGTCGTCAGGAACCTTCGTGATGAATAGCCATATTTTTTTATTGTCAGCACGTCCGTGAAAATTGCTGTCACCTTTTCCACTGCCCATGTTGAGTTTCCTGCGAGTCTTTCTTCCCAATACTCGTTGGAAGCCATCGTTACTGTTTTCACCGTCACTAAGATGGATGATATCATTCATGATGGTTTTTTGTTCGTTTTCCAACATTGTTGTTTGATTCTTTTCATTACTTGTGCAACCCTGTAAGTTTGTGTGTGGTTGTGGTTCATAAATATGTTTTGACACCTCACTCTTTTTATGGGACTTGTTTTTCTGGGTTCTCTCCTTATCGTCAACACCGTCGGTTTTTGTTGGGTTGCTATATTGATGTTTTGTTTGAATCGGCTCCCGCTTCAACAATGCATTGGATAGTTTATCTTCTAGAAATTTTATTTTCTCTTGCAGTAATGAAATTACTCGATCTTTTTCGGCGATGATCAACTCCTTATCAGCTGTAATTTGTCTGAGCAATTTATTTTCTTCTCTCAGAAAACCTTCATCTGGTAAATAGAAGATTTCGTCAGGTAGTTTATCTTCTGTTTCATGTCTGCAGTCGGTCTTTTTTCGCTCACTCGACTGTTTCAAACAAGCTGGATGAAAATGTTCACTGCATTTGATGCACTTTACTTTGTTCACCACTTTTTTTGAACAGTGTTTACAGTCAAAAATTTCACTTTCTTTCAGAGCAGATATCTCACGACCTGTTCGATCCGCCATCTTGACTTCCATCATGTGAGTGATATGGTTCGAAAAGTCGAAGTAACTATTAAACAAAATACCGAGATCTTCAATATCTTTTACTCTGGAGAGGTGGGTACCAGTGATATTTTAGTTATATAGAGTTGGTTGCAACCTGCGAGTATATGAAGATATTTTACATTCAGGAATGTTCAAGTCGAGTCTGTTGGTCTGACACCACGCATGTACACTATTCAAGTTTTCTTGCAAATGGTCTGTCTACATCTCTGAGACTGCATATGTTACTGTATGATTTCAGGTCATCAGCAAAAATAAGAGATTGACAATCTGAAGCAGTTACTAAATCATTTATGAATATTATAAACGAGAGGGGTCCAAGGTTAGATCCCTGGGGAAATCCTGACGTGACCGAGTAAAGTTCCGACCTGAACCCATTATATACCACAAATTGATGTCGATCGGATAGGTATGATTTGAAAAAACTCACTCAGGCATCGCTAAATCCGTAACTTTCTAATTTGTATAATTATATACTATTATCGATTCTATCGAAAGCTTTAGAAATGTCCGTATAAATTACATCTACTTGTCCCCTGTTATCCAACTTTTCAGATATGAATTGAGTAATCTGTGTAAGGTTCGAGTTTGTTGAAGCCATGTTGAAGGGAGATATAACACGATTAATTTGGGGATATAGGGCAATATGGACATTTCGATAACTTTTGCAAAGTTGTTCAATATCGCTATCGGACGATAATTAGATATTATTGAATTATCACCACTCTTTAAAATAGGACAAACACGAGCTACTTTTGCCAAAATATGTGCACAATCTTTGATCAGGAATCTTGGTATCACGTCAGGGCCAGATGTTAATTTGTTCGGTAATTTTTTCATTGACTTGATAATGTCTGCTTCACTGAAAGGTATTATTTGAATATTCGTGGTGTGGAATACGGTGAAATAGGTATGAGGAATTCGGTCCGCTCTTTAATGATCAGCTTGACCTAGGTTACATTAAAATCCTTTTGTTTCAGTACACTCAGTTAATTCAAGAGGATAAAAATTCAGTTCGAGATGAGAAACAAGCTGATTTTTTTCTTGCTTTTTGACCACCTTTTCTGGTATTCACGACGCATAAATCAATAAATTTCGATGATGATTGAAGCTGAAACCTCAACTGACAAAATAACTCATAGGTTTCATATGTCTGCTTTCCATATCGGACAATATACGCTATCATTTTCTATGCCAAGAATCAAGAGGTGTGTACTTCCGAGTAAGTACTATTCAAGACTCTATTCTCTATTGAGCTCATTCCATCTGACTTGACAGATTGAACAATATTCAGTTCATCACCAGAGCAGAGCATATAAGAAAGGATTTTGTTTAATCAAATTTTTTGAGTTGTTAAGTTAGCATCGGAGAATATAATGATACGAACGCCCATAGCAATGATGAGAAACTTTAAACAATAGAGAATTTCAGACCGATCACCATTTCCCAGAACTTCTCCACGGTTTCCGAATACTAGTTTTTAAATTTTTTTTTTGGTTTTTCTCATCCAACAATGCTACAGTTTTGATTGTAGATTTGTCAGGTCCATATAAAACAACATTAGCCATGCGCAGGAGTACACCATTTTCTTTATGTTGCGAAGTTAGGACGTTCTCATGGGAGCTTCTTTCTGTGGAAATCGTAGAGACATTTGTTTCAGGATTGTCCTTGTGCAAAAGTTTATTATGGTGCATCTTGCAACCATTCAGTCCACATATTTTTCGTTTTCTACACTTGCTCGTCTGATGATTTTTTCTCAGACAAGAAAAACAAAGTTTCTTCTTGGTAATCTCGGTCCATCTAGTATCAGTGTCGAGAGCTTTGAATTGTTCACAAGTTTCAATACTGTGATCTTTTTTGGAGCAGAACGAACAAATATCTGGATATTTAGTGGAGGTCAAATAGGTTTTTTCATATTTTTGAAAACTCACGTTCTGATAGGATCTTGATGATGGTTTTGGAGTGCTAACATAGCATGCTGCTGTTGCTATTTCTGACAGCCAATTAGAAAAATCTTCTAGATTGACGAGATGTGCCCTTTTGCTCATAATAACTTCGCCCCATCGAAGTCTTAGTGTGGCGGGTAGTTTATGACACAACTCCTTTAAGACTTGAGGATTTTGTAAATGTGCATCATAATCTAGCGATTTTATGGTCGAAACGAGGCATGCAACGTGATTTGAAAAGTGAATTATACTTTCTATGTCATGATCACGGACTGGTGGCACTGCTCGGACTTTCGATAAGACAACTTCAATTATTTGGTCTGGTCTACCAAATCTCATCTCTAATGTTTTCAGAACTGTATCCAAATTTTGCGGAGACATCATCATACCTGTAACGGCAAATTTTGCTTCTCCTTTGAGGCATTTCTGAAGTTTGATCAGACGTTCTTCCGGAGAGTAGTACATATCGTGGAAATCTGTCTGAACTGGTATACGAAGGATGGCCACTCTTCAGGTTTACCGTCAAAAATTGGGAAGTCTTTATCAACAGTATGACGAGAATATATTTTTTCATCAGACTTGTTATTAGAGGTGACTGTTTTCAGCACATTTCCCAAAGATTCACATAACATTTGAATATCGCACTTCCGGTTGGATTCATTGCTTTTCTCGTAATCCATTTCAATAGTATCATCGGCTTTCAAATCAGAAAATTCAATGGGAATCCTTTCAGAAAACTCCGGAATATTATTTACCCATTGTGCAACAGATGATCTGATTGGAGATAAATGAGAGGAGTGCACGTCTCCTTCAGGTTTCACTAACTTGATATCTGGATACAAACTACTTCTGCTAGATCTTGAACCTCGCTCTGCGTTTTCGTTTATTTCAGCTTCTTTCACTTGGCATTCCATTTCTAGAAGCTTCAAACGTGTGTTTTGCATTTCAAGTTCTATGGCTTGTTTGGCCTTTTCGGTTTCTAACGCCAGTCGTTTCTTCTGAAGGTCTATACTGACGTTCGAATTTTTCGATTTCAGAGAACATTTCGGCGAAACGGATGTTTTCCCGGTAGATTTCGGCGATTTGACGGGTTCTTTTGCTTCTTGTGTCGAGCCATTGTCTTTGGAATTCATTTCATATCTAACACTTCTGTCTGGACGTCCTTTCCCAAAGGCTGGTGGCCAAAGATAATCGCTATCAAGGTGTCTGTTCAAACCTGACGTCTGTCGTAATCTTGTACCAGATTCTTGGGGAATTTCCTCAATCGAATTTCTTGTAGACATGATATGTTTTCACGAATAAACTACCCACAGGACTCGTAGGATGGCTCGAAGGACCAAAATGTTACTTATTTTCGTTGAAAAATAACTTTTCTTAATGGACTGTATGACTTTTTTTTATTTGTCTATCAAAATTGACAATAATAATCAACGCAAAAACAATAGAAACGCACAATCACAATATACAAAGTAGTACAAAAATGTTACATATTACATGCAAATATATTCAAAAATGTTATAGAAGAACGTCTTCAACAAGAACGTTCAATGGATTTCTTGAAATCACATAGAATTTTGATACCAATGCAACATGGTAAACAAACAGATGTCTCAACACAAAAGTCTGAAGATATCCTTCCAATTACCTCAAAAATCAAAATCTATTTTTGAATACCAGAAAAACGTGAGTAATCCGTTTCCATATAAAAAAAACATCAAATTATTTCATCTGTTACAAAGCGCTCAGACTGGCGTAGGTATACATATAGACGAAAATCTGAATTGGGATGCCCATTGTGAACATCTTGAGTGTTGAGAGCTGTTTTAAACAGGCACCAACTGATGTATCATGCTCAGGTCGAGTCCAAGTTGTGTTATGGAGTATATAACGATTCATGTTCGATATTTCTGGACGAGTTTCCTGCATAATAATTCTCGAAGGATATGAAGTTTCAACTTCACTCTGAATAATGATATCCACAATATTGACACACGACAAAAGGTACTAATATACACCAATACACTCAAATACAAAATCACTCAAAATTTTCCGAAATGTACCTACTGGACCCACAATTCATAATAAGAGCCACAGAAAATCAAACGAAATTCAGGAGCAGACAGAGGTCGTTTTTGATCAATAATTGTTTTCATACACTGAATGAACATTTCAGTTTTTCTGCCCCATAATTTCTAATCACTCATCCTTCAGATGTTACATTCAGTCTGTATATTTGTAGATTGTTTTTTCTTGTATTTGGTTCATTTTGCATGTGTGTACGTGCTACTCTGACAATTTCCATACGAAATGTAAATGTTCGTCATAATCAAGGAAATGAAGAATCTGAATCTGAAATGAGGCAAATTGGATGGACGTCAAAACTTCTTGTTGACTTTACCGTACCTTGTTACTTGAACCTCCTATCATATTGATCACTGAGAAGGGTTAGGGTTGTTTTTAAATATTCAGTGAGAATATCTTCACGTGTCAATGCTCCTGCGCACTGAACGGTATGAATATTTTCTAAGAGGATGTTAATAGTTACTATTTGCACTGAACTCCCCTTGGAATACTCTAAATTGTACGGTTGGAAGCTCTACGTCTATTCATCGGGGACTATGTGAATTGTATTGAAAGCCAGTGTGGCTTTCCTAATGAGAGATAGTCTAGCAGCACCGGCACGTGATTTTTCGGTGACCTATTAGAATGAATTAAGGGTCGCCTGAATAAACATCAACACTAAAGTTGTCATGGTGACCAGCAGTCGATTTAATTCGACGTGAATGATAAATAACTGTTGCCCTCTGTTTTTTATCAAAGGTGTCTCTGCTGAATTTTTATATACTTAGCTCAAATAACGTATCAAAAATATGGAACATGCTTCTTTTGGAATAATATTAGCTATGGAAAATGAAATTGATTCTCGAAAACACTATTCCTATATTTCAACGTCCGTGAAAATCATCCATGTTAACAAAATACTTATATCAAAGCTCTAGCTTTCAACAATTGTGGGAAATGTTTGAAAGGAAAAATAAAATTATGCCCTTCAAAATATGATTTTTTATTCTCAGCTGACGAAACCTTCCTATACCTAATTCTGTTCGGAATTTTTTTAAATCCAAGAAGTAACATATTTCTGTAATCTGATCGTAAATTCCTCATGGATGAGATCGAATTGTCGTCCTTTCATTTCTTAGCGGCCGGATTTACCAATCACCTATCATCACGAGTGTTTGCGGGTAAAAGGACAAGGAAACTGTTAACATGAGGGGCACGGATTTGTTATTTTCTTTTCTTTAATATCAGTTTCCCTAGTAAGGAGTACACTCAAGGCGAAAATTTCGTAAAGGTCATCAAACATTTAAATTCAGGCAAAAGTACCTTATACCTAGAAGTAACCAATAAGTAAGTTCACTCCCCATCTTTGATGTATCGGTCTCAGATTTCATTTTTTGCTGACGTGTGCCCGGACAGGAGGGTATCGGCTCAGAGCTATTCTGCTCCTATTCTGTGATTATATTTCATGCCTCACTCACTTGGTTGCGCTGTAGGTCGGCTGAGCCCAAAATTCCAGAGTGAATTTACTTATCGTGTACTACTATAGTGCTAAAGGGTACTGAGTCTACTTTTAACTTCTCTCTACAATTTTTCACATAGACACCCACTAAACTACACTTTTTATTGCCTGCTGAGTCGTTAGAAACCCACCTTCCATAATTATAACCTGGATGACCAAGCTTCGCTCTTTTTGGTAAATCGTGTCTCTGAATATTATATTTAGACAAAAATTCCATACTGATGAAATATGGATAATACTTTTTGATCTCACCGTCATGATAACAAAAAAGTATGAACTGGTTATGTCGGGCGTTGTTGCCAAGCGGTCCTTATATTTAATTTGACAATTTCACTGCTGGCAGAATTTTTATGACCCTTGCCCGTACAAGGCTCTGCCCTCTGGACTCACTCGTAAGATTGTTCAGCAGAGGGAAATATAAATGCAAAAAAATAAAGAATCACGAGTGCGATGTTTTGCCTGAAAACACAGATCACACGACGTTTTCCAAAAATGAAACCTAGCTAGATCGATTCATCTCCACCGTAAACCCCTGCATACTAATATTTATCAGAGCAATTCAGCAGACTGATGAAAATACAATATTGATCCACATATTTATTTACGAGCCACTGATACTTCACTATAACTATTTTATCATGTTTAAAAAAAAGGATATGTGAGAATCTTGTGAGGCCTTGTTGTTTCATTGGAATACTGGCCTTTCAGGGCGTCGGGAATGGTGATACTCATTTCAATCAAAGTTTGCAGATGATTCCTAATTTTTCGTATCGGGTAAACCTGACATATATAGAGAAATTTGGAGTTCTATTCACTGTAGATGGAATCGAATATTACTGCTATAATTATTTTTACGGCTCATTACAGAACTAAAAGATTTAGCCTATGTCCAAGTCATTGTGGTGAGATTTGATTGATTACAAGTGCACGTCTTTTTCTCGTACATGTTTAGAATAGAATAGAATTTATTTATCCTTTGTGCTACATGAGATAGATGGGATACGTCAATTAGAATTTTGATCTAATACATATAAATATGACCAACGTATACACCGTGATGAAAATCTAGCTTATATTCCTATGTAACTAGAGTCGGTACAATGAATGACTTCGGTAGTTCCTTTACCGACTCGATAGACAGTTATTTGTTGAAGTTCAATATGGTGTGAAATTTCCATACCGAATACCAGTCGTACTTGAATTATCCTTGGAAATTTTTTAGTGCTCGAATATTTTGAGGAAATTAATTTTAAAAATATTCGTGAGCTCGAAAAAATATTCGGAAATAATTCAGGCACTAATGGTATTACAGGTGAAAATGTTTTTCTTCGTTTTATCATATTTTTCTTCATTTCCATTGATGATAATCTTGTGGTTGACATCGGTTTCAGAATGCTGACGATATGGGAATGTTAAACTTAAATACACATGACTTTTTTTCTTATATCAAATGTGTTGATACTGTTTTTCTTCAGAAATTGTTAGCAAGAGTTTTTAAATTCAAATAGATTTTGCAGGTAGTTTCTGCATTACCTTAGATTGTGAAGTATTGGGGAACTCCACAGACAACTTCTCCTCTTTTACTTTACTTGTTACCGATTTTAACCAATTTGATTCGATTTTTACCCGCAGTCAGCCCTCATGAGATCCCTCGTAACGCCCTCAAAACCAAAACATTGTAGAAAATCAAGCGTGATGTAGTTGGATGGTACAACTGAATGTTCCCTGTGGTACACCATATAGAACGAGTGCTTTCTTGATGAATAGAGGCTGCATTCTGCTATGGTGCATATAGTTTGCCTCTATAGGGGATATGTTCTATCGATAAGGACGAAAATGCGTTCAATGAATGATAGCAGTACATGGGATACACGTGGTGATTTCATAGAACGGTTGGTCTCAGAACATAAACATGTTTTGCTTTGCCATTCAGGTTATGTTTTCGGAAATATCCAGGGGACCGACCGGCCCTGACGTCTAGTGTTTACTGAAACTTCACTTCAATTCCGAAGGAAAATCCAGCTCAACCCTCGTAACTCATACCCCCTCTCCGAAAGAAAATAGAGAGGGCGGTTACGTGAAGTCGAGCAATTACTTATAGCAAAACAGACCGATTTTTATAGTTCGCCGACTTCTTCGCAACGAAAATGAAACCGAATGATAGAAAGTGAAGAGAGTCAGTGGGCCGTTGAAACTTTACTGGTATCGAATTCTATCAGGGTCACTAACCACTTTCTATAACTCTTCTTTGTTTATATCCATAACAATACTCGAAGCGCATCGTTGAAGGAATGGTTATGTTATCGTAGCACCGATAATTTATGTAACATTATTCTTGTTGATCTTCACTCGCGTTTATCTGGAACAAGTCCAGTGGCGCACGAAAGGTTCAAATATTTTATGTTTCGTCGATGATGGGTACAGATTCTCATTTACGGCGAGATTTTGCTATTCACTACCGCTTCTCGTATCCCAGACATAAACATTTCTGTTTTTTTTTGTGGAGTTCCGATCTTTTCAGATCGGTGTAGGTGTTTGTGATCAATTATTGTCGTGTCCTTGCTCGTTTATTTTTTTATGAGTGTAAATTTCTATATCTTCAATAGTAGATTATACCACGACTTAATAATAATAGTCATAGTAATAGAGTAGTATACTCTACTTTATTCACGACTGATTTATTCATCATATATGAATGATTCGTCAGTTTCATTCATCTCAATACAAATACACAAACACCACCTACGCGTTTGACACTGACACTTTGGAGTTTCTTTATATCGTTGCCATGGTAATATTCAATTCGAGAAATTTTGTGAAAGGACTAGAAGAGGAAATAAAGACTATTACAACTATTCCCTTGCCATTATTACCTCAGGGAATAATGTATGATATTATACTGCAGAAACCATGAGTATAATACTTACATTATGTATCAGTTGCAAATAAAGGTCATTGTTTGCAAGTGTCCATACCATTCTAGCTGCTTTCAAGCTAATCGTCCATTTTTGCATTTTTCCCTTCCATATTTTCTCTAATGGTCTCAACTGTTACAGGGTCAAGTACAATTGAGCCGGAACATCTTCCTCAGTACCTACATCATTTCGATTGAGATACGTTTTTGTGATATATTGTATTTTGTCCATTATATTAATTCTCTCATGATGTTGTGAAAGAATGATAGCAAATACCGACATATTGGTGAAAAAGATGGTAGATCCAAAAGTACGTCTTTGTGATTCTGAATTATGTATTCAATATTTCTCAATTTTGTTTAGGGAAATTGATTATGTTAATTTCGATATTTTCAATTCTGATGCTGTCACTGAACGGCCTTATATAAGCCATTTAGTGATATTGATGAATTCATATTCATGTCACACAGCAATAAAATCAGTCGACGATATGAAATATTTTTTAAGGAATTTGATAACCAAAAAACAGTAGCACGTTTCTTTCGGAATCAACTCATTTTCCAGCCAGTCGTAATTATGTTCGAACGGTAAATAATCGCGAAAGGCACGGTACCATATCAGCAATGTTTTCCGTAATCACTCTGGCATGTTAGGTCAACATTTCCATTGTTCTGCACGCCCTATCAAGGTGTCGAACTCAAGCGATCCGTACGAAATTCGCGGCTAATTGACTTTTGTACACGCCAATACACCCACCGTCAATTAAGAGAAAGAGGTATAATGCCGATATTTCATTATTGATGCGGAAAACCGGACTTGGCTTTCAATTCCGCAAAAAGCTCGAGGGGTTGAACGAGCGAAAAAAGTAGACGGGTGGATTAAGTGGATTATTTGGTGTTTGATTTTATTTTTAGTTCAGTGGGATGTTCGTATATCAGATGATTGTAGATGGAGGATTTGAAATTTGCGGTGTGTGTTTACATTGAATGACTTCATATGAGTTCCAGGTTGGTTCTGTATTGAATGTTTCATCAAGAATCTGCATAAAAAATATGTTTTTAGTGATAACGATTTAACAAAAATGAATAGATATTTTTTTCTCCACTATCACATATCAGCACAGGTCATAGGAACAAGTAGGTATAGATAGGAAATATGTGTTTCCAATGAAGTATTGCGCCATGCCCCTTCACCATCTGCTGACCCCAAATGTATAGAAATATTCTATGAACCAGAGAAAACTGTGAAAACTACACATAAAGATAACTGACCAGCCGAAGATAGGATTTGGTATTCCATATTTGGATAAATCAAATGAAGCCAATAAACTATAAAATTCTATCCCGCCACCAATATTAAAAATCATTTCTTGGTTGGGAAAACAATTCTTCTGAAAATCTATGGATTTGAGGATTTACATGTGATATAGTTCCTTTGCTCAAAATTGGTAGGGATTGATTTAGTGATGTATGTCAATTCTACTTTCACTCAGAAAGTTCTCAGAATGCTGAGCAAGGGAGGCGTTCTCACACAAAAAAACATATGAATTAATTCAATTTGGTGATTTTTATTATTACCATCGGAATCATTGATCGTGATTTATTTCAATTCAACCTTGAAAATTTATTCACCTTCTTCTTCTTCTTCTTCTATTTCTTCATTTGACGTCGGCCTATTTCCGCTACCAAGGCCAATCACCGAAGCCGGTGAGCACACTTCCCCCAACCGGAAATTTTGCCGAACCCTCTGGTATTCCAACCAGAGGTAGGGATCTTTAACGAGCCCAACATCCATGGACTCTGGACCGACGGCTTTACGTCCCCTCCGAAGGACGGCATATCCTCAATATATCTTGTGCTCATTGATATATTGTCTGCGAGCTATGATATGCTATTCCGCTGCAGCTGTACGGGCTTTCGACACGATATTTCCCTGCATGGTCACCTATCCAAGTACTAACCGCGCTCGGCGTTGCTTAACTTCAGATATCGAATGACTGTCAGTCAACCTGAAAAGCTGGGCCATGCCCCATTCACCTTTACTCACATGTACCAATCGAATATGTGAATAAAAACACTGGCTATTGAGGGGCTCACTCACTAAGTCTCTCCGGTTTGATGAATTCACCAATTTCCCCATATAAACAAAACGCCAAGGTGACAACTTGTAATATGCAGGAGTTACATGGTATAGTAATGTAGGGACTTCGAGTTATGATTCAGGCAACATCACATTGTAAGGGAAAACTCTTTATTCTTTTTCTACGAAAAGAACCAGATGAAACTTTGGTTACAGTGAAAATCTGTTTGGAAAAATACTGAAGTATTACTTTTTTTGTGAGCGGGCGAATGTGTATATATTCAATATTGAATAGTGGTTCAGCAGAATATACGATGTGTTACATGGACACTTATAAAATCTCTCGAAAATGGAACACTACGGTTATATTTGCGTGGTAGCAAGCTGGTGATTCTCCAGCAAACAACAATCCTAAAATATCATGGCCTTTTCATAATAGGTATTAGCTATCTGAGGAAAATTGTTGAAATGTAGCACCTGCACCCTACTTCATTCAGATCTGTTATATGTTTATGATCTTCAGTTTCACGAATCTTGATATTTTTTTCTGAGTACTTCATTTAGATCTGTTATATGTTTTTAATCTTCAGTTTCATGAATCTTGATATTTTTTCTGAACACATAACTTTTTATATATAACGCATTGGAAAATTTTCAATTTCGTGAATTAGACTTATGGTACACCCCTTTATTGTTTTCATTTCCTCAGCTATTTCCAGGAAATTCGGGATATGGAATATGCTTACAAAGAGGCATTATTTGACGTAATGGGATAGTTTTTGGAAATGACATCAATATTTATTTTGGGATGAAACGTTCTGAAAATTATTATATTTTTTGATTTTACATAGTTTTCTGAATGAAAATATGAACTTTGAATGATGGATGAATGTATGTTCATTGTCATAAATATGGTAAAGGTACAATTTGAAATGAAAAATACTTCAATAATCACATATGAAACCACATAAACCACCTGGGCAATAGTTCGTACGTGGTGAGACAACTGAAGAATAAAATAGAATAAATAGTTAAAATATATTGAATCTCAATCAATACTTATATCTAAACTTATCTAACGAAAGCCCATTGGAAAATTTTAGTAGATGTTATAGGTAATGATAATGACTCAATGTTTAAAAAAAATGTGATATCACATAAGATAAGAAACAGCATTGCTTAACCATAACATCACAATAAATGTACGTAATCAGTTTATTTTCCATCAAAGATCGTCAATTAATGTGTTAATGTGTACAACGTTGTAATGCACCTCTAAGTATTGTCCAATACTTCAGCTACGATAAAAAGTTGATCAGTGGTATACCTTCAGTGATAATATTAAAAATGTATTTTGCGAGACATATAGTGTGCTCTTGAAAGATCTCCCCAACCTATCATTCCATGGCTCAGATGTGATTCTACCAAACTGTGATAGATCATTACTCTCTCATTTTCATTCTAAAATTCAACAAATTTTCTACATCTTTATGAAATTCACCTCAATTTTTTCCAAAAATGCTGGCCTTATTGCGAAAGAATTTTGTATGGTTATATCACAGTTTGGAAGAGCCGCCTCAAGGCTACCGAATGGTGAGTAAACCAGCTTTTTAAAATTTTCCTATAATAGTCTGTGGTACAACCAGGTTTCAATTTCGTCAAAATCTCTTTCAATTTGAATTTTCAAATTGTACCAATTTGTGTCTCTATAGATAACCACCGTATCATCGGCAAAACTTATGTTTCGATCCTCTTTCTCCACGAGAAATATGTTATTCATATAAATTGTGAATATCAAAGAACCCAACACCGACCCTTGAGGCACACCACATGTTGCTTCCTTTGTTTCACTGATTTTTTAATTCATTTTGGATAGTTGTTTTCGGTTTTTCAAATAACCCCAAAAAGAACTATGTGCTTCACCTCTTATTCCCATGTCCTCTAAGGTTTCCAGGAGAACGGGATGGTGAACGGTGTCAAAAGCCTTTGCCAAGTCAAGAAATATATCGGTTACTGGTTCTCCTTCATCTATACATTCGTACTGTTTGCTAATAGATGTATTGCGTCTTGGGTTGACTCGTGGTTTCTAAAACCGAACTGAGAGTTTGAAAGTAAATGATATTTTTCCAGGAATTTATTAACTCTAGCTTTCACAATCTTTACAAACTCAATCTAGGCTTATTATAAGTGAAATCGGTCTGTGCTTCTCCACATCATCCCTGTCTCAAGCTTTGAAAATTGGTAGTACAATACTGTTTTTGAATGCCATTGGAAATTGCCCTGCTTTGAGTGAATTGTTTATTATCACAGTGAGGGGATGACTTATATAATCCACTGATCTTATTATAACCCGATGCTCTATTGGGTTTCAGGTCATAAACAATAATTGTTTTTCACCCCACCTTCAGTTGCTAGATACAGAAACAACGAGAGGCAACTCACAGTCCTATCTTCTCTATCGTTATTGGGTCGATTGATTTTACTGGCTAAATTTTCACCAAGTTCGACAAAATATTTATTGAATATATTTGCCATTTGCACTTCATTACTACATAATTGGTTATCGTTTTTGATATTCGAATCTTATTCGGTTCATGACAAAATGGTTGAGGCTTTCGCGGCCGAGGTTATTAGTATAACTACTGCTCTTCGGGCTTGAAGGCCGTCGTACTTTGGAATTTCTTCCTGACGTTTTGCTAGCGCGAGTGGCCAGCTTCTTCAGAGGCTTATTCATCTCCGATGACTAAACAGTTCGATTTCTCAAGGCGTATTTATATTGATGCAGGTAGTCTGGAGTGTTAATTACTTCTGTCGGGTTCGGGGAATAATCATCATTATTAGTTGCCGCACTACCTGCTGTGATTTCATTAGTTATTCTTGATTTCTTTAGAATCGGATTCCAAATTCTGTTTAGAGTCAACGTTTCTTCCTTTCTGTTAAAATTGTCCGCATGTTTTTGGATCTCTATTGCCTCCCGTACCAGTCGGCTATGGTAACCCTGGTTGGGGGCAATCAGTGTTGCATTTTCGAACAGAATCTTGTGGTCGCCCTCGCTCAATGCGTGTTCCGCCACCGCCGATTTGTCGGTTTGCCCCAGCCTGCAGTTCCTTTGATGCTCTTTGAGCCTTGTACCCATGGATCTTTTCGTGGTACCGATGTAAACCTTCCCACAGGTGCACGGTATTCGATAAACCCCTGCCGCTGACAGTGGATCTCTTTTGTCCTTAACCGACCTGAGGCTTTGCTGGATCTTCTTGGTCGGCTTGAAAACTGTTTTTATGTTATATTTCCCCAAGAGTTTTCCAATTCTGTCAGTGACTCTCGGGATATATGGCAGATATGCATTCGCAACTACCTGAGAGTCATCCCTGTTATGAACCGTGGGACTCTTCGGTTTCATGGCCCTGTTGATCTCAGATACACTGTACCCATTCGACCTCAAGGTCACTTGAAGATGTTCCAGTTCCTGCTCTAGATGTTCTGGTTCACAAATCCTTCGAGCACGTTCAGTTAGGGTAGATATGACTCCTCTCTTTTGACTAGGATGGTGGTTCGATAGTGCGTGCAGGTACCTATCCGTGTGCGTGGGTTTTCGGTATACTTTGTGGGTTAGTCTAGCGCCACATCGTTCAATCAGAACATCTAAGAAGGCTATCTGCTGGTTCTGTTCGGTTTCCATGGTGAACTTGATGCTGGGGTGTTGAGCGTTTAGGTGGTCCAGAAGAAGGTTCAGAGCGTCCCTTCCATGTTTCCAGACGACGAAGGTGTCATCCACGTAGCGTAGCCACAAGGTCGGCTTCAAATCAAAGGCGTCGATTGCCTTCTCTTCAAACCGTTCCATAAAGAAGTTGGCTATCATTGGGCTCAGTGGACTTCCCATCGCCACTCCATCCAATTGCTCATAGAAGCTACTTTCAATGGAGGGGAAACTTCTATGAGCAATTGGATGGAGTGGCGATGGGAAGTCCACTGAGCCCAGTGATAGCCAACTTCTTTATGGAACGGTTTGAAGAGAAGGCAATCGACGCCTTTGATTTGAAGCCGACCTTGTGGCTACGCTACGTGGATGACACCTTCGTCGTCTGGAAACATGGAAGGGACGCTCTGAACCTTTTTCTGGACCACCTAAACGCTCAACACCCCAGCATCAAGTTCACCATGGAAACCGAACAGAACCAGCAGATAGCCTTCTTAGATGTTCTGATTGAACGATGTGGCGCTAGACTAACCCACAAAGTATACCGAAAACCCACGCACACGGATAGGTACCTGCACGCACTATCGAACCACCATCCTAGTCAAAAGAGAGGAGTCATATCTACCATAACTGAACGTGCTCGAAGGATTTGTGAACTAGAACATCTAGAGCAGGAACTGGAACATCTTCAAGTGACCTTGAGGTCGAATGGGTACAGTGTATCTGAGATCAACAGGGCCATGAAACCGAAGAGTCCCACTGTTCATAACAGGGATGACTCTCAGGTAGTTGCGAATGCATATCTGCCATATATCCCGAGAGTCACTGACAGAATTGGAAAACTCTTGGGGAAATATAACATAAAAACAGTTTTCAAGCCGACCAAGAAGATCCAGCAAAGCCTCAGGTCGGTTAAAGACAAAAGAGACCCACTGTCAGCGGCAGGGGTTTATCGCATACCGTGCACCTGTGGGAAGGTTTACATCGGTACCACGAAAAGATCCATGGGTACAAGGCTCAAAGAGCATCAAAGGAACTGCAGGCTGGGGCAAACCGACAAATCGGCGGTGGCGGAACACGCATTGAGCGAGGGCGACCACAAGATTCTGTTCGAAAATGCAACACTGATTGCCCCCAACCAGGGTTACCATAGCCGACTGGTACGGGAGGCAATAGAGATCCAAAAACATGCGGACAATTTTAACAGAAAGGAAGAAACGTTGACTCTAAACAGAATTTGGAATCCGATTCTAAAGAAATCAAGAATAACTAATGAAATCACAGCAGGTAGTGCGGCAACTAATAATGATGATTATTCCCCGAACCCGACAGAAGTAATTAACACTCCAGACTACCTGCATCAATATAAATACGCCTTGAGAAATCGAACTGTTTAGTCATCGGAGATGAATAAGCCTCTGAAGAAGCTGGCCACTCGCGCTAGCGAAACGTCAGGAAGAAATTCCAAAGTACGACGGCCTTCAAGCCCGAAGAGCAGTAGTTATACTTATTCGGTTCAGTTCTAGAAACAAACTCATTGATTAGTTCCCATAACTTTAACGATTAATTTTTTTTTTCATTTTTTGTGATAATTTTTTTTGCTTCCTTCATTAACTTATCTGTAACATTTTCGCAATCCAAATATTCTTTTTTTTATTATCGTTACGATTTTTGTCAAATTCAAAATACAAATTGTTTTTTCTGTTAACTGACTTGACTAACGACGGAGTAATCTAGCTTTTTGTTTTTTTTTATTATGTTTTAGCCGTGAGTAAACAGTAGATTGTTGTATTGCTTTCTGTATTATATTTATCAATTTGTTTGTTTTAGTATCAAGATCTGATTCCAGAAGAATGTCATTCAAGGGAGTGAATTGTTAATAGTTGTTTTTTATCAATATGTTCGATGATGATCAGTTATAGTTGTAGTATGGTAGTATGGTATCATAATTATTTGTATGAACAAATATATGGTCGAGACATATGTGTGTCAAATTTTTTGCACCCTGGTGGGCATATTAATTGTTGACCTGTAGCCAAATTAATTCATGATATGAAGATTTTTTTGTTTCCTTTGTTTCTTCTAATATGTTATTATCTATATCCCCTGAAAATACATATAGTCACATTTTTCGTTATCTTTTTCTAATATGTCATATAACTCTTCGGTTAACGTGTTCACATCACTAGCAGGTTATCTGTCAACTGGATTTATTATGAAGCCGTTATTCTCACAGTGCAATTCTAGCCTAAGTGAGTTATTCTTATTCAATTTTATCAATCAGTGAGAGACATACACTTCAGATTTAATGGATAATACAACTCCTCCATTTCGCTTGTAATTGCCATAGTTATTCAATATTCTGTATTCATCAATATTGAAAACATTTATATCGGGTACCTGTCTTGTTTCTGTTAACACTACGCAGTTAACACTGCTCTTCTAGGTTTTCGAAAATATCAAAAACTCATCTAGATTGCAATCTAAATATTACAATTTTAAAATTTGGCAAATCTCATCAATTTTCAAGACTTGTTTCACTTCCTCAGATGTATTGAGGTCATATTTTCTGAGTTTTTCAATAACATCTTTTTTATCTGGGACCACCTAGAAATAATGAATCCAGTCCAGGAAAAAATTAAAATTACTTTATATATTCACCATACCGCACAATTATTGAAGGTGAAGAAAATACCGGATATTATCTGAAACTGAGTAATAAGATTAAATATTATTTTTTATTCTCTTGCCTGGTCAAGTAGGAATATCTCCTTCGCCGATCCTCTGTTTGTATTTTCCTTGATGTCTGGTGGCGTAAGTTTCTGTAGCTCCTTGTTGGGGACTCTTTGTGTAGCCCTCGTGTCAGGTGTTTATTCCTGCGAAAGGTGTTTCTCTTGTACTTTCTGTTCGATATATTCTTCTATGTCTGTGATATTTTCTCTTGTCTTCAAGGTTATCGCAGGTGTATGAGTCTCCATCAATCACCAGCTTGTTCTTGTAGAGTTTCGTCTGGTAATTTTTCTCTTTTGCTTCCTTGTGGTATTTTTATAGTACTTGTTTTCTTCTCTTTCTCGCGGGGTAACGTCACGATTAATGGATATGTTAGTAACCTTCAACTTGTTGCATTTATTCAGTATTTCCTGTTTTTTGAGATAGCGCGTTAGTTGTATGAGGATCGGCCGTGTTTTATCCATATTAGTTCTGCCTAACCCGTATTTGTTGTTATAACATCAAGTTATTCTTCAAAAATATTTTTTATTTTTTCTTCCAGCAAGTCAGTGTCTTTGTTCTCTTGAACGCCGTGTGTAATAATATTGTTTTCTTTTGTTTTCCTCTTATCGTTTTCTATACTTCTCCTAAGGTTATCGTTGTCTTCTTCTACCCTATGGACTTTTTTCCAACTCCTTTATTTTAGTTCTCGATAAAAGCAGGTTTTTTTTTAATGTTCAAATATTGTCTCCTATCTCTTTATTTTGTTCACAAAGCGTTTCGAACATTTGCTTGATTTACTTGTCTATCCCTTTTGTTGAGGATCTGTTGATTTTCAATGTGGCAACAATGTATGGTATAGTTACAATGGGATGTTGTGAATCCAAGAGTCCAAAGGTCGCTTTATGATTGTTTCCTTTGGGTTATCCACATACAAACGCATATAAATATGCAGTATTTGGTTTGTAAATTCACTCATTTTTTTCAGTAGGCATCCAGTCACCTCGAAGTTCATATTACTAAATATTCTCTGACAAAAACCTCGGTATTTTTGGAGTCACTTGAGAAGTCGCTGAGAATATTACTCCGATCCAACTCCGGCCCGATGTCGCCTCTAGAATCGGAACGGTGTGGGATCGGAAAGGGGTGACCACACATGTCATTTGGTTCGATACACTAGCCACTCACCAATCGTTTTGCAAACAATATCGCGGATGGTCCCATACGCAAAATGCTTAACAATTTTAGCAACTGATATCAGCTATGGTGACACTTTGTTCAGATGAAGAAGATGAAGGAACAAAAATTTCTGCGGAAACCGCAGATTTTGGTACAAGCTGCTGGGAAAAAAATATCTGCAGGAAGGAGATTTTTCCACACTTCTACCTCATCTGTTAGACGACGGCACACAAGTTCAGACGGTTGATGTAGGCTTTCCACCTGTTACAAGTTGAACTCCAAGAATATTTGTTCAAGAAAGAGATATAGCAGAAGACTATCTACTTTCACACATCTTTTCCCTTTACTGATTAACACAATTACGAGTGCGCCTGGAAGGCAGAACCTTGTGTGTTCAAAGGTCGGCTTATCATTTTGGGTACCGAAGCGCTCTGGGGTGTCCTACAGATTTTTCACGGAAGCGAATTTGCTATCTCAATTGTAGGGAAACCCAGGAAAACCTACGGTGCCACCGGTTCGGTTGGTCTATTCAATCCAGATATTCCACTTACCAGGATTGGGTATCTGAGCAACTAACAATTGCCTATCGCACGGAACCGGTCAGAAAATTTATGTCTGAATATAGGTACTGCGCCTTAGACTGCTTCGCTACACCGATCGACAAGACACTGTTTGGCTGTTTTTTTGATATAAGATACTTATTTACTTGCCTAATATACCTCAGAATTTTTTCCAAACCACGTGTTTGTAGACGGAGTTTATGTACTGCTCTTTGCTTCTGTCATACCGTACTGAGAACTAGATACTTTCTTACTGCTTCAATGAACTTCTCCGGTTGTATAGCCGTCATTTATCCTATTTCATTTGAAAAATCAAAAAATAACACCATGCGAAACTCAAAATGAAATACCAAACAACAGACGTCCCGCAGTCAGAAAACGAATACACTACACGATCGGATCATGGATTGGATGCATGATCGGAGTCGGGTGGGAGTCGGGATTTGCAAGAGTTGGAAAGGTGGGACGTTTGCTGTTCAGTGTTCGGTACCAAGTACCATTCTCCTCGTCCGACTGTATGATCGTAGTCGGATAGGTGCATGATAGGTGGTCTCGGCCTTGTAATCGTCTTCTAGTTCCTTGCATATTGTCAGGGAGTTCGTTATGAAACAGAAAACAGATTTTGGTGTCTCGATGAAGTGTTTTTCTACTGCCACTATTTCAAACCGTTCATTATGTATTTGATTGCTGTTAGGTTTAGGTAATGGCTCATTTAGAATACAAGTGTATTCTAAATTGATAACAGCCGCTTCCGGATTGTTTTTTATAAAATGATGGGTTATGTAACATTTGGCCGGATGAATTTAATATCATTACTCTACAGTTGATTGCCCAAAAACGAAATTCATAGAATTTTCGTTTCAAATTCTCTGTGAAATTGAATTGTAAATGATATTTTTAGGAAATCTGGTTTAACAGTTTGTGGTTTGGTACTGTATCTAGTTCTATCTATGAAGCAAGCTATGTTTTACCTACTTGCTGTCATCCTGTGTCTCGTTGATCATAGAAAATGAGCGATAACGAAGAAATTTGTGCTACACCAGCAGAAAATACCGCACATGGCGCCAGTAGAAAACGGACAGTACGCAACTCGAGGAAAAGGCTAGTTACGTGCATTCGCGAATTGCCGCACTCAGCTGAAGGCTAGTACTCAAAATTCTTGCTCTTACGTAATAGGCTAGTTATCCTTCTCGTTACGTAATACAATATATTATTCGTTACTGAATACATCATTGGAGATCGTAATGATTTCAGAAATAAATATTATAGAAAGTGTCGGCTAAGAGCAGTTACTTATCACCAGTTGTAGTCGGATCGATATCCGTTCGGAAATGACGGGCTAGAAATGACTTCAAGCGTCCTTAGTGGTCAAGTCGGGTGATCTTGTAGGCTACCTGACTGAACCATGTATGTTTTCTATTCCATTATTCAAATATCAATTATGGTGTGTCATTATATCAGGAAAATTGTCTATATATAAGAAATGCATTAACATATAGGGTGTTTCATTTGTAACTCAAACGTGAATTTCATTTCCGGAAAAACCGGTAGGTGAAAAAAATCTTCCTTTACATAAAATGGTGCCTCTTTGTGAACATAATCAATATTTTGATTTCGATATGGATTTCTAGAGAAATGAAGAAAAGAAGGAGGGTGTACCCTAAGTCTCTGTCAACGTCAACCGTTACACTGAAAATTAAAATTTGAATTTTGAATTCGGTCGCTCTGAAAATTCAACGTCTTGTCGAAACGGATCATTTGTCTGCAACTCAGAAACATCCATACCATTTACAGAAATTTGTCTTTGACATCTCGTCTAGAGCCTTCTTGTTTGTGAGAACTGATTATTATTAAACAAAATGGCAGCGACTTTGAATTTGATTTCCGTTACAAAAAAAAATTGTGCTGTCATCTGAAAGTGTGTCATAAATTTGAAAACTACATTATTTTTGCACCTATATACGAACGATTCATAAAATTCTCTGTTCCTCGAAAGTTACTCACTCAATAGTTAAATATATCATTATAGGATATATAAAACATGTATTGAAAAAATCAGCAGTCGATAACCTACTTCTGTTATTACTGGAGAAAAATCACCAACTCCAAAATTTGAAATGCTTGAACAACAGTAACCTATTATTCAGCAAATTGGCACTTCAGAAACTGATTCATGAACACTTCATCAATTGTAAAATACCCGGGTAAACACGCGTGTATGTACAGCTCAACCAATCCATCTTATTGGCAAAGAACTAATGACGTATATTCCAACACTCTCTAAGAATTCTAGAAAGATGAAAACTTTCACTGTTGAAATTGATTTCTGGTAGGTGTATTTTCTTTCGTCATGCTCTGCATTACCAGTGTGCAACTGGAAAAGTAGCTGATTTTGTGCCAGGATATATTGGATAAGCTGTATGTATTCCTAAGATATATAGTTACATTCCAACTGTCTCTATGACCATGAGTCGGTAAGTTTGAAACCTTCGGTGTGAGAGTAAACACTTTTTATTGATGATTATTCCACCACCAGACCAATAACAACTTCCAATAACAACTGTATATATATATGTCATATACAGTGTGCCCCTAGACCAGTGGGACAGTTGAATATCTCTTGAACCAATAGGAATTTTCAAAATCTTATGAGTTCACATTATATCGCATTATGAGAGCTAACTTCAGGAACTAAAATTTTTATACGAGGGGCGCAAGAAAGGCTCACGAAATCGAACATCAATTTTTTCAAATGGAACACCCCATATATTTCAATATATCTGAACTCTCATTCCTTTAGGCTAATTATTGGTTTTTCATTTTTGAAAATCCGACAAGGCGTTGCCAAGTTATACCAGTGGTTCATGAAATGCAGACATTTTTTTAGGTAAACCCATTATTCATCCTACGAAGAATTTCTGGAATCATTTGAGACTGTTGGTGGTCGGTAGCATATTCTTAAAAATGGAATACTCTCCTTCTTCGAGAGTAATACAGGGTGGTCAGAAATATTATATGATTTTCACGAAATTCAAACTTTATTCACATCAATTTTTCAAATAGTGCACCCCACAATATGAGTTATTTTATGGTCATGGTCAATGGTTGAGAAAGAGACATGTGAATTTCATCATCAGCAAATGCAAATAAAAAAATGGAGTAAACTATTTATTCATTCAACTGTCCTAAAAAAAGTCTCAACAAGAAAAAAACTGTGTTGACAAATAATTAGGGACGATAATATTAATATAAATGATTTGAACATTCAGAGGGGCGGTTTTAAACATCTACTGGAGATTATCGTGCCTAGATATTCGTAAAGAAGGTAGTTTCTTGTAGGGACTCTTATGTAGTTAATCACACTAGAATACGTAGTTTGATGATTTTTTTTGCATTTTCTGATGATGAAATTCACATGTCTCTTTCACAACCATTGGCCATAAGCAATCAAATCACCAATGGGCTATAAAATAATTGATATTGTAGGGTGCACTATTTGAAAAATTGATGTGAAGAAGGTTTGAATTTCGTGAAAATCATATAATATTTCTGACCACCCTGTATAACTTTCGAAAAAGATGAGTATTCCATATGATAGGATATGCTACCGACTACTAACAGTCTTGAATGATTCCAGAAATTCTTCGGTAGTATGAATAATGGGTTTGTCTGAAAAAATGTCTGCATTTCATGAACCACTGGTATAACTTGGCAACGCCTTGTCGGATTTTCAAAAATAAAAAACCAATAATTAGCCTGAAGGAATGAGAGTTCAGATATATTGAAATATATGGGGTGTTCCATTTGAAAAAATTGATGTTCGATTTTGTGAGCCTTTCTTGCGCCCCTCGTATAAAAAATAGTAATTCCTGAAGTTAGCTCTCATAATGCGATATAATGTGAACTCATAATATTTTGAAAATTCCTATTGGTTCAAGAGATATTCAACTGTTCCACTGGTCTAGGGACACACTGTATATATATATATATATATATATATATATATATATATATATAGCGCTTCCGAAGAAAAAAAAAATATATATATATATATATACTGAATATAAATATGAGAATTCCCAATATTCATTTGGGTACTTTATATCTATTCAATGGAGCAAACACAGAATTGTATGAATCAATACCGAACAACTTAAATGACAAGCCACTGGTACAATGTGTTATCCGCCTTCGAAATGGTATGATTCCCCTTCCTACAACGCAAGTATATCGGGCTCGTTCATGATGGCTTCTTTTCAGCCTATATTTTTCTTTAAATTTACCCTGCTGTAGAGCTGAGAAACTGAGAAGTTGAAAGGCGGTGAAACTAAATCTCAAGTCGAACCGATGTTTGACTCGCTCTCTACGTTACAACACAATATACACTTATATGTTCGAAAACTCAATGTTTAGACATTCATCTCTTTCTTTTCAAACACTTCGCGGATGTTCACAAAGGGGGGGGGGGGGGGGGGGGGGGGGGGGGCGCCCGGGCCGGGGCGGCGGCGGCGGGCCGGGGGGGGGGGGGCGGGCGGCCCCCCCGGGGGCGCCCGGGCGGGGGGGCCCGGGGGGGGCGCCCCCGGGGGGCGGCGGGGGCCCCGGCCCCGCCCGCCCGGGCCCCCCCCGCCCCCCCCCCCCCCCCCGGCCCCCCCCCCCCCCCCCCCCCCCCAAAAGAGAGACTTGTGCGGACAGAAGATATGTTTGAGTGTCCTAGCGCTTTGACTCATTTCATCACTCTTTCGTTTGTATTCCAGCTATAGGAACACCCAGAAATACTCACAATGCTACCGACTTGGTAAGTGAATCCGATCAACAGAGCTCACCCACACCCACATATGTATATTATATATTTTCAGTTATAGGGACGGACACACTTGCAGACCGGTTTCTTGTATATTTTCAATTCTCTTTATTCAAATAGTTTCACTTTCTTGGGAAACTTCTTGAGGTTTTAACTTTTTTACTCACATGATACATTCGTTGAGTTGATTTGAATAATAATCCCAAATGAATTGTTACCTTTCTAGATTTATCGAAAAATAGATATTTTGACAGTGATGAATGTCAGAATTTTATGTAGAGTTCACTTCATGGAGATTGAATGGTCTGCTCTTTGAGACCAATCGCCCTATACCACAGGATTGGGTTATCTAGAGGAGTAATTCCTGCGGCGGGGATTTCTTATTTTCAGTAACATTCACCCATCCGAAAATCTCATTTCATTGACGTACTGCGAAAAAATCCATTATTGAAATATCAGAGCGCTTCCGAAGAAAATGAAAAAAACGATTGGCTCGAGAGCAACATAAATTCGATATTGTCGTTTGAAAAGCCTCTAAAACAGCAACGACGGGAAAATAGATAATTTACTGGGAACCGAAAATTGAAGTTATCAATACAGGCGCCATCGATAGCTTTTATGCTTTTGTTTGTTTTGGTTTTGATGTGAAGTATCGCCTATTTTGTATCAAGCGAGCTACAAAGCTATTATTAAAGAATTTTATTTGGGAAGATAAATATGATATATAAAATTGAGAGCCATTATAGAATGGCAACGAGACTACCCTACAAAATATTCTCATACTTTTATTTTTCGTCTATTATTTATGATACATTCAAAAGTAATAAAATCCATTCAAACTGAATGTTCACTTTTATTATCTCGAGCTATTTGACGGAAGAAGTAGGGCTTATTTTGAGAGATTAATTGATTGTATGAATGTACAATAAAACGTTATCATTCCCGAAGTTCAAATTGATGATTAACGAGATCCACTCCAATTATGTCTATCAATGCGGATAATCTATGAAACAGTTAGAGACTAAACAGCTTCAACTGGGTTTTATATTAAGATAAAATCGTTTATAATAGAATCCCTTGATCTGCAGTCTCAAGATTTCATTTGATTATCATACACCCAAGTCATTTGATGAGCAAACCTTTGGAAATTTGAAATTTTCATACGGTCTTTCCTGGAGTTTAGCGATATATTCAACCGGAAACAATAATTTATGAACTAATGCAGAGTCATTTGCTTGAATGTGGTAGAGAATGTTCCTAGCTGAATAATAATGGTTCGGACTTGAATTGTCTATATTATTAACTCTATAGAAACCTTTTGCTAAGAATGAAAGGATGAAAATACAAATCAAGTGAGGAAATAAAGTTGTTAGAGAAAAAAGTCGAGATATCAAAAATGAAATATAAGTCAAAAGAAAATAAAGAAATAAATTAAATAATATTGTGAACAGACAATTGAGTTATCGAATGTGAAATATTAGTCAAAAAATTCAAAGAGGAAATGAATGAAATGGTATGAATAAATGTTGAAACCAAGTTTCAATTTAAGTGTACCTACGAGGTTTCGAATGCTGATATCCGCAATCGTCTTCGGGTGATGACTAACAATATTTCGAAGTATGGTCGGTTATAAAGCCCTGATTTTCCTATGGTGGTGGAAGGGGTGGTGGTACCAGAAGTGTGCTCATCGATTTTCAGCGGGAAATCGATGTAATGGCGCGAGATTCTCCCTCATCAAGCCGAAGTCGGCCCATTCCTTGGATAAGTGGCCTGCACATATTCCGGATCTCCACGCTGAGGTAACTGAATACGTCGTTGTTGAGGATGTAGGCGGCTTCCTTCAATTTTCTCTCGAACCAGTGCTCCTCCTTGTGTATGACCTCAGCTTCAGTCCATTTAATGCTGTGATGGTTTGTCCAAACATGCTCCGATTTTCCTGTTTTCTTCATTTCTCCTCGTTGTGAATTTCTCTTGTGTTCGCCCATTTTCACTCCCAATGGTCTTCTGGTTTCTCCGAGGAAATACTTGCCGCAATCGCATGGAACCCGGTAAACGCAGTTGTTGGTGTCGCTGTTTTTATTCGGTGGTTGAATATTTGTGAGCTGGGTGCGTATTGTGTTCCCTGATCGAAAACAGACTGATGTTTCCCATATATTTCTGGTCCTCTTCACCTCCACATCGAGAAACGCCAGTTTTCACTGAGATTCTTCTTCCATTGTTAACTTGATGGTGGGGCTCACGTTGTTCAGATATTCTAGAAAGGCGTCCAATACTGCGTCCGTGGTTCCATACTATGAACGTGTCGTCGAACTCAACCAGACGCGGGTTTTTTTCTTGGCCTTTTCGATGGCGAATGCTTCGAACCACTCCATGTAGATGTTGGCTATAACCGGTGCCAGATGAGATGATCCCGAATGCCTCTTTGACGGGAACGTTTATCTAGAGGCTTTCTGTATCGAAACTGATTAACTGGTGTCCTTCTTCGGCCTCGAATCTTCCCAAGATTTCAACAAAGTATCTGGAGTTATCCACATTGGACGAGAAGTTTCTTTGTAGTGGCTGTGGGATAGGGAGAATAAATTTCCCAGTCTGTGGGTTGCCGAGTATCTTGGAGCTGATGATCGACATGAGAGGTACGTCCGTCTTGTGGATTTTGGAAAGCCCGTAAAGGGGAGGTGGCTTGCTGTGATGAGGCGTTAGTGACTTCGGCTCGAAGAGGGAGAATTTCGCGCCATTACATTTATTTCCCTCATTGTTATTACCACCCTTTCCCTCGCCATAGGGAAATCGGGGCTTCATAACCAACCATACCTCAAAATAATGCCAGTCATTAGCCGGAGACGATTGCGGATACCAGCAATCGAAACGTTGTGAGTACACGCAACTTGAAACTTGGTTCCAACATGTATTCATACTATTTCATTCATTTCCTTATTTGATTTTTTTGACAAATCTTTCAAATTCGATATCTCAATATTCTCATCACAATATTATTTCATTTATCTTTTTATTTTCCTTTGACTAATATTTCATATTCGGTATCTCGATTTTTTTGTTACAATATTATTTTTCTGATCAATCAAACCTTAATTTTATTATTGACCGGAAAATTCATTTCAACTTTTTTTTTGGATTTGATTTCCTTATTTGACGATTGAAGTTTATGCAACCGGCTCTGATGAATTTGCTAGTTGATAGTATATAAATTCTCCTATATACGAAAAATAATTATGAAAAATTATTATACAACGCCGCTCATGCCATACAAAGGAACTGCTGACATTTTCATTGCTATTTAGTTTTCATGCCGTTCGATTTGACTTTGAATAGACCATGAGGAACAATTCAAATAGTTGCATTGATAATATATGTTCACGAATTGGGATGGTTTATCTGAAGCATGAAGTCTGAAAACGCATTTCTGGCCACTATGCGCAATAGCGTAGAGTTCTCAGTGAACAAAGCAAAATTCTTTTCTCGCACTCCCACTGTTTCAAACCGATCATTACGTATTTGACAGCTGTTAGGTAACGGCTCATTTAGAATACACAATTGTTTTTTCAAAATGATGGGATATGTAACATTCGACCTGATTAAATTTAATCTCACGTTTGAATCCAACTGCCTGAGAATCGAATTCAGAGGATTTTCGTTTCAAATTATTTCTAAAATTTTATTAAAATTTATACTTTCAGGAAATTTGTGTATAACAGTTTGTGTAGGTATGTCCATGGAGCAAGCAATTGTTCAATCTACTTGCTGTCATCCAGTGTCTCGTTGATCATTGAAAATGAGGGATAACGAAGGAATGTGTGTTACACCATCAAATTGCTGCACTTGGCTGAAGCCTCGTACTCACAATTTTCGCTCGTGCGTAATAGGCTACTTATCCTTCTCCTCACGTCATCAGAGTACCTCTTTAGTTCATTTTCAATGGCAGTCTTTCATGAGTAACTTTGTAAATATCTTCAATGAATGTTTTTCTCCTGAATATATAAAAAACGACCGATTGCATACACGTATATTGGGAAAAAATTAAAGTCAACTGAATGTAAACGAAAGTGAGATTAATTGTCAGGTTTGACGAGAAATCACCCAAATTCCAAAGATCAGTATAACACCACTAAACGGAAATATAACGAGTTGTTAAACGTAGCCAAAAAATTTCTGTCATGAAATATTCAAAAATTCAGGAAATGAAACGAAATGTATGTGGCATTTCTGCAGCGATCTCACAGGTTGAAATGAAAGCTCAGATTGTCTGATAAAAGGAAAATGTCAAGATGTGGCAAGAGAATATAATTTATTTTTATTGAGTGCCATTCCTAAGACGACTAAGAAAATTCCAAATGTACCATTTCAGTGCGATATAAATGGAATCAATCAAACGCATTCACCTGAAACCTCTCTCTACAGAAAGCCTAAGAGATTTTTTTCTCATGCTCAAAAATAAACAAAGCAGTGGAATTAAATACCAACAGATCTTGTGAAAGAGAATATTTTACAAATAGGTAAAGAAAGTACTTTTATATCATACATAATTCTTTGAAATGTGCTAGATTTCCTGAACGATTAAATTTTTCTCTGGTGAAACCAATAAATAAAAATGGTTATATTGAACTCATGGAGAATTATAGGCCTATCAGTCAGCTTTCTGGTTACTCAAAGTTATTTGAATTAGCATACTCTGCACAAATTATAATTTTTTTTCAATTATTGTCAAATCAACAAGGATATATTCAAGGAAGATCGACAACATCGACAATTTTCTAGTTTACCCGACAAATATTGAATTTGATGGAAAATTAATACTTACCTTTGGGAACATTCTTAGATCTTTCCAGAACATATGATTGCCTGTACAGACCCCTGTTGTTGCATAAGATGGAAACGTAAGGTATCAGAGGGAACTCCGTGAGATGGGCTAGTTTACATTCTAGTGGCAGGACTCGAAGAGTTTCAATTTAAAATCAGGAGCAAATTCATAAATTACAAAAACATTAAAAAACACTGAAATACCCCAGAGTATCCTTGAGCCTATGTTGTTCATAATATTTATTAATGATCTGTGTAAAATGAATATCGGTAATGACCAGTTGATAAAAAATCACGCACTAATCTATTGACAGATTCAAAAAGCATCCCTGAAATAATGCAGAATGCCAGTGATCTCTTTCAAAAAACAAAACAGTGGTCTCAGAGAAACACATCAAATCTTGATGAGTCAAAAACAAACCTATATAGTACTATTTTTTAATTCTTTTACTGAATAATTGATATTTTTCTGTCAATACAATGTTCCCATAGTTTCCCAGTCAGCGCTAGATTTTTTTCTGCCAGAATGCCAAGTTACAATTTTTTTGTAAAAATCGGAGGTGAAGCCGCTCTGAATGAGAGACCTGTTAATGAGTCATTCTCTGAAAGATCTGTGAGGTGGCTCAGAGAACACAAAAATAGCATGTTATGTTCTGAAAAACATCAATATTCATATAGGGTGCTTCAAATGTTTCTTCGATTTTCTTCAATTTGAAGTTTATGCGAATTCTCTAAATTTCCTACCTGGGGATACCAGTATGTCATATGGCGTTCTTTCATTATTTGCGTTT
This sequence comes from Zygogramma bicolorata, assembly GCA_032362365.1. NCBI lineage: Eukaryota > Metazoa > Arthropoda > Insecta > Coleoptera > Chrysomelidae > Zygogramma > Zygogramma bicolorata. Next base: position 249,501 of record JAVJAQ010001170.1, on the reverse strand, counting down.
TTCAAAATTTTCATCAAAAAATCAAGGAAATCACTACATGTTTATTACTTTAAATATAAAATAGTAATGTCTTCCACCGTGTACCCTACATTTCCTGAATATCTTCAGAAAGTTTTTTTCTGACTCTGATCAGATGGGAAGGCATGATTCTTTGGAATGCTTCACGAAGTCTCAATTTCATATCAACTTGTGTAGTAGTGGCAGTAAAAGGTGAACCTATTTTTTTACTGTTCTCTACAAATAATGATCAGTTGATAACGGGCAATTTCGAGGAAAGTCCTTTTTAGTCATCGCGGATAACTTGCCGAAAGCCCCTCGCAATTTCGATGAGATGGAATTCGTACCTCTCTATGAAAGAAGATATTTTGGGAATTAATTCTATTTGTTCATTTGAATATTTCCACTATCGTCTGTGTATAGTTATGCAAAGTAATAATTAATCGAAATTATCTGATGATCATTCACATTTATTGAAAATCGTATTCCCAGATTCTCTCAATAGAGAGATATAGTTAAGGACTTCATTTTATTTGTTGATTTGAGAATTTCCACAATAGTCGTTGTATATTATGATAATTTGACAGCAAAAATTTGGGTTCAATAGAGAATGATTCGAAGTCATGTGATCATCATATATATATTTTTTTTAAATAGCATTTTCAGAGTCATGGAAAAATGGACATTCTTTGTATGGAGTTAGCGCAGTGCTTGTGTGCTCCTACCAAAGAATATGAGTTCTATACTCTGATGGGGCAGATATCTTTCTTTCTCTTCTAATACTTCTTCAGTCGTCGTATTGAAGAACTACTCTGCCATTTTTCATGGTTGATGGAACCGTAAATAACCATGGTGCTTCATTTTGGGGTAACATTCCAACTGATTTGCTCCAATTCGAAAACTATCCTTCAATCTTTGTTTGAAAATTCATAACCGTATATAAGAATGCATTTATCCTGCTTGAGGAAGCTATTGTATGTCGAAACACGTGTCGCGGTTTTGTAAACTCATCATCAGAGAGAATCGTACAGGAAACTGTGATATTTTTGTTGATATGGTTTTTCATCAAGTATCAGCAAGTTCAATTCAAACAATTAGTGAATCATAACTCAGGTTTTTTTCATTCATGCAAGCCGTTTAGTCTATTAGTATCATGTAATGACTCGCATCAACCATACGAAACTCACCTTCGGCTCGTTTCGTATCCCGGTTGATGCTCGTGTATTAATAACCATTACATGAGCGTTGCATACGCTATTTTATCTACACCCGATAAATAGTGAAGAACTACAAATATTATATTCATATTTGTATTGCACACAATGATACTAATTAAACGCATTTCATTAGAAAATTCTACAAAATTGTAGTTAATGGTGTTACTTCGGAAAATAAAACGATGAGAAATGAAGAGAGGATATACTACATTCCATTCGATCAATCATTCGACCTAGACGCTAATTTGAGAGCTCCAAGAAAACGCTAAAGTAAAGTGGTAAAAACAGTGATAGTAACCCCGAATTTTGGCATAATCAAAGTGAACAGTGTAATCTAACTAACCAGTTAGTTCCATTAACATATGTCTATCCGAAAGTGCATAATAAGCAAATCAAATTCTTCATATTGAACACAACGCAGCCAGTCAATTTGCAAAAAACAATGGAACAAAAACTAGACTCTCTGATAAACACAATCCTGGTACTGACAAAAACAGTCACCGAAATCAAAAACGATACAAATGAAATAAAAAGCAATCTGGAGAAAGTGAAGGAAGAAAATCGCATACTGAAAGAAAAAATATGTACACTCGAAGCAAAAATTGATGCCCTGGAAAGAGTCCAACGGGAAAACGACATCATTTTCTATGGAATAGACGAAAATGAGCATGGTTCTGTGGATTCGATACGTGAAAAAGTGGTACAAATTGTGAATGAAATTTTGAATATCAATCTCAACAATAACAACGTAACCAACATTCACCGTTTGGGAGCGAAAAAGGAAAACAAAAATAGACCTGTCCTCGTGAAACTAAGCAACGCCCAAATCAAATACCAAATTTTCCAGAAGGCTAGTGCTCTGAAAGAAACGCCTTTTGCGGTTTCCGAAAATTATACAGGACGAGTCATGGAAGAAAGGAAAGCATTGATTCCGTATCTGATAAGGGAGAGAAACTCTGGGAAAACTGCCTACCTGAAACGCAAAATCCTCTACGTCGAGGATAAGAAAATAATGGCGAAGGATATAGAGAGGGAATTTCCAATACCATGCTTCAACTCTGAGCAACAGCAACCCGAAACCAGCCAAAATGAGGAATTATCAGATCAACAGCGATCAGGAATCAGCCAAAGCCAAGACCAGGCGGAGAAGGTGACAAGGAAAAGCAAACGCACTAATTATGTAAAATAGGATTATAGTGGTCCCGATGATAGTCTTATCCTGATGCACCTCGATGTTCAGTCATTAAGAAACAAAACTGATGAAATTAATATTTTCCTTAACGCCTACGAAACGGAAAACAACCGGAAAATCAACATGTTATGTTTTTCTGAACATTGGCTGCAAAGGGATGAGAACAGCTACATAAAATTAGAGGATTTTGAACTCATTTCACACTTCTCACGTGAGCAATACACACATGGTGGCGTTATAATATTCGCGGATAAAAAAGTTAAATTCAGTTGTGTTGAGAATCTTCAGACAGGACCAATTGAGAAGGAAATAGAATTTGCTGTAATGCTTAGCACTGACAGAAGAATTGTTATTGTTTGTATCTATAGAAGCCCTTCAGGTAAGTTTGAAATCTTTCTGGAAAATTTCTGGTATCTCCTGGATGAATTATTCAATAAATTCAAGGAACACCAATTCATAATATGTGGGGATTTCAATCTCGATTTCAACACACCCAGTAAAAGTTTAGCAGATTTCGAGAATATACTATCTACTTTCAATTTGAATATAACCATTACCAGTCCCACAAGGACAACTAAATCATCTTCCAAAACAATCGACAATATACTCACCAACTTAAGCAATCGATATTTTTCGGCATATACAATAGATCTTTCTCTCTCGGATCATTCACCACAGATGTTAGATTTCAAAATCAAACAAAAAATTGCGGTACAAGCCATGTATAAAACAAGCAGAAATTTCTGTGAAAAAAACCAACTCAAATTCACAAATTCTCTACAACAGCTGAATTTGAATACTTTATACAACATCCGAAACTTTGATGAAGCTTTCGAATATTTCGATAAACAAATCGAAAACAGTTTCGAATATGCATTCCCCCTCAAAAAAATGAAAATCGATAGTAAAAAATCATTCAAGGGATGGATAACCACAGGAATTAGGCTGTCATGTAAATTCAAGAAGTTTCTGATAGACTTAAAAAAAAAATCTACTGATGCTGGAACTCTGGCGTACATCCGGAAATATACAAAAATATTGAAAAATACTATTGCAGAGGCAAAAAATATATATTTTTCCTCCCTCATTAAATCGTCTGACAATCAAACAAAAACAACATGGAAACTGGTGAACCATTTCACAAACAAAAATGTCAAAGATCAAGAGAATTTAGAAATCGAAGCGGACGGTAACAGAATTTCCAACCCTCAGCAAATTGCTGAAAAATTCAAAAACTTCTTTGAGAGTGCAAACGCCAACGTTGCTTTACACAGAAATACGGAGCGGTCAAATAACTTCTTCTTAAACAATGTTAACTTTAACAATATAAATTCCTTTTTTTTCGGGCCGATAACAGAAATGGACGCATTGTGTTTCGAAACAAAAGCCGAAATTTTCAGCAGGCAATGATAATATTTCAATGATACTAATCAAAAGAAATATTGAACATCTGGAAGTACCCCTAACATTTTTATTCAATAAGTCACTAACTGAGGGAAAATTTCCCGAGTGTTTCAAAACAGCAATTATTGTACCCATCTTCAAAAAGGGTGACAAATTGAATATCAACAACTACCGCTGCATCTCCTTACTTTCTTGTTACTCGAAGTTATTGGAGTGGATCGTAAATAAACAAATAAATAACTACCTGAACCTCCATAACATCTTGGCAAAGTCACAATTTGGATTCAAATCTGACTCGAATACGTCCGACGCAACATTTGCCTTGGTCGAACGCATCTATCAAACAATAGAAAATAAACAACATTGTCTAGGAATTTTCTGCGACCTGACCAAGGCATTTGATTGTGTCGATCATGGGCTCCTGCTGGAAAAACTCTATTACTACGGTTTTCGCGGACAGGTACACAACTGGTTTCGTTCCTACTTACTTCTTCGCAGAATGTCAGTCAGAATATCACATTTCAATCAAAACACCAATCAATTACATAACTATCATTCAGAAACAGCCCACATTAAAAATGGTGTACCACAGGGCTCGGTCTTAGGACCAACTCTGTTTTTATTCTATATTAATGACCTGACATTCAATTTTCCTGCAGCACACTTTTCACTGTTCGCAGACGACACTAGCATAATCGTTCAAGAATTCGACCAAGCCACTCTTCAAATCACTTCAAAAAATCTCATGTTTCACATACACGACTGGTTCTCTGCTAACAAATTACGTCTCAATTTCTCTAACACTAATTCCATATTCTTCCAATTCTATAGCCATATCCCAGAATTTGACATTGAATTCAATAAAGAGGTCATTACTCCGACAAATTATACAAAGTTTTTAGGCATTCATTTGGACTGCAACCTGAAATGGACAGAACATGTCAGCCAACTGAGCAAAAAACTCCACAAGTTTCTATATGCCATTCGAACAGTCAAGCAGAACCTGGGCGTATCAGTTGCCAAAACGGTCTATTTTGCCAACTTCCATTCTTCTATGCAATACGGCATCGAATTTTGGGGAAACTCAAAAGATGCAAAAAATATTTTCATTGCTCAAAAAAAAAAAATACGAATTCTATGTAACCTCACACAAAGAGACTCCTGTAGAAACCATTTCCAAAAATTGAATATCCCAACATTCTATAACACCTATATTTTCAAAATAGTTCTCACCATTCATAAGAGGAGAAACGAATTGACGAGACCTGCAAACGTACATTTCTACCCAACAAGGAATCAAGATTTTATACTACCCACATACAGGTACGACCGATCAAGAAAAGGACCTCTTTACACAGGCATCAAGGTGTACAACAAAATTCCCGACAACCTCAAATCACTTTCTCAAAAAAAATTCAAACGCGAAATTAAACAATTCCTGAAGCAGTACACCTTTTACAGCCTAGATGAATTTCTCAACCAAGAAAACCAATGAAAATTTGTGTGTTCGTGAAATCTGTTGAATTTTTGTAGCGCTCATTATCTGATATTACCCACATTCATTCCATTCTACAAATATCATCGGGACCAACCTTACACCACAGATACATTTTAGTCATTTTTTGCCACTTCTACAAATAATTTACCCTCTAGGTTAGATAATTATATACGTATGTATATGTATGTATATAAGTAGGTATATATCAACTGGTAATAGTTTCCTCAAGCCTTATTAGGCCGAAATACTTCAACGAAAGAAAGCAGTGTATGTATTCCTGATGTGTATGTATGCATGTAAGTAGTATTTCTAGGAAATAAATGTTCTATCTATCTATCTATCTATCTATCATAAATTAGAAAAAAAAAAGATTACTCGAGGCCGGAATCGAACCCATGTCTCTTCCAACTAGTCCAACTGGCTAATATAATCTCACCGCCTTAGACCGCTTGCCTACAGAAAGCTCAGAAAAATTGATTTAAAAAATAAAGAAATGAATCATGCATTTCTCAAATGAAAAATTTAATCATTCTGACTGTATTTCTGCCGGTGGAGGTGTAGAAGGTGATTCTCCCATATCGCTGGTAAGTATCAGACATTTTGTTATGATCATCGAAGTTTGGCTATATTCTCCAAAAATCCAATACCTATACCGATTTTGACTTGACAAACGTCAAATGCAGGGCATGCACATCATGCTTGATTGAAAAATAGTGGATTTCCATTGGTTGAAAATCTGTATCGTAATGAATTTCATTATAAAACGGGTTGTGAGCGTATAAGTGTATTATTAGAGTACGGGTGTAGATAAAAATTATTATATCCGCTGAGCTCCTGGAAAAACATCGTATAGTGTAGGTTTTCATTGTTCGCGTTCTCAATGAAAGACGGTTTCAGACCAGTCTGAAGTAGTTGCCCATCTGAGTAAGTACAAAAAATCGAGTGATACTTATCACAGTACAACTGTCCTTCTGGTTTGAACTTATCGTGAACCAGCTTCCAGGTTATATCCCGCAATATTGTGCTAGAAATGCTGTACTCGGCAAAATCTTTTGTGGATTCCAATTTCATAAAATTGATTTTGAACGGACAAAGGACTTTTTCGGTTAACAAGGACGAAAAGATTCAAAAACAACAACAGAACAATTCATATTCGCATTCATCTCGAAAGCCAGAAATAGGAATCCCAGGAATCAACAAAGAACTGACAATCAAGTTCGAATCAATTAAAACTAGTCCCGACGAATCCACACACTTCACTGGAACTATCACAAACAATAACAGCTCAATTACTAACACAAAAAAACAATCCTTAGTCAATCCTGCAATCCTGCTAATTGAATCCTGCAATATCAGGAGACCCCGAACGTTTCCGACAGCCTCCGAGTGCGTTCGCAGGTGTTATCGTTGATTCGAAAATATGAGCGCTTAGTCTTCGAAGCGTCCTTGCATCAGACGCTCCAGACGTCTTTGTAGCTACAACGGCGTCGCGACGTGAGATTGCGATCTACGAACATTTGTTGTTAGAGACGTTGCTCTGGCAACTGCTGCATTGAAGTCGATTCATTTTGCAATAAATATCGACGAATGTTGTAAGTTTGCACCTTTGTGAAGTGTTTCGTTCTCGATGAGAATTTGCGGGATTTGAAGGTAAGCAACAGTTACTCGTTATCTCACAGAATGGGAGTGCTTATTTATTTGAATAGTGGTATTGGTATTGTTGTTATATGAAACTGACATTCAGAAGGTGTGTGGAGCGGAGCGTTCGGTAACTTATATTCCTATCACTTTTCTTGACATTGAACAATTTTTTGTGTTCATTGAATCACAATCAGATAGGAACAATAGAGTCCCAATATCTTGAAGTTCCATCCTTAAAAGAAAGATAAATTTGATATATGAACATAACCTTTCTTGAAATTGAGAATTTCACGATTTCTTTCATAAAAACGCAGAATGAAGAAAGTCGTGCGATTTAGATTCCATAACCTTGAATTCGAAATATAATTTGCACATTTGAAATTACATGGCACCCAATAGAATCCTATAGTAATCAGTTATTTTCAACAAATAAACTGTTTCCATCCACATTTTTTCCAATATTATTTGTCAACAGTTTGTTGCTACCATGATACCTTACTTGTATTACTTTTATTCCAGTGTACCTATATATTTAATAAGTTGGCGTTTTTTTAAGAGCTAATATCGAAATCAGGTTTCTCTCATGAAATCGCTCCTCCGTTTTTGTCAGTTCAATCGGGATGACCCCAACGAGTGGAATCTCCCCATTTTTTATTGTGTACCCAGAGATCTACCAAACTCTTTCGTCCTGTCTTTCTTCCTCTTCATTTGATCTGGATAAATATTCTATCCGTGAGACTTCTACTCTCAAACCAATTCACCGAAAGAAAATATTGGATTTGATTCTGAGTGGTATTGGATTAAACTTTCATTCTATATAATCCATTATATTGGAACCGTAAGAAATAACTTCATTGGGTAATATTCACTGGTACCTGTCTGGAGAAGCTATTGCTTGGTAACACATATAGCGGTTTTGTAAACTGTCTGGTGACTGTAAACGAATGAATCGAATACTTTTGTATAAAGCGTATGATTGTACAAATTCTCATTGCAAGGCGCTTTCCACTTTCGTCATCTTCAGTGCTCACCTGGAAGTAAATACTCTGATTGCAGTAAGTTTTTTGGAAATTTAAACGAGGTTATGAAAATTTGGAAAACATTTTGAGTACCTACTCGTCAGGCGACAGGAAGTATCGACATGAGGAACATGAGTACATTGTGAAATTCGATTTATATAAAGCTGATTTGCTTGATAACCAGCGAAACTCATGCTGGAGATTTAGGCCATGTCGCCATGTCAAATGTGATATGAGTGAAGGACGACTTGTGACTGGATGTGTCAAGTCAAGAGTGATTTTGAATTAATATAGATAATAATGATACCAACTTCAGTAAAGGTACACTATGAAATCAAAATTATTGAATGGAAGCCAATCTAAACCTGATTTGAATTTTGAATGATAAATTCTATTCAAATTCATAATCCTTTAATGAAGTGGAAGAAAATCTCTGTTCAAGTTTACTTGAGTATTCAAGCAGTGAGCGTTGTTGGAAAGTTTGGAAATCTCCAGTTCCTTGAACAAGTCTGAGGAAAATTTCATTTCAATTTTATGTAGAATTTTGGATTGAAATGTGTGTTCGGATATTTCCAAATTCATAGAAAACATCATACCTGGTACAAATCTTGAAATAATTTGAACAACTTTTTACTAAATTCCAAAGAAAAATCAATGAGTTACAAAGTAGTGAAGACTATAAGCTAGACTGTTCTGATTGCTCTGCATCTTACATCGGTAGAACTTGTAGACCTCTCATTACTCGCATCAATTAACATTTAAAAAGACCTGGCAAATTTATTTTTGGCAACCATTCCAAAATATACTATCATAACTTCAGCCCCAATGAAAATTCCAAAATTCAACATAAAAAAACAATAAAAATTTCCTTAGACTTGTTCGAGGAACTGGAGATTTCCAAATAACCTTCCAACAACGCTCACTGCTTGAATACTCAAGTAACCTTGAACAGAGGTTTCCTTCCACTTCAACAAAGGATTACGAATTTTTATTGAAATTTATTATTGAAAATTCAAATTAATTTCAAATTGGTATTATTCAAAAATTTTGAATTCATTGTGGACCTCTCCCCGAGTTGGTACCATTATTTTCTACATTAATTTGCAATGAAACTCGACTTGACACATCTTGTCACAAGTCGCCATTCATGTATATCGCATTTGACATAGCCACATGGCCTGAATCTCCAGCAGGAGTTCCGCTGGTTATCAAGCAAATTAGCTTTATATAAATCAAACTTCATAATGTACTTCATTTCCTCATGTCGATACTTCCTGTCGCCTGACGAGTAAGTACTCAAAAAAATTTCCAAATATTCACAACCTCAAATTTCAATTGTCACAAAACTCTCTTTTCGAAGTTTTCACTTCCATGTGAAAGCGTTTTGCACTAAGAATTTTTACAATTATTCACTTTATAGAAAATTCTTCGATGAAGTGTTTTTTTAAAATTACGTTTCCATAGATTTCTATCATGTATCATCCAATTTCATCAGCTATCGGAACTTGTTGAAGAGCCTGTTTTAAAGAATCTGAGGTGAAATAAAATACGAATGATGGGTTGGAAATATACAGTAAGAAAATCGAATATATGAATTTCGAATATTTCAAAATGAATGAGTACCTATGAGTTAAACGAGAAGCAATAATAAGATTAAAAACTTATAGAATAACCATCGAAAGCAAAGAAAAAGATTCAGAGGGGTTTTTGATCACAGATGAAAATTTGGAGAAATCAAATAATCAGAAATGTGTAGTAGCAAAATATACCAAATATTGAGATAGCAATGGAATTTTAAAAATAGTGAAATCATCACAACAAACTGAAGAAATACGAAAAATATGTTGAAACCAAGTTTCGAGGTGACGATGATTCAACTGTTGGTATCTGCAATCGGCTTCAGCTAATGAAAGAACCAAACTAGGAATTCGTTTCTGATCAACCCTTCATATTTGCAGACATTTAATTATGAATTAATCATTTTAATTGTGAAATGAAAAACAAATTATCCATTTTTCAGGATAATATTCCATTTTGGAACATGCAGCGACAGGTAGTGAGTTCGATAAAGGGCAGTGACATTTCTCCCGAAATTTCCTTTGTCGTTTGTAGAATGACAGTTATGTTTCATGTTTGACGAGACCGTGAATAACCATATTACTGCACACAAATAAATGTCAGATAGACTTCAAAAATAGAAAAACATTTCGCGTTTAGTTGAGTACTCCATACAATCTTTAGAGGAAATTATAAATGAACAAAAAATAGCATTTCCTTGAGAATTTCTTTATTCGTGAAATATTCCAATGAATTACATTCGTGCATAAAAATTACCGATAATTTTGCAAGAAAGCGTGATATCCAAAAATTGCAAGAATTTATTTTCATATATTGGCGAAAGTGCCAGAGTTCGAAGGCTCTTTGACAAAATATGAAAATAACCGAATGCAATTTGTATAAGATATAACGCTTGAATGCAAAATTATCTGGTCATTTTTATGCACGAATGTAATTCATTGGAATATTTCACGAATAAAGAAATTCTCAAGGAAATGTTATTTTTTGTTCATTTATACTTTCCTCTATAGATTGTATAGAGTACTCACCTAAACGCGAAATGTTTTTCTATTTTTGAAGTCTCTCTGACATTCATTTATTTTGTTTACTGACGTCTAGCGTTATGGTTTCAAATGTGTATGTCAGTATGAGTACTGAAATATCTAGTGGGTTTGAACCTCAACTGAATAACAAATATTTGAAAGTCATTGCATTATGTCTGACTCAAAATGAATAACTGCTCATCTCGGTTCACCTTATTTGCAATAATTTGATGCGGTACCATAGATTTTCTCAATTTTTTTAATCTTCAAAGTGGAGATTTCTGTAATTTGAGCTTCGCTTTCTTTATGAATCAAAAACTTGTTTATCATTTGAAAATAATGCGTTATGACAATCAAACTTGACAGCATATAGATCGAAACATGAAAGAATAGCTCTCCCTATTATAGTTAAGGAGCGTATGTATCATTGAATCACTGAACACGAAGTCTCGTGCAAGCACGCGTTCTTTCACTTCCAACAACAGTAACTGCATCATCGAATGCGAACAACAATACCTACATGGTTCGAGGTTTCAATTAACAGAAAGTGTTCCTTGAATGCATGTTTATGATTTTGAATATTCTGTAATTACAATCAACTCAGGCGGGTGGGTCTGTTAATGTACATAGATTTTGTGAGTAGATGGAATTGAATTTTTATTGGCGTCTTCTACGACAAAGCATTTTCGACTTGCCCAAAGTTTCGAGAACTGATTGTGGAAGAAAGAGATAAAACTCAGAATATATCTTTGTTGATTTTTTGAATTGCCTATTTTGTCGAAATATAAAGAACAAATTGTACACAATTTTTTCGATACAGTATTTAATACTTCTTTCATATATCATCATATAAGATGATGTTTGAGTTAACAGACCCTTGATATGGAGGGAAAAATTCTGAAAAAATCTACAGAGACTCATAAGTCTAAGGTCCAGTTGTACATACTCCAGTGAACTGTGGTTGAAATGAACCGAGTTCAGTGGTCAAGCAATAACCGATTCTATCGGCTGATGCCTACCAACTGTTTACTTGAAGCACAGTTCACTGGAGTATGTACAACTGGCCCTCAGACATGAAACTGATTCAAGATTCAACCGGATGCATCCATGACTGATAATAATAATGACTCCAACATTGAAGAAGATACAAGGACCCATTACAAATTCAAATAACTCAATGATATCTCAATTCAGGAAGTGGGAAATAACATGTGTGTTAACAATGAGTGCAAATCATTTGGAATCAAGATTCCACCTGGATATGTTGGTATTATTCAATGCGAGAAATGTGTTAGTCTGTATAAACAGGTGTTGAGTGAAGTTGTTTTTTCACAATCATTTGGAAATGATCGCGACTTTATTTTTATTCATGTTGAAAAATAAGTTACGGTTATTCAATCAGCAATCTCTGGATGGCATTTCTCAACCCTTCATGGAGAGAACCTGGGCAACACTACGTGCCTGGAGTACTGACGATTACAAATGATAATGAAACCAGTATATGGCTGGTTGTGTCTCGATAGTGGACCGTTTGCAGATGTTCATTTCGGTCTACATTTCAGAAATGCTTGCAATTATGGTCAGTGTTATTCGACCTTTTTGCACAATTACCTGGTTGAATGTCATACAATGACGCGAAAAAAAGCCAGGGTAGTTTTAGTAAGTATTTGCCCAGTATACTACCTGCGATGGTGGTAAACTGAACGACAATAATGGTAAATCCTTGAATTATCATCTATTTCCCTGATGAAATAGTTCACAGAAAGTAGTAGAATATTAATTTTACTGGAGTTTTCTTTACTAATTGTTTGAGCATCAAAATCAAATAATACTTTGAATTCGAAATGAATATCATATTGCTGTATTATCATTACAATTCAAGTATGGAAAGCTAGAGCTAATTATTATTCACAACATATAAATAAATATCCAGTTTTAAGTTCAAACTACAACATCAACAGTGGTAGAACTATAATATTCTCAATTAACTCTCTTCCCCTAGGATTTCACAAATTTTTCAAATATGGAAAAATTGAGGTAGTTCAATGGATTCTGTGGGATAGTTGGCGAGGTCCAAGAGGGTGAAAAATCATCGTCATCGTCAGTTCTCGAATCCTTGAATTTGGCATTGCTGGATACCCGTAGAGGGAGCACCTGAAACCATCCTCTCTTTCAGCTATGTTGTTCTTATGATTATTAAATGACAATATCAACTCCCTATCGATTTGATTTCGTTCAGAATTTTCAAAGATTTATTTTCACATCTCTGGATGATATTTCGTAAAACTATTTTTATTTTCATGTCATACACCATTCTCAAACCAATCCCTCTCAATATTTTTTTAACGTCACGTCAGCCCTATCAATATATTTTACTCTTAGCATACTTGCTGGACAAATATTCTCTTTCCTAGAGAACTGGTACATTTTCCCTTTGATAAGTGCATTTGTTATTTGTTTATGATTAAATGCATGCAACACTTAATTTTCTCGACTTCGACTGAACAGCTTAATATAATTCATTTATAGAGGAGTGTTCATGGGATCGAAGATCAACTCTTCATGGTTCATGGATCACTACAGAAAACGTATTCACTTTCAGTTCGTATTGATAGTCAACCGATGCAAATTCGATTAAAAGATGAAACACATGTCGTCGCTTTGCAAATCTCATTATAATGACAATCATATAGGGAACTGTACAATTTTTTCACATATTTCTAAATTATAATTGATATTCGAGCCATGCACTATTTACTTTTTCTACACCTGTACTGTAATAATATATATGGCTATAACCTGTATTATAATTATATACATTATGAAACGGATTGAAAATCTTTATCGTGATAAAAAATCTTATGAGCTCATTATGATACAAATTTTTAATCAATTGGAGATCAAACTCAGTAGCGGAAGTCTACATTCAAAATTCGGTTCAGAATATAGCATATCCAATACAACATTGAACTCTATCGAGAATAGCAATGATGAAATAAATCTTAATATTCCTTCCACTTCCAGATCAGAGGGACACACAATACAAACATAAATAAAATATTTATAGTTCTTCATTACTTATCGGGCGTGGAAAAAATAGCGTATGCAACTCTCATGTACTGGTTATCAATACACTCCCATCAACCTTCGACTCGTTTCGTATCCCGGTTTATGCTCGTGTATTAATAACCACCATTACATGATAGTTGCATAATACACTATTTCCACCTCAATATACGGTAGGTAGGCTTGCATTTTTACGATCGCGTGAGTTCATTCGAAAAAGTATTCCATTTGATAATTCAATCAGAGTATGAGATCGAGACCATCAGTTCATTTAAACATGTTATATTAGTTTGTATTAATTATTCAGCGTAAGAAATGAATTGTAGGCACTGGAGGTCTTCAATTCCTTGAATGCTGCTATTCAAAGCACCATCATCACTCGTGTTTTTGTGTTTATGAATCGAATTGTTTCTTCCTTTGAACCTAAATACGAACGCTGAGGCAGTTGCCAAAATGATAATGAAAGATATTTATTCTCAATTATATCTGAATAACAATAAAGAGAGAATTATAAATAATCACAAAAGGTACAAAGGAACTCTCTGGTATTATTTTCAAGTGGAAACTTCAGCAGAAACCTCATTGTTTCCATCTTACACTGCTGCTAATTTCCTTTCACTTTGCAAAGGTCTCCATCCTCGAAAACAGCGTTGAATATTACTTCTCTGAAAAGGTAATTTTTTTCCATTGAATACGTTCTTCCGTGTGGAAATATAATTTTCTAGAACGACTCGGATAATGTGATAGAAATTAGATTGCTCAAGTGTTTGCCCGAGTCACAGTTCTAAATCAAATTCAACAAAGTCATTGAACAAATAATTAGTTTCGAACCAATGCACTGCATATTGCTTCGCTCGGACGTGTATGAAATCCATGAAGTCTGCATCAATACACGAACTAACTACTGTCCCATCCTGAAACAAGATAGTGTTCGGGACAAACAGGAAAAATGACGATCCAATGTCATTGACAATGTTCCCTGTTAAATTGTGGTACGAACCACTTTATAATGTTTCACGCAAGAAAAAAGATATAACTTATTGGTTCAAATCAAATCATACTTCGTTCCAAGTGGTTGTAATGATTCATCTGACATATTTGGATTATTTTGAAAACATGACCGATAAAAAATGAATTGAAGGGGTTGAGTGCTAAAATGAATTGAGCAATGTTAAAAATCGAGAGCAGAGTTGGAAACATGAAGCTAGTCAAAAGCAATGAAATTTTGTGAATAATAATTCGGATAAAGAAACGTATCAGCAGTAAAAAGTATCGAATAAAATTATAATTTGTTTACAATCTCTGATTAGTCGTTTCTATTCAAATATATATATATATATATATATATATATATATATATATATATATATATATATATTCCGGATAAACCGCGTCTGGAATTTTTCTTCTTTCGACGTTTTGGCTCCCACTTTGGAGCCATTCTCAAGACTTCTTGACTTGGTGGCGAGGCTTAAGTCTCCTTCAGCACTCATTTGGCAGAGTGATAATCCGACGTTGTTGAAACTGTCGGACCATATACAGGTCTGGTTTGAAAAGGATTATTTAATGGATTTGTTCGAAGGGATAATAATGGTTTCCAGGAATTGGGAAGCCTTTGTGACTCGTCTCGTTTGTTGAGGCATTGAGGGCGTTTTTCAATTTCTATTGCTTCGCGAATTATTCTGGAGTGGAGTGTTTTGGCTGCTGCAATGGTCTTCGTATTGTTGAAGTCAATTTTGTGTCCGGTTTCGTGGTGGTGTTTGAAGAGAGTCGAGGTCATGTCCGAATTACGACTGCTAGTTCGTGCTCGTAGGACCTGTTTGATACTCGTCGGTTCGTCTGTCCTTTATATGTTCTCGAGCAGTCGAGGCAAGGAATTTCATATATTTCTTGTGATTCGTTGGGTATTGTATCTTTAGGTGAGCGCAGGAAAGAGGATATTTGATTGTTTGCTGTGAAAACTGTCTTGATGTCGTATTTTGTCAGGATTCGGCTCACTTTATCAGTGACACCCCGAACGAAAGGAAGGAAAGCTTTCGGGCGTTCAGCCGGGTCGTCGGGTGGTTTGGGATGCGAGAAGCGGGTGTGTTGGCGTTTAATGGTTCTCTGGATCTGGGGGGAGGCAAACAATCAAATATCCTCTTTCCTGCGCTCACCTAAAGATATAATACCCAACGAATCACAAGGAATGTATGAAATTCCTTGTCACGACTGCCCGAGAACATATATAGGACAGAGGAACCGACGAGTATCAAACAGGTCCTACGAGCACGAACTAGCAGTACGTAGTTCGGACATGACCTCGACTCTCTTCAAACACCACCACGAAACCGGACACAAAATTGACTTCAACAATACGAAAACCATTGCAACAGCAAAAACACTCCACTCCAGAATCATTCGCGAAGCAATAGAAATTGAATAACGACGCCCTCAATGCCTCAACAAAGGAGACGACTCACAAAGGCTCTCCAATTCCTGGGAACCATTATCATTCCTTCGAACAAATCCATTGATTAATCCTTTTCAAACCAGACCAGTATATGGTCCGACAGTTTCAACAACGTCGGATTCTCATACATAATAGCTCATACTTTCATCCAGTACTTGAGTTCTGTTGAAGTCAATATCATGACCCTCCAACAAAGCGTGTTCAGTCCCGCCGATATAAAAAGAACACAGCTGCACGGTACTGAGTACACTCCCGTAGTAGATATTAGAATTTTTCTCTTATGCTTGGAAAAGGCTCTCACCCCATTTCTTCCGAAAAGTCTTCCAATGCAGTCGTAACACCCTTAATATAGGACAGGAAAGTTCGTCTATGAACGGCTGGTTATGTGCCATTCAGTGAACCCCTCTGTTTGGTTCGTAAGGCTCGGTAAATTTTGGCCATGTGGTAGCCTCGCCCACAAAATATTCTAGCCCAGAAATGTGTTTCGCTATATCTACCATATACTCTTCTGCCGCGGGTAATGGCCCCAGTTTCTCATTTTCCCACCATTCTACCCACGATATGAACATAATAGTAGGATGCTAAATCGGGATTTACCCGAGCGTCATTCTAAGCTTAAAAAGAAAAAAATATCATATAATGTATACCTTTTCATCGGTGGGGGAGCGGCTATAGACTTTCAAAAATATAAAAAAAAACTGTTGCATGGACATACTCGAGCGCGTCAGATATTGATATCATCTATGTAATGCATATTTTTAAAAATGTACGTATATTAATCTGATTGTTTCCATGGTGGGGGTGGTCGTACGTAAGAGTTGAAAATGAAAAAAAAATTCTCTCGAGCGCGTCAGATTTTCTGAGAGGATATTAAGTGAACCTATATAATAATCTGACGGTTTGGATGTGACGCAGATTCGCGGCCGCTATTAGAATGTGAAAAAAAATCGTCATTTTGAAATACACAAGCGTGTCTGATTAAGATATATATGGTTCATCTTTACGCCCTAGACGTTGCAGTCTCATAATCTGACGATTATCTGGAGGGATTTCAAACGTTGGATATTCGTTGTAAACAATATCATGCCACCAAAGAGTCAAGTATGATCATTTGTCATGGCATCATGGCAACAGAAACTAGAGTGGGGACGGAGTGAGAGAGCAATAGATAGAGAAGGAGTGAGAGAGAGATAGAAACGTGGAGAGGGGAATATGGGCATCACGTAGCTGCACGCATTAAACTTTATCAATGAATTTTTATTATTTCGGCTTGTGGAAATCGTCAGATTATATATTTCTTGCAATTCTTGAATTATTCTCTTCAGAATAAAAACAAAATTAGCCACGCTCCAGAAAGTCGAGATGACGTTTTATTTCACAACTTTGTAGCCCTCCTCCTTCTTTAGGTCACTCTAGAATTGTCAGATCAGTGGAATATACACGTTTCAGGACGTAACTAACTCACCCTACCTTTATCTGACGCGCTCGAGAATTTCAGATGATCCACCATATTTTTTACTAATCTGATCGTTTATCCTTGGAGGCGGCCATATATTTGGGCTCATGTATGGTGAAAGTACTTAATCGGGTACAAGGTGTCCCCCTGTATATTAATCTGCCGCGCTTTAGTGAATCCTGAAATCCCCGCTTGGGCTCCCCTATTATGAGCATTTTATCACTCTAGTTGTTTTTCGATTTCTTCATCTAATTTCATACATCTTTCACATGTCTCTTGAATAACGTCATTACTTTTTTATTCCAATTATTGTCGTATAAGGACTAATAAAAATTCTATCAATACATTTTTCGGCTCGTTCTTCAATTGGTTTCATTACAGAAAATCGGGGGTTGAACATCTATCATTCAACAAGAATACTTCAATGAAACGAATATGATGAGCAGAGCGGTTGAGTAAAGAATCAGTTGCTGCCGAATGTTTCCTATTTTCTTGTTCATATCGAACAGAAGGAAAATAATAATAACATATCTTTATTACTAGGAGGATTTTATCTGATATTACGGTGCTCTTTTTCAATCCTTTGGTTGATGCAGTTGTGTTATGTGTCCCTCCTCTAATATTCTGTCTCATTTTCAAACTACTCAAAATTTATTTCGAAGCCGATTTCGCTGCTCCGGAAGTTTATTTTTTCTTATAACTCTTTGGTAGGCGGCCTCCTGACAGTTGATTCATAAGTACTCATACGCGTTCACTAATAACTGAATTGAATATTTGCAAGAAATAAAATACGTTGAACTGATCGATTTATTCCATAAACAGTTATAAGTAGAGAGTGTTTGGCGCTGAAGATTATTTTTCAGAAATTTGAACCTGAATTTTTTCAAATATTCCCTCTTACGTGATGGACTTCAATCAAACATTCACTGAGTCTGTAGATAGTTTGCGCAAGTTCTATTTACGATCAAGAGTTTCGTTAGTATCACAAAGGGTCTGATTGTGTTTGTGGAAGCATCAATCGTCAGAATGTGCCGGCCTCCTACTTCACTCAGGATATCTTGAATATAGGACCCTAGTTACAGTACATACAACAAATCAAATTTTCCACATCCGCCAAAAAAAAATTATTATTAGTTTTGGTGCACGTGTTGCGACAGAAAATGAAATGAATATCAGTTCTCATTTCCGCATAGTCACATACGAATTGGACGATGGCACAATGAACAGAAATTACCTAATTCAGATGCATAATGTTAATTCAACAAACCCATTAAACAAATAATTTGTATCAGTTTCGAATTCGCTCGCTTCACGCATTCCATATTGCTTTGTTCAAACGTGTGCGGAATACATTAAGTATGTCGAATAACTATATAACACGTCATATCACATACCTGCTGCTTATTTATTGGAGCAATGCTAGTTACCAGATTGTATACACGAGATAGTGATAATGCCATTCAGGCCATAATGGTTCGGTTATTTCGAACTATTGATGTGTTTATAATAATATAGTTGTTCGGGCCGAAGAGCATTTGAAATTTACGATGCATAAACAATCAAAGTCGTCTCCATAATTCAGTATCACCCTCAGATGTAAGAATGGTAAAACCATCAATCAGTGCATGTTTCGAACCTATATAGGTTCATCATCAGCTAATTTTCATCGATAGTTTTGGAGAGAAAAATGTATCATGGAGAAAAAAAAAATTATCATGTTACCAATGGATAATTGGTCATAATGACATATTGTTAATGTTAATGAAAATAGTAATACGAGGAAAGTTTATAACATCATTGCTTTATTCCAATGAAGTGAGACAAGGATCTTATGAACTTCCCCCATATTACTACATTTGAAAAATGAAAAACAAAAAATGTTTTCATAACAATTAACAATATGTCATTTTGACCAATTATTCATCAGTAATAAGTGAATTTTTTTCCCCTTTATGAATTTTCAACTTGTACTCATTGATATAATAATAATAATAATAATAATAATAATGTATATCGAAATCAATAATAGTAGCAATAATTACATTGAATCAGTTTATAAACATACGAAAGTACCCTATAGTAACCAATCGGTTGTCAGGGTGAACCAGCATTTATCATTTGTACAGTAATGATATGATTGTGAAAAATGTTAGTCATAAATTACTTTTGTATAGGTAATATAATATTTTGGTGTTAGTTAAGAAACAATCAAATTGTACAAGCTTGATCTCGTTGGTCCCTCAGCTTTCTAGTAATGTGTTTATAGTATCATGGTCAGTGTTCAATAAGAATTTTTTTAAATATTTTCTTCAGGAGTGAAAGGGAATCAATATTATATATGTATAGTTTGTACATCTCAGGTGAAAAATTGAATACTTTGCCTGTTAAGTGCGTGAAACATCTTTGACCTACTGATTCTTTAGTTTTGAGTATTCTAACATAACTTGAGTATTCTAACATACTTGCATTTTGCCCGTGTTGAGTAGCGGTGCTCTATTTTTGTCAGTGTTTTCTTATTTTTATGAAGGTGGACAATCATACTATATACTCGCTATATACGTACAGTTTTCTAATGCTCAGGATATTCGCATCCTGAAATAGGCTCGCTGTGGGGTAAGTATGTTTTTTATTAAATATTATTTTTAGAATTTTTTTTTGGATGATTCCTAATATTTTGAGGTGAATTGGTAAAATACCACCCCAGCTGAGGATTGAATATTGAATCCTAGATTGAACGAGAGCAAAATAAACAGTTTTCAGGGGAGTTGTGTCCAAGAATTCTTTGATATTTTTGAAATTATATATCATATATATCTTAGAGCTTTACTAACCATGTTGACGTGCTCGTCCCATCGTATGTGTTTGTCGATCGTTATGCCTAGATACCGTATATGTTCCGCTGATTTAACATCTATTATCACTCCCTGATTGTCTATGGACAATGTTTGGCAAGATGACAATGATGATGTATAACTGGCGAAAGGAATGAAAAATAATTTTTCGTAGTTGATGGTATGTTGCATATGATTGAACCAGGTTATGATGGAAGAGATATCTCCTTCACTTTTTTTTAGGTCTTCCCATGATGTGGCTGAGTAAACAACTGCAGTGTCGTCCGCAAAACTAAAAATTTTTCCACAGGAATCAAGAGTAAGTAGACTATTGATGTATATGGAGAACAACAGTGGTCCCAATACAGTCCCATGTGGCACACCATACTCAACCTATGTTCTTGACTCAGTTGTTCATTTACTTTGACCACCTGTAGATAGCTTTGTATTAACTTGAGTGGTGTACCACGTATTCCTGCATCGTCCAAGACCTCCAACAGCTGCATATGGTTTACAGTGTCGAAAGCCTTGACTAGATCCAATTTTAGAAACACACAGAGAGTAGGCTCACTTCTGTCAATATTCTCATATATCATGCTAGTGAGTGCAAAAATGGCATCGTTGGTTGACACGCCCTCTTTGAATCCAAATTGTTGTTCTGATAGAATGTTGCATTTAACTATGAATTGATGGCTTTACAGTTCTAAAATCTGGGGCTGATATTTAATAAAAAAAATATCACCCTTCCTGCTCAGCATGCAGCACGTTGGGAATCTGAATTTTAATCATTTAACAATGTTTTAATAGAAAAATTTCAATTGTCAACCCAAAAGGGCACTGATTTTAAATTTGATGTTTATTCAATGTAATGTCTCACGATTAATTGTGATTGTGAAGATCTTCCTGTAAATACCTAGACGAGTAAGTAATTCAATTCTAACCTTTAATCCAATTTTCGACTATTACTTACTTGCAGGTATAGCACTGAAGATGGCTTAATAGCCGAAAGCGCTCTGCGATTTTTAAACGAATTTATTTACACGAAATACGACTTTCCCTGATTTATCAGTCACGTGTATGCAGCACCAACAAATCTCACTACACCTGATATTTAATTGTCAAAACGAGTTTGATTGTTTCTCCATCGTAAATCTACCACACTCCACTTCGAGGCATAATGGACTTCTACCACAGGTTTATATATTTGGAGGCTGAAACTTTAGCATCGCTATAAGTACTTGGTGTCATTTGACATTGGAGATTTTGTCAACTGTCTCTGAATTAATGAACACAACCATTACTGTCCAATGACAGTTGATACTCGAAAAACATAATGTTTGGTTTTTGATATAGGCGGTGACTGAATTGAAATATTAGCGATAATCACTAATACTTACTTGGCTTTATACTAAGTTGAAGCACTTCTAGGGGTATACTGATCATTTGCTCGTTCTCCACTTCAGCCTTTCACGAGGTTTGGTATACGTACTGGAGAGATTTTTAATTATGAGGAACCAATGATTTCGAGTCAATAGTGTAAGTGTGCCCATCCCAATAATTGAAAGTCAATTCGGATCCTTGTACTAAACATTCCAGAATATAATTCAATACCCATCGTGGTATTTGTCAGGGAAGTAGCTGTTTTCTGAAAGATGTGATACGTTTGTAATCCAGGTATTCTAAATACAAATGTCTTCGAAGGAAGAAGATGAACTCATTATGAGAAAGGCTGGATTCGGAAAGTGCGCATTTCCATCCTCAGACAGAAACAAGGCGATCAGCCTAATTCAAAGCATATTTAGTAAACACGTAACCAGATTTTAATAGATAAAGCACCATGTTTTTTTTCAATCACATAATTGGATCTGCTCACCCTTCCTGATTCTGACACAATGGGATTGTTTACATCTGAACATACCCAACAACATTTTCACCTCAATCTTCCTTTAAACATCTGTGAATTGAAATGAAAAATAACAGCACGTTACAACACAACATTACCCCAAACACCCATGACAACTCCGGCAATGTATCGTAGAGTTTCCGTGATACTGGTGCTGGGTAACGTCCTTATGAGTTTAGAATTCATTCCGATTTGACTTTTCATCGTCTTTCGAAGAATTGTTGATTACAATGAACACTCAGTTTAGCATCAAAACATATTGAAGTATCCATTACCACAGTGACAAAATTGCACAAATAACTATTCGTCATGGTTCTACGATTTTTGAATTTAGATAATTTCTATCTATATCTCGACCTATTTAGTAACGTACAGAGATGAGACAAATGTCTTTCGTCATTAATTTGAATTTTTTTGCCGATCCATGAATGAAAAATTGCATGAAACTAGCCCATTGCTGGTTTCTATGTACATATACCTATCATTCGACTATTCACTGTGCCCAAATAGCACATGTTACTCATCGAAATCTTCTGTTCGTTATTTATAATTATTTTCATTATATGCCTTCGGATGATTGTGTGACAAAGTAGGTGAACATAAAAGTCCCCCTCTCAAAATATTTTTCTCTCAAGAAAAATGATGCATATTTTTCCTTGTAAGCAATAAGTATAAAATAATCTACGACATCAAAATTTGGAATACAGTATGAATGGTTACTATTACAGTTATTTTCAAATAAATAATGTAATATAAAACGAATCCATGCTGAGTTTTCAATTCTCGTTTCAATTGATAATCACCGATTAACGAGAGCTTTCAAATTGATGGAGTTGAATAGCCCATTTGAGGAATTCTTGTGATACAATTTTTATAGCGTTTTTTGGAAGTCTGATTTGGCGGTCTTGAAAGAAAAAACCATCGGTCTCGTCACAATGCGGAAGTAAACACTGAGTTTGTATATTTACGATGCAGAAAAACTCAAAGTCGTCTCCACAATTCAATATTCGAAAGATGTCAGTACGGTGATTCAGTACATGTTTCGAACCTACATAGGTTCATCATCAGCTGAATTTACATTGAATTCTACAATAAAGGAAGAGTAATATAATATTAGTTGAAAAATGAAGTATAAAATTTATTTACATGGAGATGAAAAAATTGAAAAAATTGCAAAATCACATGGTGAAATTCAAAAGGACATAAAAAATTTTTCAATTACAATTATGATTAAGTTGATATTAGGGGAATTTGGGACATCCCTGAATTCAAAAATACGTTGAAGATTGGGGGGCTTGGAGCCCTGGTGCCCAATATGCAATATTTGAAAAATCCACATTGAAGGATACTTCGAATCTATAGATTCGATTTCCAAATTGCTAGTGAACACTAAAGATAAAGTACCCTTTTTCCACAAATCAGGAGTTTACAAAATTTCTGGTTCACAACCAAATTGTTCTGCTCAATACATTGGACAGAGTGGTAGAAAAATAAAAACAAGAGTTCTGGAACATGTTAAACTTATCGACGGTTCCAGAAATCTACAATTGGATGAATACAACACAAAAATTTCTTTTGCTAATCATATCCTCAATGAAAACCATAGCTTTGATATTGATTCAGATCTGGATATTTTACACATATGTCAAAAAGGTACTTTACTCAATCTTCTAGAAATTTTTGAAATCAATTCCGCTGCTAATAACCCTAATGTTGTTTCTCTTAATGAGCAAGTACAGTTTGACTGCAGAAAGTTTTTCAATTCCCTTAATTTCAACTAAAAATGTCCCCCCCCCCTGCCTTGTTCTTCCATAAATAATTATCATGGACTCTGTATAATGTTTGCTTGATGGTTGGCAACTCTTGTTCATCCCAAGAGTGGATGGAAGATGTCAGTGTTAATCATGGTTGTTGCGCTCCCTACCATATTGTATGCCATTTAAAATTAATCTATGATATTTCACTTTGATTTTTGTAACGAGAGGGCCTGTATGTGGGGTGTTGGATCTGTCCACCCGGGACATGACTCGAAATGTCAGCTCTTTGATTCTCGTTCCGTGTGTGCCAGCCCCTGTGCCGCATTTCCATGTCATCTCGACAATTGGAAAAATTTCGACAGTTGACAGTTCTGTCAGCTGACTCTCCTCCATTTCCTACTCAATCTGTGAACGGTAGTGTTTCCAAGTATCCTTCAATGTGGATTTTTCAAATATTGCATATTGGGCACCAGGGCTCCAAGCCCCCCAATCTTTAACGTATTTTTGATTTTAGGGATGTCCCAAATTCCCCTAATATCAACTTAATCATAATTGTAATTAAAAAATTTCTTATGTCCTTTTGAATTTCACCATGTGATTTTGCAATTTTTTCAATTTTTTCATCTCCATGTAAGTAAATTTTATACTTCATTTTTCAACTAATATTACATTACTCTTCCTTTATTGTAGAATTCAATGTAAATTCAGCTGATGATGAACCTATGTAGGTTCGAAACATGTACTGAATCACCGTACTGACATCTTTCGAATATTAAATTGTGGAGACGACTTTTGAGTTTTTCTGCATCGTAAATCTACTACACTCCACTTTGAGATACAATGGACTTCTACCACAGCTTACTGAGTTTGTAGCTGAGACGCATTCGTGGATAGTGCTTGTGGTTCAATAATGAATTGTTGTTGGTTTTTAGTATTTACTCTTTAGGATGATCCAAAACCATCAAGTCAGAGAGAAGATTTACTCGACTATGTTCATTAACCATATGGAGAGGTAATCATATTTTTGAATTTTCTCTCAGCTATCGGAACAAGGTTCGTCAATAGGGCTTCCCGTGGTTTTGAAAAATAATCAGGTTGAACTCATTTTATGCTTTGAACAATCCGATGTCAAAACGTGGCACTTTCTCTCATTTTCGAAGTTACGGCCCTTCAGAAGACGGAAAAAGAGTATCCTCCTATCTTTCTCCTTTCAGCAAAAGATTCATTAACCAAGCTGCATTTAATATTTGTTTGGAAACATTAAATATTTGAAATTCTTAAATAGAAAATGAAATGATTTTGTCATTGCATTCAAGCTGTATGTCAGCATTTGACAAACAGAATTTTAAAAACATTCGTCATGGTCCATGGGCATACTTGAAGACTGGCGTTAAATCAAATCATTTTTCGAACAATTCGTTCAGGCCAGTCTCAAATTACCTACACAGTAGAGATTCGATTTAACGCCAGTCTTCAAGTATGCCCTTGGACTATGTCGAATGTTTTCACATTTTCCTCGCAGGAGAAATGGGCGAATTCGGTTTGTTTATGGAATACCGCGTCCATGGGTAGATGGCGCAATAACTTCGTTGTTCGCATCAGCTTTGGCCGGGGCTTGATACTTTGAAGGATTTTGATTTTCAATTATGGGAAGTCCTCTACTTTTTGTTGATGATGGCACTGACTTGTACTGACGAGTGGCCAAATAGCCCGAAACCGGTCTGCAAGTGCGTCCGTCCCCATAATTGAAAATGCAGGATTTTCTTCTGTGAAGAAACCTGCACTGGCATCGGTCGAATACAATGCAATGCCCTTCGTGGTATTAGCCAGGGGAGTAGTTTTTTTTTCTCTGACAGGTGCCAGCCAAAACCTACTGTGTAGATAATTTGAGACTGGCCTGAACGAATTGTTCGAAAAATGATTTGAAACGGAATTGTATCAGCGATATATCTCAGTAGTTAGAACGTCAGCTCTATCAACCCAAGCATTACCGATTCGAAACAGCTATGAGTCAAACATTTTTTTCATTATTTTCCTCTTCAAAAAATATTTTCACCCAATTCAATTGAACTATCGATAAATTTGTTTCAGATTATATTTACATAACGCTATTAATTTCAATCTCAGATAGTTCTGGCATGACAATTTCAACTGTATTTTTCGCCAGCTTGAATTTATTCCGAAATTTTTGGTCACTTGAGAACTTTCTCAGAAAATAATCGAGACAAAAAATAATTCGGAGATAATTCATACTGCAGCCAGATTTCAAATTTGAATCGGGTTTGTGTAATAATATGGCAAAAATTATAACTAAATTTTCATCAGGAATACTAGGAATATTTTAATAATGAACGCGTTGTCTCAAGTAGCAACCATTATCATCAGTTAATTTAATTCGGAGGGTTGCTGCTCTCTCAGTAGTGAGTTCAGAAATTAGTTACTGTTGCACAAACCAGTAATAATAAAAGATAACCCGTATTCTGCAAGTTGTTAAAAAATCGAATGATCCTGTTATTCACAGAAACAACAAAACGGTTTTCAGAGTGATAACTAATGGTGAAAACAACTCATGGGGGAAGTTATCAGTGTAATGTTGGTTTCATTCATTCATGATCGATTTCTAGTATGTACTTGCATTTTGAAAAATATCGACTCTTTAATGGAGATAGATTACGGTCACTTGATCTTCGAAGCACAAATGGTGTACCAATTTTTTGAGCTTTCTCTATTCAGTTCAAGATGGCGGCATAAATCTGTTATCTATCTGCGTAGCGTTTTCATAGCGTGACCGAATATTTTTTTGGAAAACATCTGATTTTATGACTAGTTCCAATGCATTTTTTCACAGCGTGAGAAGTGAATAATCTAGCTGTGCACATTGGCATCTTGTAGTATATACAAAATATTTGATATGCTGGTGTTTGTCAATGAAAATAGTTTCAAAATGGTTTCAAAAAAATAATTTCATCACTCTATTGAACTTCAGCAATGGTAGAAAATACTATATTACATACCAAGGCGAGATAAAAATATCTATTGATAATATTTTCTCCCACACAGTTACTACTGAAGTTTCAGCTGCACTGACTGTGGCAGGCAATTCAGTTGCATTGATATAAATGATACTTGAAGGTACATTTTGCTTTGTAGACAATTTCTCAATCTCTTCTCGAATTGAACTTTACAAAATTTCAAACAGAATTTTAGTGATCTGAATATTCCTGGAAATTTCTTGTCGTCAACACACAAATGATTTGTAATCGGTACTTCGAAGTAGCCTTCATTCATTCTTGTGTTGAAGATGGAAAGTGTAGGAAGTCTAGGTAAATTTAACATTTATGCAAAATGTATTTCATCAATTCTTTCTTTTTTCTTTTTGATACACTGATCGTGGAGCATAACAGCCTACTGACTAATGATTAAACATTTTAGGCACACGTTATTTCTAGGTTCTGCCGGCAGAATACTCGCTGTAAGCAAAACGCCCCAGCTGGCGATCATCGCTAGCGATTATCGTCGTGCTACTATCGCTCTGCGATCATCGCGAGAGTCGCTCCAAGCAAAACGTATCTCAAGTCGCAACGAACTGGTTTGTACGACTGACTTCCCCAAAGATTCTTACATGCTGCATGTTGACAATTGTTGCGTCATGCAAGGCTCCCTTCAAAAAAGGAAAATACGAATTCGAAAGTAAACTAAAGTTTTATCAGTGTTGTTGTTTGTCTCTTCCCTTAACCAGCTGACAAATGTCAACCCTCAG
The DNA here is from genome assembly GCA_032362365.1 of Zygogramma bicolorata. NCBI lineage: Eukaryota > Metazoa > Arthropoda > Insecta > Coleoptera > Chrysomelidae > Zygogramma > Zygogramma bicolorata. The sequence continues at coordinate 221,708 of JAVJAQ010001170.1, read as the reverse complement.
GAGTCGAAACTTGTGCGAGCCATGAGTTAACCAGGCCTCACATTTCAACGTGTGAATCCCAGAACGGGTGGTCCAGTGGTGATTCGAACCCCAACCTTACGCTATGAAGGCGGACGTGCTAACCTCTACACTACTGGAATTCCAAAAAAAAAAAGAAAAAAAAAACAAGATATCACAAGTTCATCACTCCCAGTTGAAGAAAGAATTCTTGTATTTTGGTCAGAAATGACGATATACAAATTACTTGTATTATATGTCTTCATCAACAATGCGTTTATGTCCAGATGAAATTAAGGAATGAAAGGGATTTTGATACATAATGCACTCGTTTGAAGTTGATGAAAAATTCGATCGCAATTAAGATGAATAACACTTCAATTCATCATGCTATAATATCTTGAGTATTCTCACTATATTAGTGTCGCATATCAGTTAAAAGGATTAGCCAAAACAGCCTCCGTTCTAAATGATTTACACTTGTACACTTGTTATCCTTGAAACCCCAATCCATTTATTTTATACCTACATAAATTAGAATTCACAACATAATGTGTCCAAGTGAAATTGCATGTTTAGACCCAGCAATGAGTGAAGTGGCAATAAATTTTATACCATTTGAAGTATTTAATACAATTTCGATATGTCCTTGTGGAAATTACTGAGAATTTAAGCGGAGAACTATAATTCGCTATGCTAGAATTATGACTTATTACTTCATTACTATACTATAAGAAATTAATCGAGGTCTGGGGAAGTTTGATCAGAGGTTTATTTCGATCTTATTTCGCATACCTTTTCTTCTCCCACACCATTATTCCCATTAGTAAGCTGAAGTAATACTTGAGAAATAACGAAGGAACGATCAGTAGCAGACATTAAAGTACATGCAAAATATATTGATCAAAAATAACTAGGCAAGCACGGATGATATAGGGGTGGCCAATTTTGTGTTGTTGGCAATGTCCTAGGGGTTCTGAATCTTTCTATATGTTTTGACTTAGATCACCGTTGTCTTGATTCAGAATAATCAGCCTACGTCAATGGCCTTTTATTTGTTGTTTATGGCACACCTTATTTCAAATAGACGACCCATAGCAAAAGTTTCCTTTGTTTCGCAGAAAATTGTTCTCGCACGGAAAATTGAGCTCTCGTCACCTTGATATGACATGTTATTGAATTCCTTAACACACCAGTTAGATAGTTAGACAGTACTACCACCGAAATGATACTTATCCGACGCATCAGTCTACCGTTACCCTATAATATGCATACGCAGTTCACTGTCTTCCTTTTTATTATACAGGTTATAACTAAGTGATGACTCTGATGTCGGTCCTGTTCCTCATAATTCACCAGAAAAATTCTCATGAACATATGTCCCAAATCGATAAGTTTTCTCGAAAAAGCTGGTATTACAATCATTGTGATGAATAAGCGTTTGTGAAAAATGAAGCTGTAGTTGTATAAAATATTTTTCATGAAATATGACAAGAATCAACCGGAAAAAAAAGTCACCATTCAAGTTTCACCCTGTATATAAATGATATTTCTTTTGTTCAATAAATGATCAACTTGTGATTGGCTGGGAATGTAGTAATCTTTTATTAAATATCTGACAGAAAAACAACTTGAACGCTACTGATTGGTGTGGTTTTCATCTCAAAAACGGCTTACTCACGATTGTCCAATAGCTTCCATTGATAAAAATACAAAGATACATATTATCAGTGGATTCTCCTTTGAAAGTAATTATAAGTTCACAATTGACTTTCTTTCGATAACACAGTTTGAAGAACATCATTCCGTAATTACTAACCATGATTTCGGACAATGACAACTGTTGTTAGCGGTGCAAAACGAACCGGCAAATGATAACTATATAGATACTGAACACTGCTTTATTGCTGACTGCTGACAGTCTGAACTAGTAGTGTGAGTGTGAGTTGATGTGATTGAATTCCAATAAACTCATCAAGTCAAGAACATCAAGGAGAGCTGGAATATATTGCTTTCAATCTCAACAATACTTCCTTCCAACAAAATTTTATTATTTGAAACATGAAAAACTTAAAATTGTAGGTATAACCAAGCTCACCAATCCTTTTCATTATATGGCAGATAATGTTTGGCTTTTAAAATAGGGGAGGAAATTTTGGAAATTTTAGTACTTAGCTTGATAACGGTAGTAAATCATTGCTCCTCAATCAAACTGGCTCAACACGATTTCACCAGCAGTTCTCGGACTATTAAGTCTGGAGGCTCTCGAACAGTATTGTATGTTCGTTCATAGAATTCGAGTGTGTTGTCTGAGTTCATAGCAATTTATTGTTTGATTGAATAATCACATAACAAAAGGAAGTTTATTCAGATGAATGATTATGTCAATACGAAAGTAAATAATTATAGACGGAGTTCTTCAATACCAATGTTCTTGATACACATATAATCTTTTTTATTTGACAGTGACTTTTACGTTCAAGTTTCAAGCAATTTCTATTATGGAAACAATTGATTTCATTTCAAATGGATTCGTATTGAATTTTCGAATCAATTATAACAAAAGAAAAATTTGAGTTTTCTCATTTGAGGAAAGTTAACATTAGTTTTTCAGACACAGTTTAGAAACTATAATAGATGCTTTATGTCAAAAAAAAGTTAGATGTTGAAAATATTCTTGACTATCGAATTATTTCCAGAAAAATCACAGAACTGGGCCAATTTTCGATTTCAAAGGAACGAGATTCAGGAAAACATCCGCAAATCGAGAATGAATTTTTATTTGATGCCAATTACCAACCCATTATGACGAACAGAATTTTACGAGAACTGACTTCGAGTAGGAATTGTTTAATACTGTAATTGGATTATGGCTTGTTCGAAACGTCTTTGATCATTCTCAGTGTAGTTCTTTCCTCTTTTGCGAGCAAAAGATCTTCTTACCTAAATAATTCAGTATATTCAACTTTGATTATACTCTCCAAGCTGTGGGTAAATTATGCATGTACAGGTTACTCTCCGAAAAATAGGTCTCTTGATTTACAAATAATAAACAATACAATATATTACCGTAGTTGGTCGGTACTTACGAGATTAGAGATCTTGGAATCTGTTTTTATGCGCATCTAACTTTCAATCAACACATCAATCGCATAGTTAATGCAGCATATCGTGCATAAGGCTTCATAGTTAGAAATTGCAGAAATTTCACTAATATATCTGCTCTGATAACATTGTATTTTTGCTTCGTTAGATTTGAGTTAGAATACGGATCTCTAACATGGAATCATATATACGGGCTTTACATCTCAACTGTTGAGAGAGTACGTAAAAAATTCCTGAAATTCCTTTGCTTTAGACCTGATGGCATATACCCACCCAGAGGCGCGAACTATGTTTCCTTATTACAAATATTTGACTTTATTCCCTTACGAAAAACGTAATGGTTTCAATAAAAAAATCAGATGTCGAAAATCTCAGCAAAATATACAATTATCTTTTTTTTCTGTTGAATTACCTTATACAAAATAAATAAAAATAAATAAAAAAACCGAATCGTGGCAGTTTTCGTCATCTCCTAACTCAAAAATAAAATTTGAAATTTTCCGCAAAAATTCAAGTTGGCAATGCAACTAAAATACAGCTGTCGTTGTTTTCAATGCGTCTGTACGAGTTTCTTCGAATTATAACGGCCATTTCATTCTTCTCGTGTGTTCCACTTGACGTGCTTTCAACGATTTTATTAATAATTTCAAACAAACTCAATTTTATGTGCGTTTTTTCAAAATTAAATTCAACCAGCAACTTTACAACATATATATATATATATATATATATATATATATATATATATATATATATATATATATATATATATATAACAAATATATAATAGCTACTAATGGAAATATTATAGTTACAGACTTTGCGACTCTAATGAAAACAGATATTGTCCTGTTTCAATATTTGATATATGGGATAAATTCGTCTCGAAAAATAAACTACGATCATTTTATTGATTTGATCTTATTACATGATGCTTGGCTTATCACAAGAGATATCAGCATTTTCCAATATTTGAATTCATGATGGATATTTCTATACGGTTTTTTTTGTATACCACCCCTCCAAATCTAATAACATTTGATAGCCAATTTCCGATGAATATCAATTCGACATCCATTCACAGCGATCGATTTCATTTATCTATGTTACATATGTGTATGAATATTTATATCTCATTTATTTGTGCCACAGGGTATAAGTATTGGTCTTTCGTTGTGAATAGAAGTAAGCTGATAAAAAACTGTCACGGGGTTTTCGATACTTTCAGATCCATTCAATACGACCATTGTTTACTGAATGAGGAAGAATAAAGTTGGCTTATTCAGAATCGTGTTTCTTTTTGGTTGTATCAGCACCCTCACATTAGGGTGTAATATGTTACAAGTTGGCGACGAGGAAAATTAGTATACATATAATTGTGAGTGAATAGTAGTGAAAATTTTGTGTTCATCATGGCGACCATACAGTATACCGGTCATGTTCAAGAGTTTTGCCCAATTTCTTCAGATTGGTCAATTTATAAAAAACGTCTGGGAAATTATTTTGTGGCAAATGATATTGTAGACGATGGACGAAAACGTGCGATACTACTGAGCCTTCTGAATGAGGAGGCTTATAAACTTTTACATAACATGTGTATTCCGGAGGAACCGGAAAGCATATCGTATGAGGACATTATTAAACGCATGGATGATTATTTCAAACCGGTAGTGTCAGTGTTCGCGAATCGTGAAAAATTGTATGATTCTCGAAAAGCACTCCACGAGTCGGTTAAAGAGTGGGCGGCTCGACTTCAAAGTTTGGTAGCAGTGTGTTGTTTTTCTGGAAAAGTTGAAATTGAACGAGCGCTAGTAGATCGTTTCATTTGCGGTTATGATGAGGGGTCAGTAAAAGATCGACTGTTTGAAGAGAAGACGGATGTGACTTTTTCCAAGGTGGTCGAAATTGCTTCTTCAAAATCAGCTAACCGTCAGCCATTTTGCCCAGAGACGGTTAAACGGGAACCTGAAACTTACTTCGCAAACTCGAGGGGCTCGGCGCAGACAGCTCGTCCTCAGTCACAATCTTTTCAGTCGAAAAATCACAGTGGCAACACCGGCAGCAGGATCTTTCCATCCTCTTCTAGAGCAAGTACTCCGTCACAAAGTAAGTGCGCATGTTGTGGCCGTAAAAATCATTCAGCGGACAGGTGTTCCTATCGGGAATGTTATTGTCACAATTGCAATCGCAAAGGACACCTAGCCCCGGTTTGTCCAAGTAATAATCAAAACATAAATAAGTCTAACCAAAATATGTTTAGAACCAATTTTCTGGAAGCTGATGATTCTTGTCTCTTTAATATTGATGGCAATTCTGATCCAGTTTGGATAGATTTGTTTATTGAAGGCAATGCATTTAGGTTCAATTTGGACACGGGAGCAAGTTATAGTGTAGTATCTGAAAATTTCTATAAAAATAATTTTGCTAGAAAACCTTTAGCTTTCACAGATAAGTATTTCAATCTTTATAATGGTGACAAAATTGTACCTTTAGGTTATTTTTCTGTGGATGTTGAATTCAAAAATGTTGTAAAACCTTTAAATTTTTATGTGATCAAAGAAGGTGGTCCACCTCTTTTGGGATGTGATTTTTTCAACTCATTTGAACTGCGTATTCATAATCTGAGCCATTTGAATATTTCTAATGATTTGAATGCTTTATTGAACAAATATACATCACTGTTTTCGCCGGGTTTGGGCACTTTCAATAAAGGTTCTATGTCAATAAAATTAAAATCAAATATGGAAGTTCGTCCTAAATTTTTTAGGGCTCGCTCTCTGCCTTTTGCTATGAGAGAAATGGTGGAAAAGGAATTGGAAAGATTACGAAGTCTTGAAGTGATTGAATCAATAGAATATTCGGAATGGGGAACACCAATTGTTCCGGTTTTAAAAAAAGACGGTTCAGTCCGCATTTGTGGAGATTTTAAAGTAACCGTCAACCCTTTTATTGAAATAGACCCTTTTCCCTTGCCGAAAATTGAAGATTTGTTTGTTCAACTGCAGGGAGGCGTTCACTTTTCAAAACTAGATCTTTCCAACGCTTATCAACAAATTTGCCTTGATGATGAATCAAGAAAAATCATGGTTATATCCACGCACAAAGGATTGTTTAGGTACAATCGTGCACCATTTGGAATTGCAAGTATTCCCGCGAAATTCCAAAAGATCTTAGAGACTTTACTTCAGGGGTTGAAAGGTGTCGTATGTTTTTTGGATGACATACTGATCACTGGTAAAAATCGCGCGGAACATTTGCAACGTTTAGAGTCAGTTCTTTCAGTTCTGCAAGATGCAGGGCTGAAATTATCTTTAGAAAAATGTAGTTTTTTTCAATCAAAAATCTCGTACCTAGGACATGATATCGATGCCGAAGGCTTGCATACTTCAGAGTCAAAAGTTTTTGCCATAATGAATGCTCCAATACCCACCGATATACATTCCCTGAAATCATTCTAAGGGCTGATTAATTACTACGGGAAATTCGTCCCAAACCTTTCGACTATTTTGAACCCATTATATAATCTTTTGAAAGTTAAAGTAAAGTGGGAATGGTCATCGAATTGCCAAACGGCTTTTGAAAAAGTAAAAAAACTTTTGGGGTCCGCTCCAATTTTAGTTCACTACAATCCTGACTTGCCCTTACGCTTGACAACGGACGCAAGTGATTATGGGGTGGGATCGTTAATTTCCCATATTATGCCTGATAAATCAGAAAAAGTTATCGCGTATGCATCAAGAACGCTGTCCGATACTGAACGCAGATATTGCACACTAGAAAAGGAAGCTTTGGGGGTCATCTTTGGTTTGTGCAAATTCCATAATTATCTATTTTTGAAAAAATTTACACTGGTTATTGATAACAAGCCGCTATCATATATTTTTAACCCCTACAAAAACATTCCGGTGTATGCCGCAAACCGTTTAAAGCGATGGGCGTTAATACTTTCTAGTTATAATTACGATGTCGAACTGGTTAAATCAGAAAAAAACTTAGCCGATACGCTATCACGTTTACCAGTACCTTCAGAAGAAAATTCGTGGGCTGAAGTCGAATTTAATTTTATTAATTATGTTAACAAGAATGAACATATTCCAGTGGATTTCAATAAAATTCAAACAGCAACATCGCAAGATAAAATTTTGTCCTCAGTTTTGAAGTTGGTGAATACTGGGTGGAAAAAAAATAGCTCGTGGCATAAGAATCCAAAATTTGAAAGTTTTTACCGAATACGGAATGAATTGAGTATTGAATCTAATTGCCTATTATGGAACAACAGGATCATAATTCCTGAAAGCTTACGCGAAGTTATCTTAAAAGATTTGCACTCGACACACATGGGCGTGGTCAAAATGAAAAGCTTGGCAAGATCATATTTTTGGTGGCCTGGAATCGGTAAAAATATTGAGGAAATGTGTAGAACGTGTCAAAATTGTTTAGTTCATAAAAAATCCCCTGATAAGTCAGTTCTAACTTCATGGCTCTGGCCTAACCAACCTTGGTATCGACTTCACATAGACTTCATGGGGCCATTTTTGAATAAGTATTTTCTGATCCTTTTAGATGCCCATAGTAAATGGATCGAGGTGTTCCCGATGACGGTGATAACCTCAAAGTTGACAATTGAAGTCTTACGGTCGTGTTTCGCGCGTTTTGGCTTACCAAAAAAACTAATCACAGACAACGGGAGGTCGTTTTGCTCTGCGGAATTTGAGGATTTTTTAACAAAAAATAATATCGCGCATATCACTACCCCGCCTTACCACCCTTCTTCTAATGGCGCGGCAGAGAATGCTGTGAAAACAGTAAAATATGCATTAAAAAATGCACTTGGTAAAAACTCTAACTTGAGTAATTTGAATTTAGTTTTGAACAATTTTTTAATGGACTATCGTTCAACAAAGCATTGTACAACAAACGAAAGCCCAGCCAAACTGTTGCTGGGTCGGGAACTGCGGACACGTTTCAATGTCTTGTTACCAGATTATGAGTATGATAATGATTTGAAGGATCGACTCTCAAAAAGGCAGGCAAAGCAAAAAAAATATCATGGTGGAAAACGCGATATTTGTTTTATACCGGGTGAAAGTGTAACAGTGCGGGACTATCGGAAAGTGAACTCAAAATCGTGGATTAAAGGAGTAATTTTCAGAAAAATCGGGAGATCTGTTTATATTGTGATCATTCCAGAACTTAACGTCAGATGGAAGCGTCATTTGAACCAAATAAAAAAAATGCATTTTACTGAGTCAGGAATTTTAGAAAAAAAGGAGATAACAAACGATAAAAGCGACACCGAAAACGGGGATTCAAAAGACGTTTCTACTGAAATTGTGTTCACCGATGAAAAAATTGATAATAATGGAGACAGGGTTTGCAATGAGAGACCAAAGAGAATGGTCAAACCCCCAGAACGGTGGGCATATTATTAGTTTTTTTTTTGTTTATTTTCAAATATTTTTTTTTTTTTTTTTTTAGGGGGGGAGATGTTACATATGTGTATGAATATTTATATCTCATTTATTTGTGCCACAGGGTATAAGTATTGGTCTTTCGTTGTGAATAGAAGTAAGCTGATAAAAAACTGTCACGGGGTTTTCGATACTTTCAGATCCATTCAATACGACCATTGTTTACTGAATGAGGAAGAATAAAGTTGGCTTATTCAGAATCGTGTTTCTTTTTGGTTGTATCAGCACCCTCACATTAGGGTGTAATATGTTACAATCTACAATTGACAACTCGACTGGACGATGAATAAATTGAAATTGGATCTCTAAATATTTTGTTAGCGAATATTTCAACTCTAAACAGGCTTCTCAATGAGGGAAAATGCAGAAAATTCATGATCTGTTGTTCACTTGCAAACGGTAAATAATATAAAGAGAAAATTTGTAAATTGAAGTGAGCATGAAGATTGTGCGAGTTCCGGCTAGAAAATCACAAACAATTACTATTATTGTTTATTCCACAAGGTTATAACCGGAGCATTGTGAATCTCGGATATACATAAACCTATACTACACGTCTAGTGTGTGCATAAACTTTGCTCTATGGCCAGTATTTCTTCAGTATTTTCCTAGCAACCATGGCATCCAGAAGTAATCAAATGGGTTCTAGATTTTCCTTGGAATCTTTACATTATTGATGCAATAACAAACTATTATGATATAAAAGTTTGTATGCAACACGGGTGTAGATAGCTGTATATATGTTCTCGCCCTTGAGCACAAGCTCTTGAGCCGAGGGCCCCGTTTTTCATTTCTTGTGAATTCAGGACCTGTCAATATCATGAATCGGAGGTTGATTTAAATAAATGGTAAGGCAATGAAATACTTATTCAATGGGGTGTTTTATGATACTCATCCTCTCAAATATTCGTGATAGGAAATTGATGTCCCCTCTACCGTGACTCAAAGGAACAGTAAACGTTTTCCATACAGATCTGGTGATGCATAAATATTTTCATTGATAAACATTCTCTTTCTCTTGATCTACCTGTGACAGGGCTTTATCGTGTTCATTGAGTAATAATATAAGATCAACGAAATATATTGAACGTTGTTCACTTAATATACTCCTTCGAACAATATCAAAAGGGAAATGGAATATGCGCTCTTTTCTCTTTCGGTCTACCTCACTCTTCTCTATCTTCTTCAGACTTTTCAGATGGATTTATATTTCCGGCATTCGGAGACCAGAAATACTACGGTTCAATGGAGTCGATCGGTAGTGAAGTGACCGAAGGCGCTTGTTTTGTATGCCGATGTACGAAATGTAGCAATGGCAAAAGCACGCCTGGATTTCTATATTTCACAATGCGCAGAAATCGGCAAGAATACTGGAACTAATCCAAATGCTTTTGAACTACACTTCCGTTACATAAACAACTAGGTAATAAGGAAAAGAAGAAAATATCATTTCAATAAATGAGTGTAATGAAATGATAACCGCATTCAGATAAATTAGAATTCCAGAAAATTTACTTGCCCCGCTTTCATGTATACCGAATAGATATCGCTAGTATTTCAATTCAGAAATTATTTGATTATACAAACAAATGAATATTTTATTCAAAATTATTCGAAAATGTTTTTATTTCTATCCTCCTTTCAGGCTAAGAAGTGACCTATTGTTCACTCTGAAGAAGACCATGTTGGAAAAATTCTTTTTCGCACTAATCCGACCCCGTCTTCTTCTTCTATTCGAAACGTCATTCTGACCATCGGAATTCATGAAGTGACAGAAGTGATCACCATAGACGTTTCCAAACCATGGCAATTCAACAGAACAAGCTATCCCTGACCCGATATTGCAGTTATTACACGAAGATTTTTCAGATGTGATTGGCTTGCCTAACGCCGTAGGGTGTTTCACTACAGAAATCCGGTTTACAAAATTCACTAGATATCTTGAAGTCCATGAAATCCATGTTTAAAGCCAGGAATCTCACCTGAAATCCTTGAAGGAATCCACTAGAAATCCTGATTTGGTGTACAAATTTCACCGAAGTTAAATACCCCTCGCCTAACGCATTCATTAAAACAGTTGTGAAACATGTTAACCTCAACGTAGGCAAAGGACATTTACAAAGAAATATAGTATTTTTCCCAGTAAATGGTATTGGCTCATTAACTGCAATAAACTACCCGATTTAATCCCATTGTGTAGAAAATCATCTGGTAAAAGATGCAAATGTGCTACAGGGTCGAACTTAAGAAATTTTAATTTTACATAATGTAGGAGATATACAAGTAATTTATTTAAATGTTACAATTCTATTCTATATTTAGTTCAGTGTCACTATCGCTATCCTCATCTAAATTAATTATAATTGGCGCAATTGATTTTACAGAAAGGTACGAGTTTTCAACATAACATGTCTAACAGAACTTTTCCAACTCTCGGTACGAATGTCATTCATACAGTTCCTAATTAATTCTACCACACTACCACTTAAAGTCGGAGAAGTATTTTTTCCGCGCACGCTCGATTTAAATTGGTGCCCATAAGCTCTATGGGATTGAACACGCAGTAGTAGGGAGGTAGTCGTAACATTGTATGTCCCAATTCTTCTGCAATTGTATCACAAACATACGTTTTTTTTAAAGAAAATGACTGCAGCACTTGTAAAAGTTCTTTTTTTGTATAATTTTCCTCAAAATATATGTCATTTGCAGCCATGAAGTTTTGAATCTCCAATTTCGTATTCTTTGAGCCAGGAATTTTTTGCAATTGTCGACTATGATAGCTTGCGTTGTCCATTACTATAACGCTGTTTGGCGGAATGTTGGGTAACAGACAATTTTTAAACCAATCTTCAAAAAGCTCTGCTGTCGTATCTTCGTGATAATCAACACAAGAGTCCTTAATATTTTTGGCAGAAAGCCATATAGCGTTTGGGATCCAACCATTTTCTGATCCTGCGTGTAATATTGTGATTCTCTTCCCTTCATTTGATGGTGCTTTTGTTTAAAACTTATCAGAGGAATCAGACCATCCTTTGGAGGGGGTGTCATGCGTGTCAAACCACGTCTCGTCGAGGTAGAGTATTGGCCGATTTTCAGACCGGTATTTTCTTATTGACGTTATATATTCAGAACGCCAGTTTATTAAACGTGTGGATTCCATTTTTACTTGTCTCTTTTCAATTTTGCGATATTTAAAGCCCATTGCAGACGGAGCTCGCCAAAGAGTAGTGAGGCCACAGTTGATGTGAATTTCGTCAATGATGAGCCGATGTTTAAGACTTTTGATTGTAGGGACACGCTGCTCATCGTACATAGTGTAGATTTTTCGCCTTTTCAAATCTTTCTCCCAGTCGTCTAGATTTTTTGTGACACCGGAATCTTTACGCTTTTTTCTTGATTCCATGGAATTTTCAACAATTCGTCTAACTGAAGTAAGAGGCACCTTCGTCAAATTACTGGTTACTTTTGCTGCAGCACCCGCGTTATATCCTTGCTGAAGTAAGGAACTATACACATTTTTTATAATGATTTTCACGTCACAAGATAAGTGATTCTTCTTTAACGAACCACTGGAAGAAGCACTATTACTTTTTATCCACGGACGCCACATACTGCCTATTCTGTACGTTGGGGTATAAAATCTTTGCTATTAATGTCTGTGATAACGAATAAATGTTAAAAAATTATTGCACGCCGTAACACAAGTGAACACTTCCAATGAAATACATAGACTAAAATGAACAAGAAGTGTAAGCTGTAATCCTCTACAATCCCTCTCTGAGAAACAAAATTACCTGAATCCGGTCCTTTAACATTTATGATGTGTATCTCGAATTTTACAATTTGAGGGTCTAATTGGTTTTATTATGATGCTTCAGTCAATACCATTTATTGTGAAAACTACTATACAATATTCTATTCGTGAAAGCATCATGAAATTCTGTTGTGCAATGCCTTCTTAAGACACAATATGTATTGAAATTAAAAATATTCACTTCTTGATAAATAATTGTTGAATTATTTCGAATGATTTTTAATAAGATAGTATACAAACCTCGGAGAAAAGTGAAATTTCTTTCTCGAGGAAAGCTCACTTCGACTTTCAATCCTCAGTAAGCTATATGTTTTGATCGAATGAAATGATCCACTGTACGCCTCTTTCTGTAATGTACCATATATTGAGTATGTGGTTTATTACAAAGAAGTCTCAAAATAGAATTGATATTTGTATTGAATTTGTCTGAATGGAAGCTTTCGATATTTAATGAAAATATAAAATTACAGTTATATAGTTTTTTCTATAATATTCGATTTCCCTTAGAAGGATTAATGTTCTTGTTGGTTCGTTAATGTAAACGTCGATTTGAAATGGGTCAAAAAAGCATATCGATGTTGTTCAAGGTTATTCGAAATGATTTAGATATCCAGTGATTAAGTTTTGAAATGAATTATTCATAAACCGCAGACAAAATTGTTTTTATTTCGTGTGGATATTGAATAGAAATTCTGCCTTTGTGGTCTCACGTAATATTAGCAATTATTGAAAACTAAATGAAAAATTCAATCAAGATTCAACTTCTCAAAAAAGGATTATGGTCGTGCAAAATCGTGAAATACCTAATTTCTTGTTATTATTTTTGGACTCTATTCATTGTCATGAATTCTGAGAAAGAACTCTAATGATTCATTGTGTTTATGTGCTCAGGATCAATTTATTCGAAGTAATATTGAGTTGCAAAATGCGCATGCCTTGACAAGGGAAATAAAGCGAAAACTTTATTTTTTCCGTAATCTCTCCGTTACCGCACCACCAATACAGGCGACAGTTTGAGCAGGTACTACCTTTATGTCTCACAGGTCATTGCTTGACATCTAAGAAAATCCATGTGCAACAAGTTCAGATCGCACTGACCCTTATTGACTGGCCCATAGATCGGTTTCATCGTCCTTTGGAATCGTTATCGTTAGGCACTCTAAGGCCAGCCATACACGTAGCGGTATACCGAGGAGGTGTACCTGTGCAGGTGAAAAAGAGGGTGTGGGCCAGCCGCTGCCGTCAAACCTTTGCAGGCGTAGCGGCTCGAAAGTCAATTCTTTCTACTGCGCAGGCGAGTAGACCTGATCGTCTGTGCTAGTTATCCGGAAAACCTGCATCAGCGTGAGGTTAATTGTAGCAAAGACTCCGATTAGAGAGCTTCGTGTTGCTGTCTTCGTGTTGTGCTTACTTCACTGTCTATTCTCCGCTTTCGCGTGCCACTGGTCTTGCCAGTATTGTTTAACTGTGGTTGAGTCATCATGTCTACCCGAAATATCTCTTTCAGACAGTTTTCACACCACGTCCTGCGTTTTAATTTTTTGTGCTGTTCATACCCACGTAGGACAGGACATATCAAAGATATTATATTTGTATCCAAATAATGTCGCAATATCTTGATACGTTGAAAAGATAACCCAAAGATAACTTATTCTGTTCTTCTATTCATTCTGTTCTTCAATGGGTCGAAGACTATCTATTCTTTCGCAAACAAATCACCATAATATATGAGAGCCTGTTGACTCCTCGTAACACTTCGTATGGACTTGTTATCGATTTCGGATCCTAACCTTCAAGTGGCAGTCGATAAAATGAATATGAATTTGAATAGAATATTCTCATATCTAAATCAAAATGAACTGAAACTTGATACATGTATAGGGTATGATTCTTACAACAAGTCACAAATCATCCTCAGTGAATGTAGACGATTGCAGGGTAGTGAATGCGGGTGAAAACATAGAATTTGTGAGCGAATTCAAAATTTAGGTTTTATGCTCGATGAATGTTCTTTCTTCAATGCTAATTTTAATCATTATTCGAAAACATTTCGAGAAAACTGTACTTCTTCTCGAAGATTTCAGCAAAACTTACTATGTAAGTATTCGAAGTTTACTCGTTAGAAAAGCATTATACAGCCACATTTTGATTATTGTGCTGGTATTTTGTATTCGTGCGATCTGAACAAGACATCAGCATTACAGAAACTACGAAATCGTGGCATGCGAATTATTCTGAGAGTTAATAGATATGCCCATATTTCAAATATGTTAGACTGCCTATAGTGGTTATCTGTTTTCCAGAGATTGTATTGAATGGCCATGATTTAAATTTTTCAATTCCTGCATAATTTGTTAGCCAGATATTCGAAGGATTTGTACTTTTCGATCTGAAGTACACAACTACCAAACAAGAGCTATTATTCAACAGCAGTTTCATACTCCAAGAGCCAACTCATCTAGCACAATGAAGTCCTTCTTCCATAAGGGCTTGAGAGAATATAACAAACTTTCAATTTCTGTGAAAGAATGCACCAGTACTCATCAATTCAAAATCAACCCATTAGTCACATAAGATGCCTTCCGTAATTGTCATAACATTCTTACATTATAATAGTCATTGCGATTATATTGAGTCCGTATATTATGGCTCTAAAATATTGTTATAAAGGACAATGTATTATTTTTTAGATATTGTTCATTCAGTAAGTGTTCATATATATTCATAGTTATGCTTTACTTAGTTATTGTTTGTATATTAGGATATTCCTATTTGAGGTAAATAAACGTCATTATTATTATTATTTATCTCATCTTTGAGATATCTTACATAATGCATCTTTGAGATATATTGGGATTTGTACAGGAATTTGCATATAAGTTTTGAAAACGGAAGCGGATTCAGTTTCCGAAACGTTCACGATAAGTATTTCCATAAATATATTATTTCTTAAGTTGCTGACTAATTGGACTTGTTCTTTTCAGAAAGAACTGTTTTTCAATAGACGCAGCAACTTTTCGGGGTAGATTGAAAATCTGCCCTTCTACACTTGTATAGATTCAAATATTAATTCTTATTTTTTCAGATTGTGGTAGGTTACAATACCTAGAAAACTACGGAACAAATATACATGTACATCTTTACGACATCATAAGAGTCTTGTATAGGATAACTTTCCTCAAGATGTCTTTGTGCTATCTGAGTAGCCACTAACAAACCCACCAAAGCAATCACGTCATCTTGTCAGCTCGCCATTTCTCGACTATAAAAATTCTTCAGTCATCCGGTTGACCGTAGCGTGTGTGAGCTCAAATCAAATCTCTCAGTCAAATGGCATTGAAGCAAATCACTGTGCGGCAATGTCAGTTGGCATTGCAAGATATAAAGAAACAAGTACCTCTAGATTTGCCAATAGTCATAGTAGATTCACAGGAAGGAGTCCAAGTGAGACCAAGCCGCTGAAAATGGGTGCCGCAGATGCAGTCGAAAGCATCGGAACTCAAAATTCCAGGATTCGGCCCTCAAGCCCGAAAATCTTGCGATGTATTGCAAGTATCCTTCAAAGTAGAGCACCTTTGAATGGTCCTCCATCGCGATACGACCAACTATATGCTGGTTTCAACATCTTTTCGAATGATCAGTGAAAAATAATCTTATCAATGATATTTCCTTACTATTTTGTGATATTGAGGTTCCATCGTGTCAAGTCAGTATCGTGATTCTGTACCATTCAACAAGAAAATACCTTCATACATACAGCGGGATGATTCATCGAGTTGATTACAAATAAATTGTTCTCCAGAAATTATAACTATATTGATCCAGCCGGATAACTACGATATAATTTGGTTTTTAGAGTGTATCTACCTAATTCAACGTTTGGTAATGTTATGAAATAATTGTCGATTATCACAATATATATTTCAGTGAGCTAACTATAATTTGAACCATTATATTGCAAGAGACAACCGTCAGTATTTCACATGGAATTGAAATGGCATCATAACTACAATTATTTATTATAGTTCGTTCAATTCTAGATTAATGAAATCGATTTATTTCTTTTTTCAGGACTGATCAGCAGCCGAAATCTTATAGGTGAGTTTTCTTCTATTGATTTGCTAAGACCCGTTAAGTTCCCACTCTGACCAATGAAATACTCGTATACAATGGAAATACGAACGTACATATTTTTCTGTTGAAACCTAGTATGAGACTCGATATGAGATAGATAGGTGAGTACCCTCGAAGGAATTATAACTCGTCTTCATATACTTAAAACTGGTTCTAGGTGATTTCCAGAATCCAATGTCATTTTAATATGCATAAACTAGTATCGTTTGAAATTTCCAAAAAAAAATGAATTCGAACCAATCCTTAGACATTTCCTCAACTATTAAATCTTTCATGACTGCATTTATATTGGAATGAAAGATTTGTTCGAAGTCTATGGATTATTGAGGGGCAGTATTTTTTGGGATGGTTTTATATTATTCGATATAAGATTCTCTAGTGGGAAACGATTATTATCACTTCATGGAAGACGAAGGTGTCAGTATAAACTGATTTTATATCGACACAATTCCGGTACATCCTATTCCTATAGTTTCAATGAGCGATCACAACCAATTTGCATGTTGCTTTTATGGTAAAGTGAGATGCATAATGTCAGAAGACATAAAATCACGAAAATAATACAGAACCTAATTCAAATCAAATATCGCAT
Organism: Zygogramma bicolorata; assembly: GCA_032362365.1. Classification (NCBI taxonomy): domain Eukaryota; kingdom Metazoa; phylum Arthropoda; class Insecta; order Coleoptera; family Chrysomelidae; genus Zygogramma; species Zygogramma bicolorata. Next base: position 204,595 of record JAVJAQ010001170.1, on the reverse strand, counting down.
CAATTAGAGAATATTTTATACCCAAGGCAATCAATATCCACTACGAAATAATGACCACATCAAGATATCAAGGCTTTGTTATAAACGAACACACTTCCAACTGAAATATCTCTGCTGGCTCCCACGAAAGTATTATGAAGCTTTGTGGATGAACTGGGCATTAGTTTAGTGTGGAAACTTTCGTCGCAAAATTATTCCACGTTAAGCAGAGGCACCATTAACTTTGCACCATTTTCCAGAAACGTCATCCGGCTTTTTGGCTTATCAATGTGTCGAAAGACGAGAGTTGTATGGTCACTGCAGTTTATTATTTCAATACTGAACAGAACCGCTATGTATGTTCACTTCTCCTTATAATAGGTACTACCATAACACGCTAGAAGAAGCTATTGCATAGTGAAACACGTGTTCCGTTTTGTGAACCATCTAGTGAAAATTAAACAATTCAGTTACAGAGTGTTTTATTCTTTTCTATTCTCTATTATCTTTATTACAGTGGAGACATGAAATGTATTCATCACAAACTTCATAAACAATTTCTTGCCATGTATGATATGAGAAAAATTGAAATATTCCGAACCGTCAGCGACATAGATCAGAAAAGAACTTTTTCATTCATATCAACTGATTTTATTGTATACTGTAGACGAGATCAACTGTTACCACTAGTTGCTGATAAGCTTGTTATTTTTCATTCATAGTAAACATTTTCCCAATACAACAATTTCTCGATTTCTGATTGTTTTATCAGTTTTTCCCATTGTGGTCAGTTGAAATACCAAAAAACTACGAACAGAAGAATTATTTTTCTACCACAAATGACCTGCTGCAATACATGTTGGGATTTTCCATATCTTGTTCATTTCCAAATAATGTGGAGCTGAACCAGATAATAATCAAAATAAGGGTCCCACGCTGTTAGAGTGTGACAATTCGTCCAGCCTGGAAAATCGAATGTAAATATAAAGAAATCAGATCTCGTATTTTGGGTTAAAATTTGGTATAAAGAGTCAAAATCGATATTCAAGCAAATTTTCCAAATATTTCATTTCGGCATCTCTAGTGCGATGCAAAAGACCGAGTATTTGCTTTATTCGTGGGATCGCAGTAGGCTGTTTTCAAGGCTGTTACCCGGGCTAAGTATTGCGGACAGTACATCTTATGATGGTCTACGCCTGTCCCAAAAATCGAATGTCTACTTCCAAAAATGACTGAAATGCAGGAGAGTCTTTCAAAAAATCCAATATTTTAAAATGGAACTATAATCGAAAGACAAACCATACCCCAAGAAAAATCAAGCAAATGTCCGAAACTCTACGGCTTACCCAAAATTCAAAAGAGAGGTGTACCCATACGACCAATAGTGAGTGCCATATACTCCTCGACTCAGAAACTGGAAAAATTCTCAGCACAGATAATGCAGCCTGCAGATTCCCATGTCGAAAATTCAGCAGAGCACATGCTAGAAATAATAATAAACCCCCAACTGAACCAAAACGATATCCTAGACAGTCGAGATATCAAGTCACTGTATCCCAGTATTCCCATTCAACAAGCTTCGTCAATGATCGAAGAAAGAAGAGCCTTTCCACATCACGTCACAGGACTGACGAAACACTGTTGCATGAATATTTATTTCATCTTCATCAACAGATTCTACAAACAGATAGAAGGAGCCCCCATAAGCTCTTCATCATCCACAGGAACCTGTTCATGATGAACTTTGAGAAGAAAGCACTACGGAATGCTCAACAGAAATCGAGGCTATGGAAGAGATACGAGATCTGGTCTCATGGAAAAGAAGAGTTCACTCACTCGTGACATATCTGAGCAGCTTGAATCAGCGCATCCAGTTCACTACAGAATTGGACGAAAATAGGCAACTTCCTTTCCTATACCTATTGATAACCAGACAGCCGGAAGACACTTAAGGATACACAGTATACCGAAACCCGATTTCGACTAACGAAAATAACAATCAGACAAGTAGAGCCACCTGAAGATGTTGGCAAAACGTCGAAACTCCGACACTACCGACACACCAACGGATTCGGGCATCCGTGAAAATCTTCACCATTATATATATATATATATATATATATATATATATATATATATATATATATATATATATATATTCATATATTGCCTTCAATCCCCATTGAAGGTTCCCGAGAAGACAAGAAGTGACTGTACGATCTCAACAAAATCATTTTCAGTAGGAACATCAAAGTACATCGAAAATACATGGAAGAAATCGGCTGTGGAACGAAACATCAAATCCATCAGTTTCTACATCTCTGTGAAATGCACGAAATAAAAATCCATCGGAAGTGAGATTGAAGTTCTTGCTTTATCAGGTTCTTGCTCTGAATGCGCTTTGCCGTTGAGCAATCCTGTAAAAGCTATTTCATTCACTTCAGAGGAACTGGATTTATTTCGAGTAAAGACCGCACAAGCTCTCACCATCATTAACTCGTCAACTACTGCTCAAGCTGTTGCATTTTTTTATTGTTTCCATTCCCACAGCAGTCGAATGTTCTTTTTCCGGCTTGGTCGGAATAATTATGCAAAATAGCCATATTTTTCTGTTTAAAGAAAAATCCGACTCGTACAATTCGGTTTCCTTTGTATATTTTACAGTGCTCCCCAACCATTTTGAGACTAATGGCTTTGTCCTTATTATTAAAGCGAAAGAATTGTGTATTCGTGAACGAATGAATGTTGGAGGCAGCCGCAGTTCGAAAAGCTACGACAATCAGCATATCTAGGTACAGAGTGTTCGCTGATACGTTTTGTTCACATCGGATTAGAAGGGCGAGAAGGGTAGCGCTGGTCGTTCTATGCCTATCTCATCATCGATAGATTGTGGGTTCGATCCCGCAACGGGAAATGTATTTTTTTTCTCTCTGTCGTTTCGGAAATGGACTCTTTCCTTAGGTATGGCGCAGGAAGTTAATAACATAAGGCCTACTTGCTGAACGACTTCGAGCGAACTCGATGGCGTTTGGTTTAGAAATATCATAAATTTTTCTACTCGCACTGGCGGCCGCCATTAATTCACAATACACGTGAACCATTTCGTTACAGCTATCAGTATGCTTGGAGTAGAAAAAGTACAGTACGACCCTCGGAAATAAGGCCAATAACGTGCACTGACGAATTACCGCACTTGGCTAACGCCTCGTGCTCACAATTTTTCGGCTTTGCGTAATTGGCACTTATCTTCTTCTTTACGCATACCTCAGTGTATTTTTATTATTCAGTTGCAAACTGTATAACAGTGTACTTCACAGACTTTATGGTCCGCACAATCTATAAACAAAAAAATCCGCAAGATATCGTTTCAATTTTCATCGTGTTTTCCTAGTAACCATAATATCTAGTTATCTATTATCGATTTTTTTGCAAATATTTATATTTCGATGCAATAACGAACTAGTATGACATAAAATATGTCACGCACCATACATATAAATAGATGTATATCCTCTCGCGCGACTTACACACCCTCTGGGCATTGGCACTCGGCTTTTTACGATAGTCGCCCTAATCCACTTCATACCCTTGATACATAAATAACTACTGGTACTCTGAAAAAGAGCGATTTAAAGAGCACTCTAATGATGACATAACTCATCTTGTAATGTAATGTGAAAATCTTATAGGCAACTGTATATTACTTGTTTAATTCATCTTGTGAACAATTCTGTATTATAAACATTACTAATGGAACCTTCAATGTGGAAGTTAACACGTTTTCAAAAGATCAATCACCACCAAAGTGGTATCACTTCCATACGACACGCGTTTCGGTTTACAAGATAAGCATCTCCAGGAGAACAAGATTTATATTCAATCTGAATACAGGAGTTAGTACTATTTATATATCACAATCTGATGTAGTGCAGGTAAACATTATTTATTCGTTTTTGCTGCTATTGAAAGTTGCTTGAGAGCATTTTCTGATATCAAAGAATATTGGTCAGAGGAGAATTGGAGAGTTCGAAAAAATAGACTCCTTCGATAGTTTTGTATAGGAATAATCGAAAATAAAATTGGATACAAATTCTTTTCGTATTCAGGATTTTTTCATGCTCTCATATGTTCAACAAATTATAATTCAATTATAAGTCAAAGTAACAATATCCTTCTCAGAGCAAGTATTAAGAGTTCCAATTGAACCAAGTAAACCTCAACTATTGGAAAGAATGTGATAATGAACACAAAACGAAGAAGGTTCATAGTCTGACCACCATTTGACTCAAGTAGGGCCTAACCGCAACCGATAATACCGCCTTTTAGGCTGGCAATATGAACGTTATTTGTTATGCGGATACAATGGTGTTCTAATTGTATTGCCAGACATATCCGAGCATGGTGTAGATCCAGAGGTCTGACGGCAGAAAATCGAAAAAAATCGTAGATGTTACGGAAGAAGGAATTGTTGCAGTTCCAGAATGACCATTTCGATCGTTCTTTTCTGCTGTTTCGGTTTGTTCTGGGAACGGCTTCCTAGAACAAACCGAAACAGCAGAAAACTCCAGAAACACCGGTCATAACAACCAGACTACCATACATAAAAGGAATCACAGATAAAATCAGCAGAATTCTCCGCAAACACGACATAGCTTCTTCGTTCGTACCAGAACGTACAATAAGATCGATACTCCGTAATCCGAAGCACCAGATACCACTGGAGTCCCAGGGAGTTTACGGAGTACCATGTCGAGACTGCAACAAGTCCTACATCGGCCAGACCAACAGACGGATCAACGTACGCAAGGATGAACATGAGCTATCAGTGAAAGGAAAAGTCACCACATCTTCCATTTTCCAACACGTATTGGAGACAGAGGACATAACATCAATTTCGAAAATACAAAAACATTAGCGAGCGATGAGAACTTCTGCTCTCGAACAATCAGAGAGGCTAACGGAATCGAGAAACGACCGAGTAGTATGAACAAGAGAGATGACGCCCAAAGATTACCAAGAACGTGGAAATCCATCCTATCACTAAACAAAAACAAGCCGATCACACCAGAGGAACAATGTCGGACTTTACCACGTAATTACCCAGACATAATGACAAATGCAGTCGGACCAACGGAGAAAGTGGGAGGGCAAAGATACCATCAATGAACACCCCTATATATTGAGAAGCAGAACTCGAATTATTTAGTCGAGTTCGGAGGTCGAAACTCTAGGCATCACCTAGAAGATGGGAAATGGGGCTTTGCCGAAACGTTGTGACAATTATCCTTCAGGAGATACGAATTGACATTTATTTTAAATTTTTGAAGTTTGTATGCCTCAGAAAAATCCTCGGAAAGGATTTCCAAAGTCCAGCAGTTCTATTGACAAAAGATCCCTGAGCAAGAGAGGTTTGGTAGGTCTCCAAGCCCACAACAGAAAGGTGGGAATTCTGCACCCGTTGGGTCATCCGTGTCGATACTGCCAAGGGTCTAATGATTGATGACAAGTTAGAAGGGCACCAACCGCGAAAATATCTAGAAGAGAGACAATTCTCCGACACTTTTACGATGTTTCTACGAAGTGAAAGAGTCCATGATCGAAGAATCACCAGCAAGATGAATTGTTTTTTTCTGAATAGGATAAAGAAGTTTCAGTGAATGTCTTGGTGCCGAGCCACACACATAAGAACTATTTTTTGGAACAATATTCCATGACATACATGTGCCTTGTAGATCATCAGAAGCTGACGAGGAGTGGATTATTTTTTCGCACCAAACAGAAATCCAAGCTTCTGGGAAGCACCTTTATTGATCGATCTCACATGGTTTTCCCATGAGAGATTATTGTTAATCGTAATCCCTAGAATCGAGATACTTGACTTTTTAGGAATAGTTATCCTGACATCTGAATATTGGATGAAGACAGATCGGATTTCTTCCAGGAGAGACATGCCTAGGTTTTCCCAGCATTAATTTCCACGAAGTTGATGTTACCCATTATTTTCCCCAAACCATCTTCATTTCTATTAACACTGATGGCTCTCTGTATTCTTGTTTCTCGTGCTGGTATGGGGACTCTGGAAGATAAACTAGTATGAGGAATACTGTCGTCCACAAAACTTTTCACATTCCATTCCGGAGAGGATCTTACCTTGGTTTCCTGCAGGTTATCGGAAAAGCGTCTAGAAAGAACAGCTATGGCAGACCACTTCTCTGTGTCTTCCTTTCTTATCAACTCTGAGTCAGAGTAAACATATTCTAGAATGGTGCGTGTTATATATTGTTTAGTGGGTGGAGGATGTGAATGAAACTACATCTAGAAGGCAACTGGTTTATTGCATATCCAGCGCTGCTGTCAGCTGCTGGAGTGGGCCGCGCATGCGTATCATACGCTTATGTACGTATGCAACATTGGTTGCATACCTACATGAGGTACATGTGACATCTCCCTTTTTTTACAATTATTGTTATGTACAATGGGAATGTCACTGGTGGTAAGAATTATAAAAAACTATATATATATATATATATATCACATATAACACTAAATTGACACAATATGTATTTGTATATAACAATATCACAGATGACTTAACATAAACATTAAAATTGCCAAATAGATGTTTTATTTTCCAACACATTTTATTTATTTTATTTTTTTTTTAGTTATAATATTATGTAATGTTTCAAAGCATTTTACTTGACCAAAATTTCCTGGAAAGTTAAAGGATTGAAGATATTGTAATCTTTGATTTTATTTGGATTGAGGACAAGTATTTTGTAATACTATTCACTATCTGAATCTGAGGTAAAGTCATTGAAACGACTTGGTTTCTTAACGAGTCTACCTCTCCTGGTAGTTGCTATTTTTAATTGCGACGTTCCAGCTTCCTCTATATTTTCCTTTTTACTTTCGGGTGAAATTTTGTCATCCAAACTAAAATTAAAATCACTATCACAATTTTCAAATTGTTCATCGTCACTTAGAAATTTATTTTCAGCATCATCAATATTTTCATTTTCTATAATTTCATGAAATTCGTCAAAATTTGCTTTAGCACCACTAGATCTGCATTCTATTTCTCCTTTTTGAACTTCAATGAATTTATTATCATTGTGTATTATGTCTGGTTGATATGAATTTACTGTAGTGTTTGGTTCAAAATGAACTTTTCTGTCTTCTCTAATGAATTTTCTATTACGAATAAAAATTTTGTTATTTTCCATTAGAACTTTATATGATCTAATGCCCACTTTCTTGATAACTTTTCCAGATTCCCATAAGCCTCTTGGTTTTAGTTGTACTTTAACTAAGCAATTATTTTTTAATTCTTTTAACTTTTTTATACCTCGATTATCATAATAAGTTTTCATGTTCTTTTAAGACGTTGCTATAAAATTATCATATTTCAATTTATTGATTAGCTTAGGCTGGAAAAAATCATTGGTTTGAGGCAGAGTATTTCTCAAGTTTCGGTTCATCAATATATTTGCTGGAGAGTTTTCGTTATCAAGAGGAGAATTTCTCAGATCTAGTAGGGCTAAATAAGGGTCTCTTTTATCGAGAAAACATTTTTTTAAAACGTTTTTTACTGTCTGAACAGCACGTTCAACTTGTCCATTAGATTGCGAATAAGTAGGCGATGAAGTTATATGAGTGAATTCCCAATTTTTTGCAAAATCTTTAAACAAATAACTAGAAAATTCGGGTCCATTATCTGAACATACAATTCTTGGGATTCCAAATCGTGCAAAAATGGCTTTTAATTTTGAAATTACATTTTGACTAGAGAGATCTTTGTTTAAATTTGCTATTTCTACATATTTAGAATAGTAATCTGTTACAAGTAAATAACTTTCATTATGCAAATGAAATAAATCACATGCTACTTTATAAAAAGGCAGTGTGACAATTTCGTGAGAAATCATAGGCTCGGGGGGCTGAGATTTCTGGAGATTTTGACAAATCTGGCAAGACACGATCAAATCCTGTATGTGTTTATTCATGCCTGGCCAATAAAATGACAAATTAGCTTTAGCAGTACATTTATTGATACCTAGATGGCCATAGTGTAATTTATTTAATATATCTTTCCTACAGTTTTTTGGTACAATCCATTTTTGGCCTTTATATAACAAACCATTGATTTCTGTTATCTCATGTCGAAATCTGTGGTAAAATTTCACATTTTCTGGTACATCCTTGATTTTGTTTGGCCAACCTTCTTTTATCATATTTTTTAATGCAGTGAGTTCTGAGTCTAATTCACTTTGTTTGACAAATTCCTTATGTTTTTCATCAGTAATATTTAAATTCAAAGAAACTAAACATACTTGAGCTTCTATTTCAAAGTCAATATTTTCATCAAATGTTTCATTTTCAAATGCTCTGGATAAAGTATCAGCTAATATCAATTTTTTTCCTGGCTTTAAAATTAAAGTAAACTCATATTTTCTTAATTGAATCAAAATTCTTTGCAATCTTGGTGGACATATATTCAAAGGTTTTTTTATTATTTGCAATAATGGTCTATGGTCGGTTTCCACAAAAAAATGTTTTCCAAAAACGTATTGATAGAATTTTTCTATACCGAACCAAATTGCTAAGAGTTCTTTTTCAATTTGAGCATAGCGTTTTTGTGTATCAGTGAAGGATTTCGATGCATGGGCGCAGGGCATGTTTTCTTGTAGGAGAACAGCTCCCATACCATTTTTTGATGAATCTACAGATATAGTTGACTGTTTATTAATATCGAAAAATTTTAAACAAGGACTTTTACTGATTATATTTTTTAAACATTCAAAAGTTTCATCATGAATTTTCTCCCATTTGAAAATTATGTCTTTTTTTATGAGTTCCCGTAGTGGTGCCGTTTTTTCTGACAAGTTTTTAACGAATCTACCTACATATGTTACTAAACCTAAAAATCTTTGAATATCTTCCTTACTTTCTGGTTTTTTCATATTTTTTATTGCTTGAACTTTTGAATCATCTGGCTGCAATCCAAATTTTGATATTCTATGGCCCATATACTTTACTTCATTAGCTAGAATAACACATTTACTTTTATTAAATTTCATATTATGTTTTGCAGCTAACTCAAATACTGTTTTTAGACGTTCATTATGTTGTTCTAACGTTTTGCCTGAAATTATTATGTCATCTACGTAAACTTTGACTCCTTGTATGTTACCAAATATTTCTTCCATTCTCTCTTGGTATACTTCACAAGAACTAGATAAACCGTATGGTAAGCGAAGAAATTGATATCTGCCAAAAGGTGTTGCAAATGTGCATAGTTTTGAACTTTGTTCATCTAGTTTTACCTGAAGAAAACCTTGAGTTGCATCTAAAGTGCTAAAATATTGAGCTCCTGTTAGTTTCGACGTTAATTCTTCCAAAGTTGGTAAGTGAAAATAATTTCTTTTTATAGCTTTATTTAAATCAATAGGGTCCAGACAGATTCTAAGTTGTCCATTTCGTTTTCGAACTATAACAATTGCATTTACCCAATCAGCGCTTTCATCCGATTTTTTTATCATATTTTGTTCCACTAAAGCATCTAGAGTTTCCTTGAACCTATCTAAAATTGCATATGGAACTTTTCTGGCTGGATGAACCACTGGTTGAACGTTTTCTTTGAGTTCAATATGATGAAGTTTATCTAAACATCCAATACCATCAAATAAAAAATTATATTTATTCATTAACTGTTCTACTAACAAATTTTTTGTTTTTATGTTATTTTTAGGGTCAGTTTGGATAGTCTCAACTCTTTTTATAAGATTTAGATCTATGCAAGTTTTTAGACCTAACAATGGAATACTTTTTGTATCAACCACATAAAATAAAAGATGTACCAAATTTCCTTTAAATTTGCATCTTAGATTGCATTCACCAATTACTGACAAATAATTTTGGGTATATGAACACAATTTTATATTTGTTCTACGCAAATTATTAAAATCAAAATTTACAGATTCCAAAACACTTACAGATATGATATTTGCCATTGCCCCGGTGTCAATTTTAAATTCTACTGGTCTTTCATTTATTTCCAGGTCCAGAACCCATGATTTCACATCGACATTGTCCACCTCCTGTTCTACGACATCTTCAATACTTCCTATGAAAAGAAAATCATTATCATTACGGATATTATTTTCATTTATTGAATAAACATTTCTATGTTGGTTTTGAAAATTACTATTCTGACCAATACTTTTATTTCTACAATATGAGGAAAAATGATTCAAAACACCACATTTCAGACACTTTTTACCAAAAGCTGGACATTTTCCATATTCATGCTGGTTACCACATTTCCTGCAGCTCCTAGTCATGGGCTTGGGATGATTTCTTTCAGGGCGGCTTCTCTCTGAACTTCTACCTCTGAAGTTTTTTCTAACCCTTTTCTGACTGCTTGGCTTCACGAAATCTATGTTGACCATTGAATTCTGCGTTCCATATCCATTTGAGATTTTTTTATTATTGTCTCTTGCATTTTCGCTAGTTATACAGATATCTATTGCTTTTTGCAAAGTTTCTACGTCTTCTTGCAATAATTTTTCTCTCAAAATTTCTGATAAAAGACCACATATCATTATGTCTTTCACTAAGCTCTCGCGTAAGGTACTCAATTCACAGTTTAGTGACAAATTTTTCAGTTCTGTTATATACTGATCTATAGTTTGACCTTCTTTTTGCCTGCATGTTAGAAATTTATGACGTTCGAAGGCAAGGTTTCGTTTGGGATTGAAATGTTCATCGAATTTTTTGATAAGAGGGTCAAATTTGTCATTTTCTTCATCTTCGAAAGTGAATGTATTATATATCCTAATACCTTCATCTCCAATGAGAGTAAGTAGTTGAGCACATTTTGTTACGTCTTCCTTTTTACTGATTTCAGTGGCTTGAAGGTACGTCAGGAACCGCTGCTTCCAAAACTTCCAATTTTCGGAAATATTTCCAGTCATTACCATTGGTGGGACTCCTCTATAATCCATTTTAAAGCTTTTATAACTTCATACAACCACGTTTTATTGCAAAAAAAAATTTTTGATTCTTGACAATATGGCGGACTTCAGGCACATTGGATTGGTTCTTCTCAAGACTGCGCCATGTTATATATTGTTTAGTGGGTGGAGGATGTGAATGAAACTACATCTAGAAGGCAACTGGTTTATTGCATATCCAGCGCTGCTGTCAGCTGCTGGAGTGGGCCGCGCATGCGTATCATACGCTTATGTACGTATGCAACATTGGTTGCATACCTACATGAGGTACATGTGACAGTGCGTGCAACATAACTGGAAAAGTATAATTTATTTTGTGTGCTTCCGTATTTGTTTCTTTCAATAGTATAACTGATTCCAGGATATTTTTAAATCACAAATTCGAAAGTTACGGCATCTCCCTGATTGATTGATCTGATTATTCAAACTATACATGAATGAAAAATGAGATTCACTTCTCTAAATTATAACATGGGACCATCTTATTGTCAGTCGGTATTTGAAAACGTTTTTACGAGCCATAGTGCTCCACCTAACTCGGCTGTTTTTATGCAAGTAGAAGTAATGAGTTTTTCAGAAGCTTAAAATCCGAAACATTTCCAGAAGTTTGTAGAATAGTTTCAGAAGAAGAATCGATGCATGTTGAGAGCCTTTTAGCTTTTAGCATTAGATGAAAATGAAGGTAGAATATATATTCCTTCAGAATAACATTCATGTAATAGAAATGCACCCATATCTAGCCCAATTATGTTATATAAAATAAAGCATGTCATTGTTAGATGACAAAGCGATTCTTAACAGAAATGAACGTTTATGAGAATGAGATTATTATTATTGTTTGGAATTGATTTCATCATTCAAAATATGTTCAGATCATCTCCAAACATCTATCATTTCGGTTTATGAGAACATAGCTCGAAATATAATTGAAGATTAACAGCCGATTGCACCGACTTTTTCTCATGAGAACATTAAGCTAATGGACCGTTTAAGTCAGTAAACGCACTGCAGCGATTGCACCATAGTTAAAGAGATTATTAAACACTTATCAATAAACCCTCACCTAACTCAAAGAGGTAAGACATTCGATCTTCATTTATGTTTTCAATATGTAGTGATACTCTTACCTGACGAGAGGTTCATTAGATTGTTCAGCATTTCATTTCCGTTAAATAGGTATGTATAAGTTCAAGTTCTGTAGATTATCATCTTCCCACAACTTAACAGGACCAGTCAAAGGTAGAACATTAACTTCTGGGTTATATAGGAAATATCAGGTATATTGCACAGAGCATTAAATGGGGAAATTGGGTGTTTAATTGGGCCTGCATTCGCTAACTTAATAATCCATTTTATGGGGACATTAACTTGGAAGTCACAATCCGTATTAATGGGCCAATGAGCATAGCTATAAATCTACAAATAGGTAATTAGCGAATTACCCTGTCTCAGTGGAACAGAAGCTGAAAGGTTATAATGTTCGTTAATAAAATATTGATTCGGTGACAGTTGAGATATGCCAAAAATTATGTCAGGAGTTCAGTGTGAAATGAAATGATGTTCTTGATGTATTATTACTGTCGACATCAGTCATGTATATATGATGATTCAGACAGAAATGTTCGAAGTGGAGTATTTATCTCATGTGTACGGATATTACCTTTGAAATTCGGCGGGAGTTGTTGAGTGAATAAAGAAAATATTTCAGTCTGTGTGCACCCTCTCACTACAGTACAGTACCAGGAAATTTCTGCTACTTCTTATACAGAGTGGACCACAAAAGCACAATCCTGATATTTGTATGATAATCATGATTCAACATCCATCAAAAAGTATGAGACTGTTGATTTTTGTTGAGACGAGAGATGGAGTTTCACTTCACTTTTGAAGCTTGCCAAAATGTGTATTAACATTACCAATTAATTCTCAGCGTAGTTTTTGTGTTAATCACCCATAAAAATGAAAACTTTTGGAATATAAAAAAATGGAGAAGAGTAGATTTCTGCCTAACTCGAAAAGTTGCTGCGTTATTGGAAACAGTTTTATCTGATGAGAAATACGTCCATTCAGATGTATTTCTCATATTCAGTAGCGATAATGAAAACCTAAGCTGCGAGAGCCTCAACCATTTTGTCAGAATCAAGGATCTTCAATGAATGTTGTGGTAGCCTTATAGATCATCAGAAGCTGACGAGAAGTCAAAAATTTCTTAGCAAGAAGTGAAAATAGAACCTTCTGGGAAGCATCTTCAGCGATCAATCTCACATGTTTTTTTCATGACAGATTATCGCTGATAGTAATTCCTAGCATCGAGACAACTACGTAGAAATAGTTACTCCTGACATATGAATACTAGATGAGATAGATCGGCATTCTTGCAGAAGAAACATGCCTAATAAAAATTTTAATCTATAAATGTATCAAAGACAATTTCACCCTTTTAGCAAATCGAATTCATAATTCACAATCTAAGTGAAGAAATGAATTGAATTAATGAATCAAAAATTCATCGACAAAAAAGAAGGATTAATTCACAACTAATTTTGCTCATTTTTCGAGAAAACCGGAACATTATCGATTCCTTACCAGAGTGAAAACCTCTATAATGTTGAAAGTTTTTTTTATCAAGGAATGGTCTTTGATAGAATACATTTCATTTCAGATATTACAGTATTCACCTTCTCTCGAAAAATGATTCGTCGTCGTCCAATATTTCCCAGATAACTCGACTTTTTCTATAACATATCTTCGATTGGATGAAGAATGGCAATAAGCATGGAATATTAAAAACATTCAAGCAGAATTCATGGAGGAAATCATGCAAGATTTTTTGGGGTGAACTCAAGAGTACTCCTGCAGGTCAAAAGTTGGATTTTTGGTTGACTTTGATGGTGAAAAGTAGGTGACGTGATATGATGTCATCATGTCATCATATACGAGAAGCACATGCGCTTCTGGAAAAGGCCTGTCGATAATTGTGAATCTGAATTGTGGCGTCAATTCATTTTCGTATATTGAATTCGCGAAAAACAATAATTCAGGAGTCACAATCTACCGAACAGGAGATAATAACTCACAAACCACTTTTTTAAAATCAATTCAAGTTACTGAAAATGATTCAGAATGAATTCAATTCACGACCCTGTTCAACTCTGTGCCAGAGGAGATAACACATTATTCCTAATCTCGATATTCGTATAATGCTGTGAACGTTCTATTCGAAGAAATAATAATTTAATAATATACTTTCTCAGTAACACTCACACTACTACTGCCTTATATAAAGGAGGCATCTTGAGTCTCCATAATTCTCATTGAATTCGAATCTATTGAAGAGTTTTAATTTGAATTCGGCAATAGTTTGAAAATAGTGCTATGATTACTCCAGTGTATCCCGTGTAATATTCCTAGGATTTGCATCTTCCTCGTTCGAATAAGCGATAGAAAGGAAGTGTTATTGATAAAAAAAAGGGATTTCGTGCAACTTGCATGGTTAGTACGCTCTCCACACACACACACACAATTGCGTGAAACCTCAGATTTATATCCTGTTTCCATACTATTGAAAAAAAAAGTTATGTGATGGAACATTGGATTGACATATTTTCCAAGTCTAAAGTCAGATTCAATCTTAAGACTTTCCAGAGGTGAAAAAGTTATACTTTACGATTATGAACGTATTTGAAGTGTTGAGAAAATGCCCTACTTTGAATCTTCAACTTCTTTGCTGCCAAGAAATGATCAATCCCTATATAAATGCAAGTGACAATGGGGACAATGACAACTTCATGCCTACTCATCCATAAATGTCACTTTTGAAGAGTAATAGGTGAAAATGCAATGCAACTTCAATATTTATCACATTTCATCGTTCTTATAGTTTCACGAGGTATCTTACTTGATGGTATAGTGAGTCAAGGTTATGCTCACTCATGAATGAAATGCATTCAACACGAAATCAGTACAGAATGCGTAAGACATTTTCACACATTGGCGGTAAATGGTTGTGTTGAAATGAAGTGACAAAGCACCAATTCAACTTTCGATATACTTTTTACAAGAGAAAGTTCCGCATTTTTCAACCTTGTTGACGAAATAATACATATTGAACCGTTTGAAGTGATGAAATGATGTTTCGGTTGTTTGAACAATGACAACTAGAATTTGTTCAGGAAATAATCAATAATCAATGAACATTTGCCATTAACGTATATATGTATGATTTTGTAAACCAGTTGTTCTTGACAAATCAGCATGTGCTAATTTACTCGGATTGAATATATAATCTGTAGGAAATCCGAAAATGGGATTCATTTGAATATGCTAGAAACCGATGAAAAATTGAAAAATGCTTCTTAAGTGCGACAGACAACTCTTCAATTTCAAAATAAACTATAAATATTTTCATATTCAGTTGCCTCGTTTGTGAAGACCGAATATTATGTTGATTTAATTCCGTAGCTCTAAACATTTTTTCCAGTCCCCGAACAGGCATTTTCGAAGCGGTCGAAATGTTATCTTGTATATACCTTTTTCGGTCTTCATAAAAGTTTTGCTGAAAATTTCAATTAAGGAGAGATCGTAACTCTCTCACACTTTTACACTGAAAGTCGGAAAGTTAATTTATTAAATTCAGAAGTCAATCCGGGAATTTGTATCTCTGAATACGATAGAAGGCGGGATAGGAATGTAACAAAAAGTAGAAACGGGAATGCAAAGTTGACACCTCAGAATATCCTCCTTAAATGCTCTTTGCTCCGTTTCCTGTCTAAAGTAAACTTCAATAATACCTTTGTGTTGAAATAATTAGAGAGCCAAAATGGAACGAAAATTCGTCTTACGACCGAGGCGTTTTCTTCCAGAATGCACTCAAGCGTGATGCACCTATTAGGTGATAATTGCTGGTAATTTTCGTGAAACTTCTGGGCGACATCGCTATGGAGCATATTCTGAATAATACAGAGGGCTGCACTGAAATTTGCTAATATGTCAAATTGAAACGTGGAATTGTGGATCAACTGTGTCATTTATCTTGTTTAGACAGAGGAATCCCTTTAAAATTCGGGTATGCAGTCAACAAGTCAAGTGAATAAAGTGAACTCTTCATTCGGTTCGAGATTTCGAGCCTTTTTATTGGCTCTTCATCAGGAACTGGAAATGAGTTTAGAAGTCCTTTCTGCAAGAAAATTGTTTGAAAGACAACATACAACAACTCATAGACGTTATGGTGATAAGACAATGACATAAAACTTCAGTTGAATTTTATTTCACAAGTGAAAACGAGAAATGAAAATGTGGGAGAAGTTTCTTCTAACGGATAGTGGGAACCATATTGTGAAATTGATATAGATAAACCAGTAAAGACCATCTTGCATAATCAAATATCCGGAAAACCATATATTTCCACACACACATACCATATATATATATATATATATATATATATATATATATATATATATATATATATATATATATATATATATATGTATATATATATATATATATATATATATATATATATATATATATATACATATGTATATATACAGGGTGTCCCAATCTCGATGGCTTATTAGACATTTCTGGAAAACAGGACATAGGATTATTTTGAAAATTTTATTTCTTGGGTAATTAGTTCTGTTCTATCGATCTAAAATAAAAGAATTCTGGTTACGCTTTTTTTCAGTTCAAGCTTTCGAGACTTTTATTTTCTCTTCATCAGGAACACTGGTATGAATAAATTGACAATTACTATCAGATGTATTGTAAAACAACTGCTGGGTACTTACGAAAAGTGAGGTTATGAAAGAAGCTGGCAACATTCACATCAATACAATTTCTAATAGAATGCAACATATTGCGGAAGTTAATTAATTAATGAGTCATTGAATGAATCTTTGAATTGAAACTTTTTGGTGAAAATTGTGGATAAGAAGAGCACATGTCTGATAAGAGCGTTTGAAAGAATAAGACAATTGACTTTTGACAATGCAATTCTGACAATGATGAAACTTGATAGTTGTGACTTTTGACATGGAATGTGAAAAGAGGTTTTTGTTGATTGCAATCCTGATTTCAATTTGAATTCGAAAAAGAGAGAGAGCAAAAGGAACTTTCGGGAAATGGGGATTATTATTATGAGATATTTTTGGGGGGGGAGTTTATTATATCTGTTTGAATGTAAAAAATATGTATATATAACATTGAGACCTTCTGTCTTTTCTTGAATCAAGTGATGAGGAGTCTTTGAAAATATTGGTCATTTCTAAAAAGATTATTTTTTGAGAATTATTGGAATTATTGGATCTAATATTCTCACTTCATCATACAGAAAATTGTGATCTAATTCTATTGTGTGTTTGGCTATGGTGCAACCCTTCTTGTTATTTATAATGTCGCTTCTATGGGCGGTGATTTTGTCCTCGAGTAATCTGCCTGTTTGTCCAATATATGTCTTGCTACAATTTCCACAAGGTATGGAGTATACTACATTTGACCAACAATTTCTCTTTGTCCTTCAGTTGAGGGAAAAGCTTGTTGATTGTTAAACAATTTTTAATGGAAAGTTTGATGTTTGAAAATTGATTGAAAATGTTATTGAGTTGGATTGATAGATTGCCAAAATGTGGTAGGCACATAACACATAACCTCACTTTTTTCAAGTACTCAGTAGTTGTTTTACAATACATCTGAGAGTATTTGTCAATTCATTTATACCAGTGTTTCTGGTGAAGAAAAAATAAAAGTCTCGAAAGCTTGAACGGGAAAAAAGAGTTACCAGATTTCTTTTATTCCCGACTGCAATACCCGACAATCATGTCTATTCAAATTGTGATAGACCAGAGGATTTGATATATATATTACAAGTGTACAAGTTCAGAGCGGATTATTGAGCGCTATTCGACCAGCTACAATCATTTTTTGAATTTCAGGTGTTTTCGTTATTATCAATATTTTTTTTATATCAATCATAATAATTTCGAAATTCGGATCGAATTTCATTTGATGAAATTTAAGGAATCATGAAAGTATATTCTTTCGCGATAATGACAAGAATAGCGTTCATTACTGTTGAAGACAAAAAGAAGAATATTAATAAATTTTGACGATTTCGAAGTTGGGTCTCTGAAGAAAAAACAATATAACGTAATTTTCACGGCTCTGCGAGGTCTATGCCCCTCGTGTGCGCTTATGATTTCATCAGAACTTCTTTATATCTGTTTCCATCCATTGGAGAGTTAAGTGTCCAAGTTGAAGTTATATTTGATTCAGGAGCAGATCAATGGAGACGCTTTTTTTCCCTGTTAAACAATATTCAATTGCATTGAAGGAACTAAACTACAAAACATGCAAAAAGAAAAGTTATTCGAAAAGTTAGATTCTTCTCGCTCCTCAAAATATATGAGAACACCGGATCTCATTTTAAGGATGTAACATATTTTTCAGAAGTCACTTCGAATTCTTGTCAAATTTTCCTTCTGAAAATAGCATATTGTCGCTTCCACAGAATGGCGGAACTTTAAAAACACTGTTTCAGACCCTTTCAATCCCTTCTATCCATTATAGGGAAACGAAAATATTAAACTCAAAATCAGATTATCTCCTTCAATAACAACAAAATCTGAGACGTGGCAATGAAGCTGTTGCCTGAGTTTTTCCATTATATTCCACACATAAGAAAGTTGTTGTGGATGAAATTGACTAATTGCTTTCATTTTTTCGACAGATCGTAATTTATAACTGGAGTGGAGGTTATATATGTGGTATAATAATACTGGTAGGGTCTTTATTCGCTGCTTGTGTACAATACTTATTCTTCCGCGTTTCCACATAAACAGTTCCAATAATACGAAACTGGGGGATTTTATAGTCTGGTAAGGAAAAAACGGATCACAACAACAAAAGAGTTGTATTGAAGTGCCTTGCTGGATAGAGATTTGGCAATAAAATGTGGACATGAAACAGAGGCTTTTTTATGTTGAGAAAGATTGATATGTCGCTTTTCCTTGTCACATAGTTTTCGCGTACTGAGAGTGGATGGAAGACAGTGAAGTAGAATGATTCTGACTGAAACTGATTGGAGTAAAAACTGGAAACAATTAGGAAGTGTCAATATAGCTATTATTATGAATAATGTCTTTGCTGCTCTGATATTCTCCCAATAAATGCAGGTGTTCCACACGGTTCAGTTCTGGCGCCTACTTCGTTTCTGCTTCATATTTGCTAGAGAAAACATCTTTTTCAGTATATAGTTTTGAGAACGACAGTACTCTTCAAACTATCTTCTCTTCCAGAGTCCCTGTACCAGCTGTACCAAACATTCACGGCCATAAAATTAACGATGACTTGGTAAAAAATAATAGTTGGGTTAAAATGAACTTGGTGGAATTTAATGCTGGGGAAACCCAGGCAAGTCCATTCTCAAAGAGAGCCGATCCATCATTATCTAGTATTCAGATGTCAGTAGTAAATATTCCTACCGAGTCAAATATATCGATGCTAGGAATTTCGATCAGTAATAGTCTCTCATGGGAAAACCATGTGAGATCGATCGCTGAAGGTGCTTCCCAGAAAGTAGGATTTCTATTTCGTGCGAAGAAATACTTCATTTCTCGCCAGCTTCTGATGATCTACAGGCTCAGATACGACCTGTCTTGGAATATAGTTCTCCTGTATGGAGCTCTTCTTGATTCTAATCAGAGAAAGGCAATCCGTCTTGTTGGTGATTTGTCGTTCACAGACTCGCTCACTTCATTGGAGAAGTTTTCAAAGGAGTTTTTTCAAAAATTGCAAGTGAAAACTCTTTGTTATCTGTCGAGCTTTCGGTAATGTTGATTACCTTCTTCGGTACAACTATAAAAGGGTTGATTACAATATATATATATATATGAGTTATTTTCTATATGAAGTACTTACTTACGTGAGATTGAAATGAAATTGGATCAAAACACACAGAAAATACATTGATGAAATGAAATGACAATGACAAGTTGACTCAATCAAGGCGGAAAATTTTGATTAACGGGTGTAATATTTTTTTCGTTGAAAAGTTATAAATGAGTATATATCAGACTGAGGTTATTCAAGTCGGTTCGTTCATTCATAGAATGTTGTTCCTTATGAATATGAACCATTTCTAGAAATATTCTTCTTTACGTCCAAGATTTCAGTATTCTCATAATCCATTCGATGATTGTTACGATTCACATGTTCCGATAAGGCACACGAATTGATGTTCCTTCTACAATCGCTTCTGTGTCGCTTCAAAATTTTGAAATAAACAGAAATCTAATATTGTTTATAAAATTCCTTGTCTAGATTGTAATCAGAAGTATATTGGTCAAACATCTAGGAATCTCAATAGTCGCATAATTTCACACAGAAGCGATTGTAGAAGGAACATCAATTCTTGTGCCATATCTGAACATGCGAATCTCAAGGATCATCGAATGGATTATGAGAATACTGAAATCTCGGACACAGAGAAAAAACATTTTTTCAATTCCCCACAACCAACCTGTGTCAATTCAGAAGGACCAAGGTTATATTACTCAAAATTCAATAGCCCCTTATTACTCATGAATGTAAACGCGGTCTGAATATTGCACATTCCATTTATATGTTCCTCGATTTCAAGATCAGATCATTCACTCTTGCTTGATGATGAGTGGGTAAATTACTAACTATTTTTGGAGATATTGAAATATTTTATTTTGTTTTTGATGCAACCCATATAATATCGGCTTATTTAATATGTTCTATGTATATCCCGTGGACGTTTACGTAGGGATATCATTTTCAGAATAATCAACAATAACCGAAGAATATCCTCGTTGGAATAGTCAAGAGGGAACGTGCCCAGTTTATATGTTGACAAATATTGAAAATAGACGATGCTTGACATACACTTCAACCAATATTCGGAAAATCTTGTGCTCATCACATACCTAAGAGAAAAAAAGTATAAGTTTTTCAGTATAACATTAAACTGTACTCCTTATGGAAATATTCCATAATGCTAAATCTAGAGAGTTCGAGATTGCCTTTACCAAATTTCCACTCGACATATACATCAAACAACAACGACGAAGATATATTTCATCTTATCTCATTTCATCCCATCTTAGCTCATCTCATCTCATCTGCTCAGACGATTAGGGCATTGAATTTCAGAGCGGATGGTCTGATGGACCCACGCTTTTTTTTACACATTTTCGGCCCTTGATATTAGGAGAAATTTGTATACCAGGTGATAACGAAATCGCTGTACATTATGTGTAGGTTTGCTAATTTGATATTTGAGTCATTATTGATATGGAAGACGAAAGAAAGATTCGTTCACATTCTGATGAAAAACAATAATCAAATTTCAGAACAAATCAGACATATTTTGTTTCAATTTCTGGAAATCTATTTCCATCTCGAATTTTATAGATGGAATATTTTTCGGAGTTTAACCTCGAAGTGAACATTTTTTCATACGAAAAATTGTAGTTAATTAATTACTATGGAATATGAAAGTTTCAAAATTCAAACTTTCTACTACTGGGACATGAAAATAAACGCATAGCATTATACTTCAAGAAAGAAGTTAAGTACTGTGTCCTATTGAGCCTTTTTAGAAAACTGACCTTGAAAATGCAATTTCAGAAGAAAACAACTGGGATGTGTTCAAATTGGTCAAAAAAATGAATTTCTGGAGTTTTCGACAGATATTTTATCGATCACTTCTCACTTGAAGAATTTTTTGACAATAGTGTCATAAGTGACGTCATAGTACGCCCATAAAGAGAATGTTCCACCAAATGTTGTAGGAAAATATACCGAAATTTATTTGGAATTTTCAGCTCGAGTCGACTTTTGTTCAAACCAGACATGATGAACAATTCTATGATTGAAAAAACAGTCCTTGAAGAAGTGTACTCCTCATTGAAATATACATCTACTGTCCCTAAACCACCGAATGATGCTGAATACAATTATTTTGTCATCACACTACCCTACGGGTAGCAGATGGTTTGCACATAAATTCCACATGTGAATGGTGTCCGGTAAAATGCGCATACTATATTATATACAGGATCCTGATGATAATGAATTCAGTATATTGTCATCAAGCAAGCATGTGAGTTATACACTTTACTTTTCCAACGGCTATAACAGATAATAGAGAAATGATTTAGCAAATAACATGGACTTCAAATTTGATGTCATTCAAATTTTCCATTCAGGTACGATTGAATGAGTAAATAAAGCTGTCATTGCTGGAACTCTGACATTCCATTGAAGACCTGATTCATTGGGAACTGAACTTGTCATTGATTTATTTGTCAAGGAAATGAAATGGAAGACATACTTCAACTGTAACACATTGAAGTCATTGTTTGATCAGGTAAGGAAATTAAATTGTAGGATGTACCTTATTGTTTTAATAAAGAACAGTTAAGTCAGATTAGTTTCGTCTTTCGACAAACTATATCATAGGTATGAACTGGGAAAGGGATGTACTGGAAACTTCAAGAAATTGTTAGAATTAGAAATGTATGGAAAATGCTCGTCTAGTATGTTTGGAAAAAAAGAAAGGAATACCTACACACTGGTCGTAGAAAATAAGAACAAGGCTTATAGTGAAGCACCAGGAGAAATAATGAATACGTTGAAAGATAAGGAAGCGAGCTCAGTCAATGGAAGCTCGCTCGAGAAGTACGATAAAGAACATCAAAGATATGGATACAAAAAAAAACAACAACAAACAAAATATGTTATTGTTATTAATTTTTATATAGGAAAAATGGAAAATGAATGAATGCGATACCATGAAAGAGGAATTCATCAAAAAATTCAGTCCAAAGCACCAACAAATCAGAAAGAGATCGGAGATATCCCAAGCACATATAAACTACAAAGTTTCTATTAATCAAAATGGACAAAAGTCGTCCAGCTCACTATATTCCTGTTACTGACGTTGGAGAAATCATTCTCATCATGAGCGAAGTATTGATGATAGGAGACAGGAGAAACGTTTCTCCGAATTTTTTGATGGGATGCTGCGAAATATGTGAAACATACGCCAGTTAGTCACTGGTTGATCTTCGATGGCGAAATCCGTATTCCCGATCAATAATTATTCCTGATTCCTCCAGCTTCATATTGATTGCTTTTTCTAACTCTGGAGATGATAGAAGGCAATGCAATAATTGGTCTATGATTACAAGGTGAAGATTTTTTCCTTTTTTAAGACACTGGCTGAACTATGGCTCTCTTACAGAACTTAAGAAAAACGCCCATGTTGAGCAAGTCGCAAAGTACCGGTCTCAATTTGGAGGCACAGATTTCCAAAACAATTGCAGGGATTCCATCAGATCTGCTGGCTTCGATTATTTCACGACACCTATTTCTTGCGTTGACATACTCCAATCTCATTTCTGAACCTGGATTTTGGTGCCATAGATTGAATGCCGCTTGTTTGAATATGACGACAGCCTCATTGAACCAAGGTTTCTCAGACTGTGGAGTCTTAGTACTACTTGGAATAAATGTATACATTCCCAGAATGATGGTATCAGAGAGTTATTCAGCACGCAAACAGGGCTCACCAGATGGAAAAGATACCTTTCTACAAAGAAAATAAGAGAAAAATATTCAAAGACCGTCCCAGCCGGCTGATTTGTAATGTCAGGAGCAAAGTGTAGGTAGTTTTCTATATATTGGATCTGAATACGAAGAAATGGTCAAAATTTGTATCTTATAAAGATCGGGATGAGTGGTGAAAAATAGTTATGATCATAACATCGAAGGGACAGGGTCCGAGCTATAATATATGTATCCACTCAGCAATGAACAATACTAATGCTCTGGTAATGATGATATAGAGGACCTGGATACTGAATAGAATGATGAGGTGAACGACGCGACGCTCGATAGTATCAAAATTATTGGAGCTCGCGACATCAGCGCCAAATCACTACAATGGGGTATCAGTCGAACCGATTGAAGAGGGACGTTACAAACCGAATGTATCAACCCAAATCAACTTGGTCATTATCAATCGAGGTAATGAACTCGCGTTCCGATAGCAAAACTTTTCTGTGATACTTGACCTGGCAATTGCCACAGAAAACATGACAGTCGATATCACCTCCTGGTAGGTCAGTGAGAAGAAATCTCTCAGTGAACACAACCACAACATTTTCGAAGTATCAAATGGAAAAAACATACCAACCATAAAATCCGAAAATGGGTGCAGGCAGATAAACAAACTGGACCTGTAACAACTAAAGCAAGTACTGTAGAAAATAAAACGAGACGATACAATTACGGCTGAGGCTTGCTAGTAAACCCTTTTTGAAATCCCAGATGAAATGGTACCAAAAAAAAGGCCAGACCAGGCAAATAGCCAATATATTGGTTGTTTGATGGAATCACATATTTGCGGAGGCAGTGTATGACAAAAAAAAAGAAACACACAAAAACGTAAATGTGGACGGTACTCATGACAACAACACACTGTAAAAAGAATACAAGACAGCAAAGAAACACCTTAGCATTGCTATAAAAAAGGCCAAGAAAGTGCTGGGGAACTGTGAGGAGATTGACAACGATATCTGGAGAGTTGGATATGAATTAGTTATGGAAAGAATAGATGGCTCTTCCCCAGGCTCTCCTTGACAATGCATAAAATAGAGAAGGAAAGTACGGCATCTTTTTTTCTTTCACCAAGTAGATTTACACAGCCTCGATGTCAGTAATGGTGATCTAGAACTCACAGAAGATGAGCTACAACAGGCATGCAAAAAGCTGAGAAGCATTGAAGTTCCTGGACCCGGTCAGATTCCGCCCGAAAGTATGAAGCTGGTAGGAACTGCTGTGTATAACAACTCAGCCGGTGAATTTTTTTTTTCCGAATGAGTGGTAATGGGACAAACTAGTTTAGCTGCGAGAACAGAATAAACCACTGAATGATCCCGCATCCTTCAGGCTGATATGTCTTCCTGACGAAGAGGGAGAGCTTTATATCTAATACTCATTAGGCTTGATGAGGAACTCCAAAGAACAGACTGTCGCACAATCAATTTCGATTCATGAAAGGTCGACAGACAGTGAATACTAGTTTCTACCAGTTGAGAGCTTCCCAAATTGACAGTTGCAACACCCAAATGCATTTCAACATTTTTTCAATAAAATAATGGATAAAAGGCTTTTTTTTAATTTCCGAGCGCAACAGTTCAGCGACTAATTATAATATCGACATCGGGCCAACGCTAATCGATAGATTTTTCAATTATCTACAACTTTCAATTCAACTTTTTTCGAATCGACCAACAGTTTTCATTTTATAAGCAAAAAACAAAAAAAAATGATTTCCGGCATTCAACCGCTTTTTGTTGCTAAACCCACGGAAAGAATCTGGCGCAAACTTTAAAGGATAATAAGGACACCTGTGTCAGCCGGATTCCATAGCTACTTTACGGGTAGACAAAAATCATAATTTTGGACTCTTGAACAGTTTATTTGATTGGATTATATAATTATCCACATCAGAAATGGTCCCGAAAAATTCACTCCTTTTAATACTGCATTTGGAAACCCTATTATTGTTCAGTATATTCCACCGATTTCTAAACAAGAGTAGGGTCTGCTACATCATTCAAACCAAAATCTTTCAAAGCATTCTATTGTTGTTTCGTGAAATCATTTGTGGACTTTTTTCACACTGACTATTTTTCGGTATCATATGCTTTTTTTGACGCTTACTATTTTGAATAGTTCATTACGTATTTTAACAGCTGCGAGGTAATGGCTCATTTAGAATACACGTGTATTCTGAATTGATGGCGGCCGCCTCCAGACAAAAATAAAGAATGAGGAGATATGTTACACTCAACCCATTGAATTTTTTTTTATTTCTTTCATTTAACGTCGCCCTATTTCCGCTACCAAAACCAATCACCGACGCCGGTGAGCACACTTCCCCCAACCGGAAATTTTGCTGAACCCTCTGGTATTCCAACCAGAGGTAGGGATCTTTAACGAGCCAAACATCCATGGACTCGGGACCGACTCGGCTTTACGTCCCTTCCGAAGGACGGCATATCCTCAATATATCTTCTGCTCATTGACATATTGTCTGCGAGCTATGATATGCTATTTTGCTGCAGCTGTACTAGCTTTCGACACGGTATTTCCATGCATGGTCACCCATCCAAGTATAGTAGTTCTCAGGTATTGACTGAAGGATTATAATAAAACCAATTAGACCCTTAAGTTGTAAAATCCGAGATGCACATCATAAATGTAAAAGGACCGGATTCAGGTAATTTTGTTTCTCAGAGAGGGATTGTAGAGGATTACAGCTTACACTTCTTGTTCATTTTAGTCTTTGTATTTCAATGGAAGTGTTCACTTGTGTTACGGCGTGCAATAATTTTATAACATTTATTTGTTATTACAGACATTAATAGCAAAGATTTTATACCCTAACGTACAGAATAGGCAGTATGTGGCGTCAGTGTAAAAAAGTAATAGTGCTTCTTCCAGTGGTTCGTTGAAGAAGAATCACTTATCTTGTGACGCGAAAATCATTATAAAAAATGTGTATAGTTCCTTACTTCAGCAAGGATATAACGCGGGTGCTGCAGCAAAAGTAACCAGTAATTTGACGAAGGTGCCTCTTACTTCAGTTAGACGAATTGTTGAAAATTCCATGGAATCAAGAAAAAAGCGTAAAGATTCCGGTGTCACAAAAAGTCTAGACGACTGGGAAAAAGATTCGATAAGGCGAAAAATCTACACTATGTACGATGAGCAGCGTGTCCCTACAATCAAAAGTCTGAAACAGCGGCTCATCAATGACGAAACTCACATCAACTGTGGCCTCACTACTCTTTGGCGAGCTCTGTCTGCAATGGACTTCAAATATCGCAAAATTGACAAGAGACAAGTAATAATGGAATCCACACGTTTAATAAACTGGCGTTCTGAATATATAACGTCAAAAAGAAAATACCGGTCTGAAAATCGGCCAAACCTCGACAAGACGTGGTTTGACACGCATGACACCCTTCCAAAGGATGGTCTGATTCCTCTGATAAGTATAAAACAAAAGCACAATCAAATAAAGGAAAGAGAATCACAATATTACACCCAGGATAAGAAAATGATTCTATCCTAAACGCTATGCGGCTTTCTGCCAAAAATATAAAGGACTCTTGTGTTGAATATCACGAAGATACGACAGCAGAGCTTTTTGAAGATTGGTTTAAAAATTGTCTGTTATCCAACATTCCGCCAAACAGCGTTATAGTCATGAACAACGCAAGCTATCATAGTCGACAATTGCAAAAAATTCCTGGCTCGAAGAATACGGAATTGGAGATTCAAAACTTCATGGCTGCAAATGACATATATTTTGAGGGAAGTTATACAAAAAGAGAACTTTTACAAGTGCTGCAGTCATTTTCTTGAAAAAAAAAAACGTATGTTTGTGATACAATTGCAGAAGAATTGGGACAAACAGTGTTACGACTACCTCCCTACTACTGCGTGTTCAATCCCATAGACCTTATGTGGCACCAACTTAAATCGAGCGTGCGCGGAAAAAATACTTCTCCGACTTCAAGTGGTAGTGTGGTAGAATTAATTAGGAACTGTATGAATGACATTTCTACCGAGAGTTGGAAAAGTTCTGTTAGTCATGTTATGAATGTTGAAAACTCGTACCTTTCTGTGAAATCAATTGCGCCAATTATAATTAATTCAGATGAGGATAGCGACACTCAACTAAATATAGAATAGAATTGTAACATTTGAATAAATTACTTGTATATCTCCTACATTATGCAAAATTCAAATTTCTTAAGTTCGACCCTGTAGCACATTTGCATCTTTCACCAGATGATTTACTACACAATGGGATTAAATCGGGTAGTTTATTGCAGTTAATAAGCCAATACCATTTACTGTGAAAAATACTATACTAACCGCGCTCGGCGTTGGTTAACTTCAGATATCGAATGACTGTCAGTCAACCTGGAGAGCTGGACCATGCCTTCATTGAATTTGTTCTCATGACTATACATTCAGTTGTGCAGAAACCAAGGTCAGCAAATTATTGTTCAGGATTCTAAGTAGAATTGAATTGAAAATTTTATTTTTAGGAAATTTATGGTTCAAAAAAAAATTACCGCACAAGCATGGTCGGAGTAGAAAAAGTACAGTACGCAACTCGAGGATAAGGCCAGTTACGCGCAATCGTGAATTACCGCACTCGGTTATCGCCTCTTGCTCATTCATCATTTATTGCTATTGCGTATTCTCGTTACGTAATATACTATAACATCACTATATTCAGCATATTTGATTTGGCCCGTCTCAAAGTCTGAATATACAAATAATAAGAAACCTTTTTGTCTATATTGGAAGAATTGTCTCCGCCGGATATAATCAAGGTTTCGTCTAGATGTTTCAAGCTCTTTCCCACAAGATCTTCAAAATAATCAAGTGCTTTTTTATTATTTTGACATGAATCATCCTTATATTTTACCAATATGTTTTTAAGCTCAACTGATTCTTGCCCAGGAAAACTTGCACCACAATTTCATCATCTATCACAATTTGAGGATTTAACTTAAGTGCATCCTGATCTGTCTGAATTATCGATTTATGAAAGTACTATTATCAATTTTCAATTTGTTCAAATATTCATTTGCTAACTGTTTGAAACTTTGAGTCATATAAAATTTGTCAACTTTTTTATTATAAAAACTAATTTGATTTCGACGTTTTTCGACAGGATTTTTTCTTTTTGAAACTGCATGTTTCAAATAGTACAGTTGCGGCCAAAAAACATGGGACAATTGTTGTTGCCTAGTGTGATAGTGCCTTTTTTGTCGCATATTCAAGTAATAGTAACACTGAAGGAAATAATATTGTTGATCATAATTAAACACCAGAGGGTACTGGATAATCTTTAATTTCAAAAAAAAAAACAACAAATAATATTCAGTAATCCAGCCATTATGGTCTATGACTTCTCCTAACCTACTGCTCATTGATCTATATAATGTGGAACAATATTCTTCATTTATTGAATCCCAAGCATTATTCAAAACTTCCAACAAACCTTTAACGTTTCTTAGTCTTAAATTCGCCTTTCGAATTTCTTTGACTAACATGGCCCAAACATTTTCTACTGGATTCAAGTCCGGGCTTTCACTACACCAGTTGTGGACATTAATATTACGTGCCCTAAACCATTCAGTCACTACGCCAAAGTTATGCACTGAGCAGTTATCTTGTTGGAAGATGAAATCATTGTTAGGGAAAAGAAAGTCAACAGAAGGAAGCATAACATTTTCAAAAAATTTTATATACACTCCACTATTGAATCTTTTCCCGATATGCCGTAGAACTCTAGGTCCTTGCGTTGATATCCACATCCACATATTTACAGAAAAACAACCACTTCTCTTTGTGAAATTGAAATAATTTTCATCGAACCCTGTATTCGGTGTGCGATAGACACTATTCGAGGATTGAAAAACCTTTTAATCCGTAAAAATAACACGATTCTGAAAGTGTTCGTCACAAACAACGTGTTCTGAAGCAAACCCCATTCTTGCTTCTTTATGACTATTGTTTAATAATGGTTTCCTTGCTGCTGCGTGGTATTTCAATTCAGACTGTGTTACTCTGCGACGGCCCGTATGACAGGATGCTGGAAAATGTGCTGCTGGAACTGTAGAAAATGTTTCGCCTTAAAATACTTGAAACTGAGTTCTTGCTAACATTGTAAAATGCCGCAGTTTGCCTCCTGACCACCCATCGTCTATTTTTGCGATTATTCCACCTTTCGTCATTGTATTTATATGCGGCATGATTAATTACTAATTTGGAATTGTTTGACAGATTATGTCAAGGATGTTGACAAGTATCTATAATGCCTAATTGTGTAAGGTTAGGTTGGTTTAGACAAAGTTAGATTTGGTCAGGTTAACTAAGATTAGTTGATTAGTTAGCTAAGGTTGGCGAGGTTAGTTTTCGGAAGGTTAGGGTTGGTTGGTTGAGGTTTGGTGTGGTTAGTGAGGTTGGGTTGGATTAGGTCGCAAATTTTTTCAAACATCATTTGAACTTTTATAATTGAAATTCGTCTAGGCTGAGTTAGGTTAGGTTGGTTTGAGCTGAGTTAGGTTTGGTTAGGTTGAGTAAGGATGGTTTAGGTTAGGATAGTCACATTAGGTTGGCATGGTTAGTTTAGGCTACGTTAGGTTGGTTAAGGTTTGCTTAGGTTAGTTAGGTTGGGTTAGATTGGGTCGCATATATTTTCAAACATCAGGAACATCAGTCGAACTTTTATAATTGGAGAAAAACAATTTCCTATAGACCGAACATGTGAAAAAGAAAAAAAATCATGAAAAATATACCACGTTTCTCTGGTAGATGGGATTTGGTAGATATTGTTCTTCATTGTCTAAGTTTTACATGCAATATGGACACGACCCTCAATTTGATGTGGGATAAGGTAGAGTCTTACACTTTTTTCAAAACTATAGGTGCTGTGCGGTAAACGAATATTCACAGGATTGAGTTCCTAGAGATAATTTCCTCAAAGCAGCATACCTACACGTTTGGCAATGTTAGGTTGAAATATATAGTTTATTTCAGGGGCGTAAATACTTCTGAATACTATTAGAAACAAATATTCCATATTTACTCAGTATTCATGAAATTGGAGAAAATTGCCAACGTCGCATTATGATCGTAAACCGTTATCATTCCCGTCATTTCATTTCATGTTTGACATTCGACATTTTCAAAGATGTCAGAGTGAGGAGTTCTCAATGAATGAAACTTACAATTATATATCATTATTATGTGTATATTTGTGAACGAATCGCTTTTTGTGTTCATCTGGATTACTATTTTTTATGTATTGGCGTATGCTGGAGATATTTAAGTGTGAGACAGTCCAATTTATTTGCCCAAGTTTGTGTATTCCCACTGAACACTGTCAGACATTTTTTGAAAAAAAAAGCACTTTTCAGGATTTCCGCAGAATTTTTTTATGTTTTTTATCGTTTTCAGGGTGTTTTCAATCATCTGTGCAAATTTCAAGAAAATCGATGAGGTTACCGTATTCGCTACTTTTTCCTTGCATTTATATGCGGCATGATTAATTACTAATTTGGAATTGTTTGACAGATTATGTCAAATATTCAATGTTGCCATATGACATTCATAAGACAAATTCAAGCAGCTAGCATTGAACAAAATTCTGCTATAAGAGTTGTCCCATTTTTTATTGGCCGCAACTGTACCTGAGCGAATTTGTAAAAACTGATGGAATTGCATTATTGATCAATTCTGGATACTTCAACAGTTTTTTTTCAATTGTTCCATTGGGTGATGTGATAGTATCATATTTGACAATATCATTTTCCAGAAAATGAACCGAACAAACGCTGAATATGGAGATGGAGTCCAGTCTTCACGAGGTAGAACCGAAACCCATCTCTTTTTCAAGTTACCTCACTTGGGAAATTTGAAAATTGAGTCTGTCTTGATTCGATTCACATCCCGGCAAACAACAACGACGCAGCAGACAATGAAAGAATGTTGAAGTAACCTAAAAATTCGATCCCAACTTGCTCTGAAATTCCTTATATGTATAAATGCACATGAAAACACTTTCACTCGTTAGCGAACAATACTTTTATCACTGATAACTACTGTCAACTGAATTAAACATATATATTTCATTGAAAACTAAGAGACTTTGACAAGCGAACTACATAATTACTTCAGCAAGTCATACTGATTACAATGTGAACGAAGTCCTATACCTGATTACCAAATTTCTTGGCCACGGCTTCCAGTTTGAGGGGGCTGTGATGGCGTTAATTGATACTTCCACATATCATGAAGAAAAATGGATTGAGATTTATATTAAAATTCTAACGCGAAAAGGAAAAAAAAGTTCTCAGAATTTGTATAGTTTATCTATCATCAAGTCATGAATGATATTTTCAGAATTTAATGATCCAGACATTCAGCTGATATATGGATAGTGAGAAGTTTCAAGTTTTGTGCACGTACCTACTTGGACAAAAACGGAATTTTATATTTCGTGCAGATCTTTTTCCATTTAAATTGTAGCAGAGCGCATTTTACTGAAAAGTCATCATCAGTGCTTATAAGTCCGGTGTACCAGAGCCATAACCGTGAAAATACATGTTTCTCAAGGACAAAGAATTGTTCAGAAACATATATGTATTTTTATGCTTATGGCTCTTGTACACCTGACGAGTAAGAACTGATAATGACTTTCCAGTCGAAAGCGCTCTGCTACAATTTCAATAAGAAAATTTTCTACACGAAATACAAATTTCCTCCTTCTTCCAAGAATATATGAAAATGCTAGCCTTTGAACTCATGCATTAATTCTGTTTTACCGGCTCCCATTATTGTGAATCCGAGCTTTATTTGCATTCAGCATACGTAGGAAAGTTATACCAGTAATCCTTTTTCCACATGAATGTGAAGCAGGAATTATGCAGATATATCGCTCTCTGCTATGAGATTGGAAATATTCTCCTCAGTATTTTCTTTGTATATACAGATTCACATAAAACGGAAGCCTTCTAATATTCAAAAAACACCGCGTTGATCAAGTCACAGGAGATACGTATTAACATCAACTTCGTATTTTTTTAAATTCGTAAGCTTCAGTAGAAACCTCCTTTCTTAAGGAGTTTCAAAGTTCAGCTGCCCTATTGCAAGAATATCTCTGAGCAAGAAAGGTGCAAAAGGTGTCCAAGATCACAAAAAGGGATATGAAATACGCAATCGTCGGGTCATCAGTGTTGATACTACCAAGGATGGAACGATTCAGAAAAGCACCGACCATGTATATATATATATATATATATATATATATATATATATATATATATATATATATATATATATATATATATATATATACATATATATAGAAAAAGAGACAAGTCTCCGACCCTTCTACGATGTTCCAACGGAGTGAGCGAGTCTGTGAGCGAAGAATCACCAACAAGACGGATTGTATTTATCTGGATAGATTCAAGAATTTTCTGTGATCTGTGCCATGTTGATCATTAGAAGCTGACTGGAAGTGAATCATTTCTTCGTACGAAACAAAAATCCAAGCTTCTGGAGAACACCTTTAGTGATGGATCTCAAATGGTTTCCCAATGGGAGATTATTACTGATCGTATTTCCTAGCATCGTGATACCTGACTTTTTAAGGATAGTTATTCCTCACCTCAGCATCGTGATACCTGACTTCGTAGGAATAGTTATTCCTCACATCTCAATATTGGATAATAACAGATCGGCTTTTTTTGCAAGGAGACGTGTTGATGCTACCCCATTCCATCATTTCCGTCAAGGCATCGTTGATATTATTGACACTGATGCCTCTCTGAATGTTTGTTTCTAGTGGGAACCCTGGAAGAAAAACTACTATGTACTGTCGTCCTCGAAACTATGATGCATTGAAGAAAATGCTTTTTCCATCCATTCCATTCCAATCATTGATATGCAGCAGAAAAAAAGTGGACGTCGAAAGTGAACCTTGTAGAACACCTGCATTTATGGAGAGGATATCGAACGATACTCCATCAACAACAACATAGAGAAACCTATCAGATGAAGAACTCTTCAACAGAGCACACAATTGAGAAGGTAAACCGAAGAGAACACTTTAGAAAGGGGAACCCGATGACAAAATTGATCATACGCTTTCGAAATGTTGACTACAAGTTAACGTTTCTTCGAATTGTTTGATGGAATGCTCCCAATTATGTGAAACATACGCCAATAAGTCACTGGTTGATCTGCGAAATCCGTATTGTCGATCGTCAATTATTTCTGATTTCTCCAAATATTTGATAAGCTTTATATTGATTATTGAAAGCAAAGCAATTGGTCTATGATTACAAGGTTGAGTTTTCTTCGCTTCTCTAGGAACTTGCTGAATTCTGTCAGGAATCAGGAAAAACCCCTCAAGTTATACGGTATTATACGGTTGAACACCACGCAAACTCTGGGATCAATTTGGGGACACAATTGGTTACATCAGATCCTAAAACCTTGTTTATAGTCAGGATCATTGAAATAGTTCTCATACTTTGTTGGTGGAAAATTATTTTATGCATACTCAACTGTCGACAATCAAGAAGAGTTTTCAGCAAGCATATCAGCAAATATATTTGCTTTCGGTTGGGCAGTGGTGGCTTGTGATCCATCCTCTCTGGTTAAAGGGGGACAAGAACTAAAATCGGAATATTTAGCGACATCTTCATCAAATGACCAAAAAGAACGATTTAGAGATTCAACAAGTCTTGAACACATTCACACATTGATTCTGCGCTTCTTGAGCAACTTCAATTGTTCCACTACAGCAATTTCCTACGTCAACATACTCAGATCGTTTCTGGACCTGGAATTTGGCGCAAGCAATTGAATGCCTCTTGTTTGAATGATTGTTTGACGACAGCCTTAGAACAGCTTCTACCGAACCAAGCCTGTGGTGTCTTTGTACTAATCATCGAAATGAATGTCTTCATTCGCAGAATGATGGTATCGGAGATCTCTGGAGCACGTAAACTGGGCTCACCACATGAAAAACAGACCCTTCTAGAAAATGAGAGAAAAACATTTGAAGATAGGTTCAGTCGGATGACTTGTAATGCTAGACATGACGTGTGGGTAGCTTACCATTTATTGAAGCTGAATACTAACATGTGGAATCAACGTGTCATCAGAGTCGCCTAAGGGAAGGTCGAATTTGATCCGATAAAGATCAGGATGAGTAGTGAAAAACAGGTTCACTGCATTGGCAAATTTGCTGTTTGTATCAGGAATACGAGTGGGTTGATCTATCAATTTGAATCGTTCATTTCAGGAAACACCTAAGTGCGTTTTTTTAACTTTCGGAAAACTAAAAAAAAACTGTATTGCAGCTTGAGTATAGGTCTTGTCTCCTTCGAATATTTGTTTACCACATCAAAAACATGCTATTGGGATAACCAATTTTTTTTAAATTTTTTGTTCACTCAAGTTTTTGAGTTATGAATTTTTGAAAAATTTTTACATAGGTGGTTTCTGCAATAAATGAGTGTACCCGGAGTGATTTTTTCCTAAATTATTATTGGAATTAAGTCAAATCATTAGATTCCACCTGTTTTGGTATCACAGGTAAGTAACAGACACACTTCAGAACAAAAATGAATGTTTTTACTATGCCTTAATCGAAAAATACAAGTAGACTGCACGCTACAGTATGTCTTTATACAAAGTTCTGGCCTCATTAACTTATTCAGCTTCTGGCAAGTCTTCTGGCAACTCCTGGTCAGTTGTTGGCCATTGGATAATAGCGTCATAGGAGGCTTCATATCCAACAGTGTATTCCATCAACTTCTTTATATCGTCTATTTTTTTTTTGTTGATTGGTACCTAAAACCAAGAATCTCACTAAGCCAAATCCGATGATTTTTTTAAAATTTGTCATAGCATACAAAAATGTTCAACTGAACGTAAAATATAACCGTTTAAAATAAGCTTGGTGAAATAAAAGTAAACATACCTTCCCCAAAGGATATGCTTTCTCTGTTGGTAGTTCCGGAGATCTGACAGTTTTAGTAAAGTGAAGGTAGATGTTGTTATTCCTCCAATGAATTCGCTTGTGACCACTTTTCCCGGGGTATCCTTGTTGTAGAGAAACTGCTTGTACTTGGATACTTTGAATGGCTGCTTATTTTCTTTGGATACTTTTCTGCCTGATGTTTCGTCCGAATATGTCATTTTCTTATATGATTTGGGCATAAGCTCTGCATATTCATCAGGAGTATAGGTCCTATCAATCTCTCTCAAGAGACATTTTATGCTTCCAAAATATCTGTCACATGGGGAATATGAGTGGCCACGTACAGGGTAGTTGTGAGTTATTGTATCAAATCAACCTGAGTCACAAAGGTTCAGTAAAAAACGCACAACTGAATGATTTTTATTTTGTCCTCATGGACCATCACAAAACAGTATGAGATGCTTCACATTAACTGGAATGTCATTGAAATAGTTCAGTAGCATTGAACATACTTCGTCAGGGCCTTTGTTTGCTTCGCCCTCATGATAAACATACAGTTTGGAAGAATTAGTTTTCAAATCGTGTAACGAAAATACATTCACCCAGAGCTGCCTCATATAAAAAACCTCCTGTACAGGTATGTGCGGCAATGGTAATGCATATAGTCGAAGGCTAGTGCAACCGTGTTGTCATCTTTGTTTTTGCTTGCCTCATCCATAGCTTTGTAAAATTTTTTTGCTCGCCTTGAGTGTATCATATTCTCAGCAGCTACATTTCTTCTAGCATTGTCACCCAAACCCTTGTCTTTCAGTTTGGCCGACAGTCTTTCGCAAGTTGAACACACATCAACTTGTGGTCTTCCAAAATAGTGAGCAGAGTTCTCTTCAAAGTATTTGTTGTAGAAACTATACTTTACTTTATTTTTCAGATCGGGGTCGTCCAAAATAAACATTGCATGCATTTTTGCGACATCAAGCCTAGCGTCAAAATATTTTTTAGGTTTTCCCCCGTAATGGGTTTCCTTGACATCAAATTTCTCAATGTGCTGCTGTATTTTCACACAAACGTAACCTGAAAGAGCGTTTCCACTTCTAGATTTTCCTCTCATATCTACAGGGGTTTTGTGAAGAACAGAACATCTCTTTATTCTTTTGATTCTATTGTCAGACATTCCAAATACTTTCAAGAAAACACCTCTGCAAACTTGACTAAGAACTCCATTTACTTTCAAGTTATACTTGTATGAATGTGATTTTTTGTTTGGCAAGTCATCAGGGTTTTCTTGAGCTTGCTCTTTATTTACATTAGGCCTGCAGTTTTTGCGTCTAAGTTTCACAGGCATTACCTCCACTAAAGCTTGGAGGTAAGTGTCTTGGGTGTTTTTATTTTCCAAAGAATAAAATGTTTCCCATAGTTCTCGTTTTATTTCATCCGTGAGTTTCAAATAACATTTCAAATTGCACCTACAGGTCACATCATTCAGCGGGGCTTTACCGGAAACTTCTTTTCCTTTGTACGAGATGTACTGCAGCCCTTTGAGCCTAGCATTTCGAATAATGTTGCGTTTGTATTTTTCTTCATGCAAAACTCCACGCCTACGCTTGAGATTAGGTTCATCATCTGAACTATCCGACATGGCTTGAGTACTATATAATGTAATAATAAACAACAAAATACCTGATTTTCGCCGAAAACTCACAAAACTAACCACTTAGTGTTAGATAACCTTTGAATCAAACAAAACAATGAGAGCTAGTCACAAAACACGTGATGTTAACAAGGCCGCCAACCACCACGAGTTAAATTTACTACAGAAAGAACCTAAGCGACGGCGCTTGGGTTCTTTCTGAATTAAAAGGATTATTCTAAAGGCTGCCAAATAGCATTGCTGATGTGGAACCTAGGTTGTTTTTGCACTGAAAGATGTATTTACCTCTATATTGTACAATAACACCAAAACAACAGTTTTCGATATTTTGTCCCTTAGGTGGTTTCTGAAATAAACGATTCAATTGTTCCACATGATTTGTAATAGCGAATGTCTCTACATGTCATCGTTTTCCATGTGTTTTTTACAAAAATGACGAAGTATGTACATTGAAATCACTCTTGATGGTGACCTCAGCAATTGAATGGTTTTCGTCGATGTCTGGAGAGTCATTCTTAGGTAATAAAGAAAGGTAAGTGACAAATTATATATAGTATCACTACTTTTATTCGGGTTCAAAGGCCGTCGTTTTTTGGAATTTCTTCCTGACGTTTCGCTGGCTCGAGTGGCTAGCTTCTTCAGAGGCTCATTCATCTTGAAATTCACTCCGATGACTGGAGATTTTTCCTCACAAGTTGTATTTATGCCAATTCAGGTAGTTTTCGGTGCTAATTATTCCATTCGGATTAGGGATTACAGATTATTGTCATTAATATTGATTACCCTGTTTACCTCATCTGGGTTCGGAGAATAATCATCATTATCTGAAGAACTACCTGCAGTTATTATCGTTTTTCTTAAAATGGGATTCCATATCCGGTTGAGGTTGACAGCTTCTTCTTTCCTGTTGAAATTATCCGTGTGTTTGTGGATTTCTATTGCCTCCCGTACCAGTCGGCTATGGTATCCCTGGTTGGGTGCAATCAGTTTTGCATTTTCAAACAGAATCCTGTGGTTACCCTCACTAAGTGCGTGTTCCGCCACAGCCGACTTGTCAGTTTACCCTAGTCTGCAGTTTCTCTCATGTTCCTTTAGCCTTGTTCCCATGGATCTTTTTGTGGTACCGATGTATACCTTCCCACAGGTGCATGGTATGCGATGAACCCCTGCTGCAGACAGTGGATCTCTTTTGTCTTTAGCCGATCTGAGGCTCTGTTGAATCTTCTTTGTGGGTTTAAATACAGTTTTTATGTTGTATTTACCCAGGAGTTTTTCAATTCTGTCTGTGACCCTCGGGATGTATGGCAAATATGCATGTGCAACTATGTGAACTTCCTCCCTGTTTCGAACAGTGGAATTCTTCGGTTTCATGGCCCTGTTGATCTCGGGTACACTGTATCCATTCGACCTCAAGGTCACTTGAAGGTGTTCCAGTTCAAGTCCACTGTTCGAAACAGGGAGGAAGTTCAGATAGTTCCACATGCATATTTGCCATACATCCCGAGGGTCACAGACAGAATTGGAAAACTCCTGGGTAAATACAACATAAAAACTGTATTTGAACCCACAAAGAAGATTCAACAGAGCCTCGGATCGGCTAAAGACAAAAGAGATCCACTGTCTGCAGCAGGGGTTTATCGCATACCATGCACCTGTGGGAAGGTATACATCGGTACCACAAAAAGATCCATGGGAACAAGGCTAAAGGAACATGAGAGAAACTGCAGACTAGGGCAAACTGACAAGTCAGCTGTGGCGAAACACGCACTTAGTGAGGGTAACCACAGGATTCTGTTTGAAAATGCAAAACTGATTGCACCCAACCAGGGATACCATAGCCGACTGGTACGGGAGGCAATAGAAATCCACAAACACACGGATAATTTCAACAGAAAAGAAGAAGCTGTCAACCTCAACCGGATATGGAATCCCATTTTAAGAAAATCGATAATAACTGCAGGTAGTTCTTCAGATAATGATGATTATTCTCCGAACCCAGATGAGGTAAACAAGGTAATCAATATTAATGACAATAATCCGTAATCCCTAATCCGAATGGAATAATTAGCACCGAAAACTACCTGAATCGGCATAAATACAACTTGCGAGGAAAAATCTCCAGTCATCGGAGTGAATTTCAAGATGAATGAGCCTCTGAAGAAGCTAGCCACTCGAGCCAGCGAAACGTCAGGAAGAAATTCCAAAAAACGACGGCCTTCAAACCCGAATAAAAGTAGTGATACTGAAAACCTCGGCCGCGAAAGCCTCAACTATTTTTGTCAAATATATATATATATATATAAAGATTCTCACGGACGAAGTATGATGAATTGTGTATTCGGGTTTCATTGGAAGTCACTTGACTTCCCGATCTTCGTAAAATATGTCATTCATTTTTAATAATTTTAATTGATTTTCAAGTTTTCGTCTTGAAAAAAAAAACATTTTCGAAAGCTCGACAAAAACAAAGAGAACAGCCTAATTGTCATCCCCAGACTGCAACCCATATAAGCCTCTCTAGTTAGTTGGTTAGAATGGTGGTCGGAGTGGGAGTGAGGCCGACTCGTTCCTCTGCTATATCACCTCTATTTTTTGATAATATAAGATTCTTAACAGAATGAACATTCTTGTGAATTGCCCATATTTTGAAAATAATTATCACATCGATTTTTCTTCGAAGTATCAATCTCCATCTACCCCACTGTTTTGAATCTACGGCCTCATTATCATGATGAGTTGAAGGGGCCGAAGGAAAATTGAGCAGGGTTTCGGTAATTTAAAAAAACCCTTAATGTTTGTCGAGCCATTTCCATTAAAAATTGTCGATACCTCATCGAATATCGCTAAATTATGGAAATGGGTTGATGGGAAATGTATGCCATTCAGAATGAAAACATTGTTGAAAAGGAATGCTGATAATCACCAAGTACCTTGATCAATTAACATATTCATATTCATTAAACACCAACTATATTATCATCCGGTCACCTTGGATTGTGCAATATGTTTTGTTGACTTGATTTATTTTGACTTTCAGTAGAATATTTATTAGCAATTACTATTAATTTTTATATTTCAACTCGCCTAGATCAATTTTTTGACGATGTGAATTTCGTAAGGATTTTATTTTTCATCGGGTGCATCAAAATCAATCGAATGCCAAAATTTAATCGATACATTTGTGGTTGTTGTTGAGTTTCTGGTGCTATTCTGTTCAAGTGTACTCATCGTAGTAGGTGAAGAATCATAAAAAATGAAGAAATGAGGACAAATTGTAACCAGCTTGTGATTGAAATATATAAAGGGAATGAACAAGCCTGCTTATGTTAAAGTGTATTCTGATAACTCTGTGAGAATAAAAATGGGATTATGTTCCGATATTTTGATTTTCAGAAGCGTAATTTTCATATCAATATAATTTTTTCAGATAAAACTCATTCTTAGTGAATAGTATTCCACTCAGCAATAACATAGGAACAACAAAGCATGAAAAATCCGCGTGTAGTTTCTATTTGCTGTTTGTTCGATTTTCATTAACTGGAAGTAAATGAAAAATAATTTTATTCATAATCATTCAAAATGTGCTAATTTCTTACCAACTTCCAGGTTGGCAAGTGACCGACTATTCACCAACGTGGTTGTACAAACGAAGCTAACCTTGACTTGATTTCCTAAGTATAACATCGCTCACAATTCAGCAGAGCTAAGTCCATTTTTATTGTCAAAAATGCCGCTGATATTTCGATAAGTGCTCCAAACATTGCTCAGAAGCAACTCTAGTAATACAGAACCGAAATTCGTGAGATATTACTGCTGAGACAAACGCTTTCATTGAAACGAACCCAAAAGTCAAAACACATTTTGATCTCTACATAAGAAAACGTAGATGAAATAGCAAATGGATGTAACTAGTGCGTAATTTCAAACGTTTCAAGTGATTTTCAGGAATAAATCGCAGACTCCCAGAATATATCGACAAAGCTTTCAATTCGAAAAATCAACTTCAACCGCAATGTTTTCTCATTATAATCAAATTAGAGAGTATGTTCTCGCTGAGTGCCCGGCAGCAATCTTTATTCCAAAGAAATCGTGCAGAAGACAAACATTGAGGAATACTCGAAAAAGTATATGCTCACCAAATCTTCATCAGAAAATGGACGAATTTTTCAAATCACTGCAGTATTTCTGACGAATTTCTCTAACCAATAGAAATATGGAAACGTTTCATATACAGGGTGTTCTTTTATGATATGCCAAAATTCAAACGTTTAATTTTACATAAAGAAATAGTGATGGTAGGTTATTGCTCTATTAACTATGATCCAAAAATGTTCCATTACGAAAATAGGAAGTTTCAAGGAAAGACTGGCCGAACCCATGCCACTTAAAGTGTAAATTTTTTGTTATATCGAGAAATGTGCAGCTTTATTCAATTTCAAAACTCGAAAAATGTGAAGTGAAATCGAAATCAATACAATACATTTTTTCAATGATTTCTCGGACAAAACAAGAGTTTTTAGTTTAATACGACGTACCAATCGTAGAAAAAAACTTAGAAGGTTCTCTTCAACTTCAAATCGAACGAGGAGTTCCGAAATCAATTTTATGTAAAAAGGTCATAGGCGTATCATTTCTCCATCGAAAGAATAGAAGTCAATTCCCGTACTCACGCCACTGTGCCACTAACCGAAACATCCAAATTAGTCGAATTACTCTTCGATAAATTCAGAAACTTTCCTCATCAATTGAGTGTACTCTATATAATAAATGTTGTATGTTTGATGGAAAATAGACGGGAGTGCCTTCGAATAATTTTTCTTGTTCAAACATGAAACGGCACTGATGCTATTATATCGCCATAAAAAATATATATTTTCCCTATTGAAACGGATGGTTATGGCGTTGGATTGTCTGATGAACGTGTATTCCACCATTGTTTTGTTTAAGTGGGAAACGAATACGTGCAAACTCAGAGTGAATTCATGATTAATTTCCAGAGGTTATCATAGCGACGAGGATTCTATGGCAGATTATATCTTGGATTATCCTATTTGATGAAGAAACGATATTCTCCAGATTTGTTGGTTTTTAGAAATTTCAACCAAGATGTAATTCGCGTTTCTTGGGCTGCACGACCTGCCCTTTTTTATAATCACTGAATTTAATAAATTCTTACTACTATACCATACATGTATTCCAGCGCATGCTCAGCAAATTCATATGGAAAATAAATATAGGGTCCAGTATTATGTGCATAGTATATCCTATTTATGTTCCTAATGATAATGACGCTTATGCATAGCACTTGCTCATTCTGAGAAAGTATATGCTAAGTGAATACCGAAATGTGAAATTTCTATATGGATCAACAAATTGCATAGCGACAATACAAAAATTAGAATATTTTGCAGCGATCATGTAATGATCTCACTCGCATAAACCATACGAAACTCACCTTCGGCTCGTTTCGTATCGCGGTTAATGCTCGTGTATTGATGACCATTACATAAGAAGTACATACACTATTTTATCTAGACCCCATGAAAAGGAAAGAACCCCAAATATTACCGATTTTGACTTGGCAAACGTCAAATGCAGAGCATGAACATCATGATTGATTGAAAAATAATGGGTTTCTATTGGTTGAAAATCTGTACATATGTGAAAAATCTGTTC
Organism: Zygogramma bicolorata; assembly: GCA_032362365.1. Taxonomy (NCBI): domain Eukaryota; kingdom Metazoa; phylum Arthropoda; class Insecta; order Coleoptera; family Chrysomelidae; genus Zygogramma; species Zygogramma bicolorata. The sequence goes on along the minus strand of JAVJAQ010001170.1, from coordinate 161,652 downwards.
CGTAATGGATTTCATTATAAAACGGGTTGTGGACATATAAGTGTATCATTAGAGTGAGGGTGTGGATGGAAAAATTCATGTCATAGGCTACCTGGTTAGTAGATTGAGTGCGTATTTCTACGTCGGATTCTCATTACGCCGAATTCCCATTACGCCGAATTATCACTACGCCAAAAAGCACCCCTACCACTTACGTCACCAATTCACCATCGTTATCGAAGCTGGATCCCATTGGGAATTCGACGTAGTGCTAAACCATGCACTTTCGGTATCAGAAGCATAGGAGTGGCACTACAGCAAATTACGAATTGCCGTTCGGTCATGATTCGGATTCCTTTTCAAAATAAGGAAGGTGAATACGTAGAATTCCCATTACGCCGAATGGAATCCAGCTTCGAAAACGATCGTGTTTTGGTGACGTAAGTTGTGAGGATGCTTTTCGGCGTAGTGGGAATTCGGCGTAGCGATACGTCCCGAGTAGATTTACTAGTGTTCATCTCTTTACAGTTCATATAGAAGAGAAGTGTGTCTATGGGTTGCACAGATTCTAATTACAGTCCTACGGTGGCTATATCGCATACACTATTTTTTCAATAGTTATTTTCATCTTTGAAAATAGTATTATTCCTTTTCATCATAGTCTTTGGGTTGCTAACAACAAACTGAAAAAATTAAGAATTATAAAAAAGAGAAAGGTTGTATTTCAAGGAGTTCATTTGATATACATCGCACCTGACTTTGACAAATTTTTCGAACACTTTCGAGGAATAGAAGTATTTGTGACTGAGTTGGAGAAATCCACTACTCCTGTGGATTGATTTCATGACTTGCAAATTTACCTGGAAATAAAATAAATTGAAGCCACTAGCTAGCTTGTGCTACTCTAATCAATTCACAATTAATTTTGCTCCTTCAAAACCAAACATCAATTGCTCCTTTCTAGAGTTTGGAAGGGATTTTGAAATGGGTTTTTCCGTTAACCAACTGACGCCCTCTACGGAGGTCAACCTTCAGAAGTCGAAACTTGTGCGAAGCCTTCCCTTTCAACGTGCTATAATCCGAGCAGGGTGTTTTCGTGGCGGGTAGATATTTTTTTCTTTCTAGAAGGCTAGTGCTTGATTTGACTATAAATCAGGATAATAGTATCTTCTATATTTGGGTATTGTAGTCAAATATTGAAGGGCTTCAAAAAATGTTCACTGTTTTCTGAATATTCGAGCTTTTGGGAAATTTATTCCCTCTCTCAAAAAGTGATATTGATATATTATTGGAGGGTAATCGCACGTTAAAAAGTAGGGCCTAACTAATCCATTGATCGCATAAGTTTCGACTTCTGAGGGGTGACGTTCGTCAGTTGGTTAACGGAAAGAACAATTTTTTTCAGAGGTTATTTCTTATTTCATTTCAGATATTTATAACTTCTCACCTCTCCATTACAAAATTCAAACGGAACAACTTGGTCAAACATTTGTCGTCTTCTCCAAATAGTTACTCGATTTTTTTTCTCCAGGAAGAAACGTTGAGATGTCTACGGAAAAATCGATGATACTCACGATCACTAACTTCTCTGTAATTAGGAAGAGTCGGCGATTGATCCCTTTCGTATATGAAATGCTATCACTATTGCTCCCCAGACCAGAAAAACTAAGAAAAAAGGGTTCATCTACCACAAAATGTAGAATTTCAAACAGTAAATCATGTATCAGTGGTATTTGGAATCTTCAAGAAGTTTTTCTTGAGTAGTTTCAATACACCATCATTTACTTAACATTGGTACTGAAATTCCATTGTAAACATGAAAAGAGGATTTATTGTATTACGCGCGTCAAGTGCGTTCAGTTCAGTTTCCGAGTGATTTGAGATCTGTCAAAAAGTTTCACTCTCAGCCCAAAGGTTATAATATATTTCTATAGATGGGTATAAATAAACCGCATGTTTTCGCGAAGTTGATAAAAATGTATATATGTTAAAATCATAAACAAATTTACGATCCTGAAGTTGCTGAATATATGCGGAGTGGGTGTTGATGATATTTGCGAATGAAAACGTGATACCTATGATATCATCAGCGCGTTAATGGTGAACAAAGAGAACGAGAACCAACTGCGCTTCAGGGAATGCCCCTTGGATTGTGAATTTAATTTGGGGCTTCAATTCATTTTCGTTGATGTAGGTTGAATGGAAGAGCGCTGCTTTTCGACTTTGTTGAAAGAGCACGAACTCTGCCTTTTGTCAAAAAAATGTATATTCTCCAATTTAATATGTAACACATCTTTGACAATAAATCAATAATAATAATAATTCACGAAAGACAATTCTAAAATCAGTTGAGTTCGGAATTTAAGCCGGATCTGAATGAAACAGCTGTGTTTGACTGGTTTCATCAGAGATCTGAAAGTTATTTGGTGCGGTGGCTCGGAGAACACGAAATCAGCCTGAAATGGCCTTAGGAACATTCATATTCATACAGGGTGCTTCGAATGCTACTTTGAATAACGTCATCTTCGGTTGAAGTTGATGCGATTTCTTCAAGGGAAACACCCTGTGTACCAGTCTGTCTGCATTTTACATGAAATTATCTATACAAGGATACTAACATGTTATATTTCACCACTAGGCGTTCTATCATCAACTGATTTCCTCAATATTTTAAAACGATTGAGAAAATAAATGAATGTTAACTTTCAAAATTTGAATTGGAAGAACTAACGAAGGGTTTACAAAACTGCTACAAGTATTACTGCTACTAACAAATTGATATTTATACATTCCTAATTCGTACGTCTCAAATCGTTGATCGAAATCAGAATACAATGTACTGTATGTTTTTTCAAAATTCAACCAACAACTTTACAAATTTTTTAATAATATGACAAATATTAGTTTAAATGTTCCCTTGGTGGCTTTGCTATTTTCATTCCAAACCTCGTGTTAGTAAGTATACTGTGCCGTGTCAGTTTTTTTTTTTTTGACTGCTAGCTCAGTTTTATTACGAAATCTGGGTTCTTACCTGAGACAGGAACCTCTTTTATTTCTGCTTTGAATAGCTCACTTGAAGTTATAAAACAAAAATGTGATTGACTCGAAAGAGCGCCAGTTAGCCCGAGGGATAACAAGGGAAGAGGGAGGACAAGACAATATGAACTTCGAGAAGTAAATGTTGACAAATATAATATTTTCACTATGATCGATTTATGTGAAAACAAATTAATAGCACTATAAATAAACTTGTGGAGCAAATCAGCTGATTGATAGCTTAGCATTAGCTTGTTAACAAAATTATACGTTGCTTGACAGCTGCCAAACCTTCACAATTATTTACATTAAAATACACATATATACAAATTGATAGTTCCGCATAAAAGTTTGTTTCACTGCAACCAATTGATTGGGGGTGTGTTGAAGCGAAATAACAGATAAGGTAGGTACTCACAGTTTTGAAGTAACTACAACCTACTAGAAACGCAATGAGAATCTCTCCAAGGTTCTCTCGTATCAATACAACCCAGGAGGTGGGTATCAAGGTAATGCAGGTACTCACAGACTCGCAGAAGTTTACTACCTGCTCCAGGGCGAAATATCACTCTATGCAGGGGTCCTCCAGGCTGATTTCAGATTCACTGGGTAGATACCAAGGTGGAGCAGGTACTCACAGACTGCTATCTCGGTAGAAGTCTAAATGAAGATGTCAACTGGGCAATCTGGGCTTTGTAGGTTAAGTCTTCGTTGAGCTCTCCAACTAGAGCAGGTCCAGGGTCCAGCGAGATGATGGTGACAGTGAATGATGGTATCTTATACTGGTTTATACTCTCTTTGTACGAGCCACAATCGGACACAAAGCATACATTCCTCAACGACCATGCCGGTAAAAAAAAGGAATAATTCAGCTTTCGTTCTCCCGAAGTTCCAACTTGCCTAAAAGATCATTATTTGCCAATTCACTTTCCCTACAGTAATTGCTCATTCTATCTTACCCTAGATTTTCTTAGGCGTAACACTTTCAAAGCTTGAAACTTTTCGCATTTTCTTGCCTCATACTACCGGCCCTTTTTCTCTTCCTCTCTTTTTTTTTCTCTCTCTCTCTCGTCACCTCCATGCACCAGATCATTCTCTAAGACACGCGCGAGATTCAAAAGTTGAATTGATTCCCAGTGTAAAAAGAAAAACAGAACAAAACCTATTTTGTATACGAACTCTATAGATACAGCAAAACTGTTTTGAATACCATCTCCTGCTCAGGATTTGTCATTCTTCCCTCAAAATGCTATTTTCATACATGTGTAGAGTGGGTCACCTAATCACCAGGGACAGAAATAGGCCGTTGTTTGGCATAAAATAGTTTCGTTAGAAACATTCTAACTGGGCGACCTGATTTATAGACGGGGACTTTATTAGGCGAGGCGCTTTCATAGGTTTTGATATCAAGAGAAAAATATGAGTGACCATTCGGATTGTTACACACCCCCTTTCCATAATAAAAAAATATTTTAAGTACTTGAAATATTTTTTTTTGCATTAAACCTAACCTAAATATACAAACGGTTAGTTAGTTTTTTTTTTACTTTAATAGAAGGTTAAATTTTTTTTTATAGACATATATACATTATTTTCAGAACTTACAGTTATCGAGGACCCATGACCTCCTTGGAATTTTTTTTTATATCACAAATGAATGAGATTTCGAATAAGCTGTTATAGCTGGCCAGGCCATAACAGTCACGAAATTGGGGAACTATACAAGAGGATAAACAGATGCACATCCATCAAATCGCTGCCACATTCACTCACTTCATACACTACTAAGTCGCACTCATCTCTTATCCTTGATAGGGTTTCAAATCTTTCACATGGTATTTTTCCACACTTTTACCATTCATATCATTCAGATCATATACAAGCCTCGATATAACCTTTTTCACAGTACACAAAGTGAACTTGGGTGCCAGCTTGGCGGAAAATTTATTCGCTTTGTTTGAGAGGAAATGGTTTTTTTTCCATACCCTATCCCCAACTCTATAGATATCTGCTGGTCTTTTCCTAAGGTTGTAATACTTTGCCCGATGGTTATAGGCATCCGCGAGGTTACGACGAGCATCCAGGTAAAGTTTAGGTATATTATCCATCTCTTGTCCGTACGCAACTCTGGCTTCCTGATCCATTCCATAATTTTCGGTGGATCCGATTTTTCCATAATACGAACCATTAGCAGGCACATACCTACCGAAGTTTAGAAAACTTGGCGTAAAACCCGTCGATTCGTGGATGGCTGTCCTGAACGCAAAACCTATCTTGTGTAATTCCTTGTCCCATAATTGATGGTCTCCTTCTTCGAGGTAGGAACGGATAGCGGCTTCTAGTACCCGATTGACTCTCTCGACCGCGTTGACCTGTGCGTGAAAATTGGCATTAAAAAATATCTCCGAGCCATATTCCGCTGCGAATTTCCTGAAATCGTTGGATGTGAATTGAACCCCATTGTCACAACATATAACCTGGGGAGCTCCATATATCAGGAATACTTGTTCTTCTAGAAACTTCACGATGTGTTTAGTTTTTGCTTCTCTTAATGGGTTGAATAAACAAAATTTGGAAAAATAATCCGAAACAAGTAGAATATAGGAAAATCCGTTCTTACTTCGGGGCAGGGGACCCACTAAATCAACGGAAATGCATTGCCAGGGGTAGCTTACTTTCTTTGGGTGGCCCATGTACCCTGGTCGCGCTGCAGAACTTACCTTCTGCTGAGCACACGTCTCACAGTGCCTTACATACCTACGAACATCCTGTAATAGGCGGGGCCAATAATACAATTCCCTTATTCGGTGGAGTGTTTTATATACCCCTAAATGAGCTGCTTTCGGGTCGTCGTGACATTCTTTAAAGACTAAAAACCGATCGTCTTTGGGGACTACCACTTTCCATTCCGAAAAATTGGTACGAAGTCCAAACTCATGAGGGATATGTTTATATAAACGACCTTCTTCCTCCTTCCAATCTGAATATTTTTCTGGACTAGCCCTGACTTTTTCAATTAGTCCTGTATACCATGGGTCCTCATCTATACTAGAGGGTTTTACTGATATCAAACAACTTTCTACGGGAGCCCTAGAAAGTGCATCCGGTACCACATTCTGGCTTCCTTTACGGTGGATAATTTCCATATCATACTGACTCAGTCTCATCGCCCATCGAGCTAGTCTTCCTGTCGGATTCTTCAAGTTGCTCAACCATAGCAACGAACTGTGGTCGGTCTCCACGGTGAAATGAACACCATCAACATAAGGGCGAAATTTGTCAACGCCAAACAAAACTGCTGCACACTCCTTTTCTGTAACTGTGTACCGTCTTTCCTGTTCAGTCAGGGTTCTGGATGCGAAGGCTATAACCCACTCGGTTTCATCATGTCTTTGAACTAGAACTGCGGCTACACCGACATTGGAGGCATCACAACAAATAACGAAGGGCTTTGTAAAATCCGGCGCAGCTAAGACTGGTGTGGATATCAATGCTTGTTTAATTGAGTGAAAAGCACATTCAGCTTCTTCGTTCCAAGATATCTTCTGAGATTTTTTTCGTCCTTTCAAAAGTGCATTAATTGGTGCTGTCAGGGTAGAATAATCTCTGATGAAACGTCGATACCAACTGCACATACCGACAAAACGCTTGACTTCAGTAGCGGTCGTCGGTTGAGGGTATTCTAACATCGCTTTTACCTTCGCAGGATCCGTCCGCAGTCCATCCTGATCCACCACAAAACCTAGATACCGTAAACTAGGTCGGCAAAAAAAACATTTTTCCAAGTTTATTGTTAGATTTGCTGATTTCAGCCTAGCACACACAGTGCGAAGTATATCCAGATGAGTCTCAAAAGTTGGGGTGGCGACAATCACGTCGTCTAAATAAACAAAGACGAAGGGATCCAGGTCAGGCCCTAAAGTGGAATCCATTAATTTTTGAAGCACCTGTGCAGCGTTGCACAGGCCAAACGGCATTACCTGGAACTCATACAATCCTCTCCCTGGTACCACAAACGCTGTTTTCTCACAGGAAGCCTCTTCCAGAGGAATCTGCCAGAAAGCGGATTTCAAGTCTATGCTGCTCAAATATCTCGCACCGGACAACTTGGATAGGATATGATCCACCATCGGCAAAGGGTATGCACACTTTTTTGTTATAGAGTTGAGACGACGTCCATCGAAACAAAAACGGGGTTCGCCATTTTGTTTCTCGACAATTAGAACCGGACTAGCCCAAGGACTCGTGGAGGGGCGGACTACGTTCAGCTCCAGCATTTTATCTAATTCCTTGTTCAGTATATCCAACCTGTAAGGGGACATAACATGATGGCGTTGCTTCACTGGCTCATGGTCACCCGTATCTATGGTATAAATGATTTTGTTAGTACGTCCTAATTTTCCAGAAGACAACTTTTTGAATTCCTCAATGACTTGATCAAGTTGCTTTTTCTGACATTCATCAAGTTCTGAGCTCGAACAAATCCTGTTTATCACACAGACTGCATTTGGTTCACTACCCTCCATACATTTATCACCAATGAAATAGCTATTCGTACCAAAGTTCAATGTGATATTGAAGGCTCTGCATGCATCCGAACCTAAAATGAGGTTGTGGGCCAAAGAAGGAACAACAAGGATGTTGAGCAATTTCACACAACCGCCTAGCTCAATTGGTACAGTAACCTCTTCACTTATTCTTTGCTTAGCTCCATCTGCAGTACTTATGCTCAAATTCGAGCAACACTTCATTTGTAAATCAAACATTTCCAACAGATCTAAGCCATTTCTGCCAATCACAGAATGACTAGCCCCACTATCTAAAAGGCAGATAACAGGCCTGCCAAAAATTTGTATAGTTACGTACGGCCTATTATCATTTTCTTTTGTAACAAATACTATGTTTGTTTCTTTCACTTCCTCTACATAAAATTTCCTTACTTTTTCCAGCCACAGTTTCCAATCCTCAGTCATCCTGTAGACCTTGGAAGTATCTCTAGAGAAACGGCGGTCTACTTTTCGCTTCCCCTTCTCCCATTTTTTGAGCAGTTTTGGCAGTTGGGACGAATTGTTCCCCTAGTACCGCAACCATAGCACGTGGGTTCCCATTTCTTTTTACAATCTTTTTTGAGGTGGCCTTGTTCATTACACTTCCAACAAGTAAGAACTGCAACCCTCCCTTGGGTTGGAAGTCTGGAATTCCTAAACTTTTCCACACTTGCAGAACTGTTAGGACGCCCTTGAATATTAGGAGAAGTCGTCGATGGGCAGTGGCAACAATTTTGGTAGGTAACGGCTCCCAAGTTATCCTCAAGACGTTCTTCTGAGTAGCACAAACCTGGTTCCAATGTAGCTATATTCCTCCTTGGAGGTGGTCTAAAGGTTTTTTTTGCCCTGTCAGTATCCTCCAGTTTTCTACAAATTTCTACGAGGCTATCGATTGAAGGTACATCCTGTAGAGCTAAATGAGATTGGTATTGAGGTAATACCCTAGCTTTCAAAATTTTCAGCTTCTTGTCCTCCGTTGGCTTCTCAGTCAAACATTCAAAAAGATTTTCCATAGTGGAGATATAGATGACAACCGGTTCCCCTTCATGTTGTGTTCTTCTCTCGATCTGCTGCCAAAGTTCCGTATCGTAATCTGGAGGGAGAAAATCCTTCCTCATAGCTGCTACCAAGGTTCTCCAGGAATCGAACCTATTCCTTCTAATCTGAGCTCGATACCATTCCAACGCATAGTCCTCGAAAAGATCTGAAGCAGCATGAAATACACCTTCTTCCGTATAGTTTCGGGCGATCCGGAGCTCATCAACCCTTTGTAGGAAAGAATTCAGAGAAATTTTATCATTTCTGCCATTGAACTTCACTGGCCACTTGTATACTGGCACAGATTTAGATGTTTCAGATGTAACGTTTGTAGACTGCAGTTGACCACCCATATCACCTTTGGCAACTCTATCCAATATTTCTTGCAAGTCCTCTTCTAATGCCGAGACCGTTACAATATTATCGCCTCTAAAGTTCGCTGCTTCTTCCTCATCCTTGGGTAACCTAAAGAGACGACCTAACGTATGATTGATTCTACTACGGATTCTATTCGCAACCTCAGTGTTGAGCCCATCAAAATCATCAATTATGTCTCTGATGGAAGTGATAGATTCTGTAAGTTCTTTCTTCTCAGTTTCGAAATTGTAATCTTCTGTTTCATACTTATGCACTTGAGGATGTGCCAAGTCTTTTCTCAACTCCCTTTTTAGGTGTTTCCTCTTCAATGTTGCATCAACCCTATCAGTTGTTATGCCCCTGATTCGAAGTTCATAATTAAGTTCGTGAGTTCTCAAGTGGATTGGCTCCATGTTATAATTCACCTCCATTTTGTTTTTTTTTTTTTTTTAGGCTGACAGCCAAGTTCACAGTTTACTATCGGTATGCAAAACAAGTTTATATACCCAAATTAGATTCAAACAATTCACTATATTTGGTAGAAATAAAAAGCAAACAACAAAAAAACTTCAGGAAGCACACTATACAATTATTCAGTACATCTACCACTCTGTACTCCCTGCAGGATAAAATAAAGCCTACCAGATCAAGTTCATCTCATATTTATCTCTCCAAAACCCCTAACACATGAATTGCAACCTGTATTGAAAGTTTTGGCACACCCTGTATAATGTTGACCAGCAATCAATTGAGAAATAAATGATACTCTCTGATGACACCACCCCAAGTGAAACTAAATTTTGTCTTGTCCTAGGAATGGGGAGGGGTTAGGAAAATGAGTCAATAATGCCCGGATTGAACTAATTCAAAGAATTCCACTAAAATGTTCAGGCCCCTAGTTGAGGCGCCATTTTTGTGCCGTGTCAGTTTTTTTTTTTTTGACTGCTAGCTCAGTTTTATTACGAAATCTGGGTTCTTACCTGAGACAGGAACCTCTTTTATTTCTGCTTTGAATAGCTCACTTGAAGTTATAAAACAAAAATGTGATTGACTCGAAAGAGCGCCAGTTAGCCCGAGGGATAACAAGGGAAGAGGGAGGACAAGACAATATGAACTTCGAGAAGTGAATGTTGACAAATATAATATTTTCACTATGATCGATTTATGTGAAAACAAATTAATAGCACTATAAATAAACTTGTGGAGCAAATCAGCTGATTGATAGCTTAGCATTAGCTTGTTAACAAAATTATACGTTGCTTGACAGCTGCCAAACCTTCACAATTATTTACATTAAAATACACATATATACAAATTGATAGTTCCGCATAAAAGTTTGTTTCACTGCAACCAATTGATTGGGGGTGTGTTGAAGCGAAATAACAGATAAGGTAGGTACTCACAGTTTTGAAGTAACTACAACCTACTAGAAACGCAATGAGAATCTCTCCAAGGTTCTCTCGTATCAATACAACCCAGGAGGTGGGTATCAAGGTAATGCAGGTACTCACAGACTCGCAGAAGTTTACTACCTGCTCCAGGGCGAAATATCACTCTATGCAGGGGTCCTCCAGGCTGATTTCAGATTCACTGGGTAGATACCAAGGTGGAGCAGGTACTCACAGACTGCTATCTCGGTAGAAGTCTAAATGAAGATGTCAACTGGGCAATCTGGGCTTTGTAGGTTAAGTCTTCGTTGAGCTCTCCAACTAGAGCAGGTCCAGGGTCCAGCGAGATGATGGTGACAGTGAATGATGTTATCTTATACTGGTTTATACTCTCTTTGTACGAGCCACAATCGGACACAAAGCATACATTCCTCAACGACCATGCCGGTAAAAAAAAGGAATAATTCAGCTTTCGTTCTCCCGAAGTTCCAACTTGCCTAAAAGATCATTATTTGCCAATTCACTTTCCCTACAGTAATTGCTCATTCTATCTTACCCTAGATTTTCTTAGGCGTAACACTTTCAAAGCTTGAAACTTTTCGCATTTTCTTGCCTCATACTACCGGCCCTTTTTCTCTTCCTCTCTTTTTTTTTTCTCTCTCTCTCTCGTCACCTCCATGCACCAGATCATTCTCTAAGACACGCGCGAGGTTCAAAAGTTGAATTGATTCCCAGTGTAAAAAGAAAAACAGAACAAAACCTATTTTGTATACGAACTCTATAGATACAGCAAAACTGTTTTGAATACCATCTCCTGCTCAGGATTTGTCATTCTTCCCTCAAAATGCTATTTTCATACATGTGTAGAGTGGGTCACCTAATCACCAGGGACAGAAATAGGCCGTTGTTTGGCATAAAATAGTTTCGTTAGAAACATTCTAACTGGGCGACCTGATTTATAGACGGGGACTTTATTAGGCGAGGCGCTTTCATAGGTTTTGATATCAAGAGAAAAATATGAGTGACCATTCGGATTGTTACAATACTTTCTTCTTATATAAGTACCTTGGTATAACATTGCGGTTTCTTCAGATGTCTTTGAAGAAAGAAATAAAATATTTCCGAAAGCTTGACAATTAACAAACAGTTTTCTTCTCTCCTGGCCACAGACAATTGACTGCAGGATATATATATATATATATATATATATATATATATATATATATATATATATATATATATATATATATATATATATATATATATATATATATATATATATATATATATATATATATATATATGGATATATATATATATACAATGGATATACCTATTAATCAACAATTGCAAATATGCAGCATGAGGATAGTCAATAATAATAATAATCAACAATGGGTCGTTATCAAAAATACAGCTTCAAGAATGAACTTGGATTTGAACTAGGGACTTTTGTGGCAAATGCTATACCTCATTTGTTTCTACCTATTTTCACTATTATTATGATGTTTCCTAGTTGAAATGGAATTCACTCTTTTTAATATATACATTCAATTATGCGACTAGAGATAAAAATCTGAGTCCGAAAATAGATGACGCGAGTATCCACCCAAAAATATCTTTAGATTGGACCAATCTTATTTGATACCTCATGATCGATTACCTGCGGTCTCAGGATTTCATCAAATTACTTCACACTATAGTACATTGTTTACCGGGTTGGAAAAGCTTAACATTCCTGGGCGACTGTGAAGATTGCTAAGTCGAGGCGCAAGCCGAGACTTAGCAAGACAGAGTACAGGAATGTGGCTTTTCCTACGAGGTAAACATACTATTTTTCCGCGAATCGTTTAAAATTCGACAGATATTGATTGATTTAAAAAAAACGCGATAATTTTGTTCCCAAATAAATGGTGCTTTGAAATTCCTAATAAAATTACTTGGGTTACTATGGAAACGTATTGAGGTTGAATTGTCAAAATTGACGCTTATAAATTTAATTGCTGGTGTTCTCGAAAGTAAAATGATAAGTGATGATGAAATTTCCATTCCTGGAACTCCTCCAGAGCTGGTTGAGGCAGTGAATACTGCTTCATTAGAATTATTGCCAAAGAAATCAAGAGAAAAGTACGAAAATGCATACATACGTTTTATGGATTATCGCATGAGTAAAAATACGAGTTCTTTCCCAGAAAATGTTGTAATGGCATACTTCCTAGACCTTTGTTTAAAGATGAAATCTTCAACATTATGGGCCAATTATTCAATGCTGAAGTCAACCCTTGCCATCAGACACAATGTAGATATATCTACATACTCAAAACTTCGTTCTTTATTGAAACGGCAAGCTCAAGGTTATAGGGCAAAGAAATCTAAGATTTTAACGAAGGAAGAAATTGAAAAATTTATCCAGGAAGCTCCAGATAAAGAAAATTTAATGATTGAGGTTATTTACAAGGTTTTAATTTCTATTTAGATTATACCTTTATTTATTTTTTAGGTGGCTGTAATATTTGGTATTTCTGGGGCCTGTAGACTGGATGAGTTAGTCCGAATGACTGTACACGATATAGAAGACCTAGAATCTAAGCTTTTAATCAGCATACCTGATTCGAAAACCAACAAACCAAGATCATTTGTAATTAATCAGATCTACTTGAATGTTTATCGAAAGTATGTTTCGATAAGACCAGAAAATATGAACAGTGACCGATTTTTCTTTAAATATCAAATCATTTATGTAGAACACTAACAATTGTACGGAAATATCATTTCCTTACAGTAAGGAAATGACATTTCCTTACAGTAAGGAAGTCCTGACTTTTTCTTCAAGAAATTTTGACAGGAATGTCAAAATTTCCTAGCGATTTGCGGAAAAAGTCATTCGCTTCGTGAATCATGAATTGGCACACATTTCCACTGAATAAACTTGGTGCACTCGTGTTATATCTCCCGGAAAAAAATTATTTCGGACCAAAAAATCCAAATTTGTACTTAATTTTCATAATGAAACTACTAATTTTTATTATTGTTTGGGGAAGGCAGACTGCTAAATACGTTATTTGTCTTATTCTATCGCTAAATGAAGATTGCGCATTTGAATCTACAGTCAATCTTCACAGGTTTTTATGAGTTTTCGGATTTAGTTTTGGAGAAGGACATTGATATAGTTGCTATAACTGAAAGTTGGTTGAGTTCTGAAGTTAACTCGAATGTATTTGAAATACCGGGATACTATTTATTGAGGAAAGATCGAGGATCAAGATGAGGAGGGGTAGGTTTCTACATTAAAAATCATATAAAATGCAATGAGATGAACTTAGATATTGCTTTATCAAATCGGGCATGTGAACATTTATGGATCAAATTCAAAATAAACCACAGAAAAATAACGATAGGAGTGATGTACAGACCACCAAAAAATAACTCTATTATTGATTTCGTGGAAGACTTAGAAAATATTTTGAGCGACGTGATACCACAATCTGACACCGTATTCTGTTTAGGTGACTTCAACCACGATTTACTTTTACCACAAAATAAAATAAGAGATTTGTTTGACTCATACAATTTCATTGAACTGGTTAAGCTACCAACTAGAGGAAAAGCTCTACTAGACCCAATATTCACTGATAATAAAAATATTTCTCTAAGCGGGGGTGTCGAAAACGGGAACCTTAAATCTGATCACAGTCTGTCATATTGTCATGTTGACTTAGAGTCTCCTTTCATAGTCAAAAATGAATTTACAACTTTTAGGGATTACTCACACTTCAATTTGAATGTGTTACACGACGAGCTACATAAGCTGCCATGGTATGAATTTCTGAATGAAGCTGAGGTGGATAGGAAAGTTGAAATATTCAATGGATTTTTATTTCAAGTCTTTGATCTTCTGGCCCCTAAACGAACTGTTAGAGTCACAAAGCCACCGTCCCCCTGGTTAACACAAAATTTGAAAAATCTAATGAAAGAACGTGATAACGCTCTCAGAAGATTCAAGTTGTCAAGGTGTGATAATGATTGGAATGATTATAAGCGCTTGCGTAACTATACATTGAATAGGATTAGAACCGAGAGAAGAAATTTTACGGATGCTATTTGCCGTAGTAACGATAAAAAACGCATTCGGAAGGCTTTGAGAAAGCTCAAAGTCATTCAAAATAAACATAACACTATTCCAGATGATATATCTGACCCAAATGACATTAATGAGTTTTTTGGACGTATTTGATCTAGCACATCAGATGATAAGTGTGAGGACGCTATAAAATTTTATGAAAATAAAACCATCGATAACGAGAACGAATCCTTCGATTTCAAAATGGCAACTGTACAGCAAATTCGCGACTTTCTCTTAGAAATAAAATCCACTGCCTATGGAATTGACGATATCTCAATAAACATGATCTCATATTGTAGTCCATTTATAGATCCTTATATCACACATCTCATCAACTATTGTATAGAAAAGAAGACAGTACCTTCATTATGGAAAATATCACTTGGTCGACCTCTGCCAAAAATATCTAAACCATCTTCTTTCTCTGACTTAAGAATAATTAGTATCTTACCATGTTTGTCCAAAATTTTAGAGAAGCTCATCTGTGCTCAGATTACTGATTTTGCTAGGGAAACTCATCTCATTCCACTAAGCCAAACAGGTTTTCAAAAAAACCTAAGCACTGCTGACTCACTTGTGAGGGTAATTGATGATATACTTACAGGACTAGACAAAAGAGAAAGTACAGCTCTTGTGCTCTTGGATTTTTCGAGGGCGTTCGATACGATCAACCACAAACTACTGTTTGCCAAATTGAAATCTTTTGGATTTTCTAATGATGCTCTACTGCTCATACAATCATATTTCACAAATCGGAAACAAAAGATTTCGTCTAACGGCAAGCAGTCTGGCTACGTTAATATTACCACTGGGGTACCTCAAGGGAGTATCCTTGGCCCGTTATTTTTTATATTGTATACCGCCGACATACTCAAATCTATAAGGAATTGCACTGTTTGTGCGTACGCGGATGACACACAGATAGCTGTTAAATTCAACTTGAATAGTCTGCAACAAGCGCTAATGCTTCTTGAGGATGATCTCGATACTTTAGTTTCCGGAAGTACATTGCACAACTTACAACTCAACCCAGATAAATCAAAAATACTGATTTTTTCCCCTCGAAACCAATACGATTACATCAGAAATAATTTTCATGTTTTCATAAATGGAACGGAAATAAATATCGAACGCTCAGCGAAAAATTTGGGTTTAATTATAGAAGATGATCTGAGTTTCAAGACTCACATTTCTAATTCACTAAATAAAACGTTTACTACTTTAAAATCATTATATTCGAACAGAGATATCCTGAACTTTGAGATACGTAGACAGTTAGCTGACATCCTAGTTCTTTCACAGTTCACATATTGTGATTTTCTTTATGGTCCCTTCCTTGATACCAATTTCAAAAACAAAATACAAAAGGTACAAAATTACTGTATTCGGTTTATCTTTGGACTACGAAAGTTTGACCATGTAAGCCATAAATTGAAAGAGCTCAATTGGTTGAATATGGACCAACGTAGAACGTTACATCTGGCCACATATCTATTCAAAGTTATGATGGAAGGTCCAGAGGACATAAAAAATAAACTTGTTCCTAGGTCACAGATTCATTCGGTTAACGTCAGAAATCCATACCACATAACTATGCCCCAGCACTCCACTGCTCTCTTCCAAAAAGGGTTCTCATATAATTCAATAAACCTGTTTAACTCTTTATCAATAGAAATCAAAAACTATAGTAAATATACTTTCAAATCTTGGTTCAAACAGAAACTTTTCAGCGATAACTAGGTCCTTCTCCACTTAGTCTCTGCCTTAGAGGATATTTGGTATTTTCGAATGTGACATTCTAATTATTGTAATAATAAATAATTATGTTATATTCTTGCACTACTCTTTTGTACATATGTGGATCGTTTTGGAGTTCGGTGTAAGAGTAGCTTAAGCTAAACCTCGCTCCATAACGACCGAAATGAAAATGTATGCTGTTTTTTTCTTACCTATCATTATTAAATAAAGACGATCATTATTATTATTATTATTATTAATATTCTCACACACTTTATCCTTAAACAATCTCTTGAGAATATCAACGAAATTCCAAGTGAGAAAGTTGGATTCCGCTTTGAATCGGATGACAGGGCTGAAACTCGATGAGATATTTTTGTAATGAACCCACAAATATTCTGTAACAGATTGTGAGATTTGGTAAACTTTCATAGAAATCAAAAGTCGGTTTTTCATTCTTCGCATAATGTTCGTATTCGCTCATTCTGATGTCCAGTCTCAGCTACCCCTCTAAAGTCAAGGGAAGCGCCCCTAAGAGGCTATTCTTGCTCCTTCGCACAGGGAGGCTGTGTGTTCGTATTCACCCATTCTAAATTCAGCAGTATCTACCAAAACTACCAACGTATGGTTACACTTATTGAATGTGACAAAAATTGCAAAATTTCAGTTTGCGAACTATCGAGAATTGCACCCCAGGGGAACCTGACCACATACGAAATCTGAAATTATGATATCTTTTTAAAATAACAATTGTACAATTGTAGTTATGACTGGACGTGTACGACTCATATTTCTTTAGTGAATTGATAATGGAACCCCAGTTTGGTAGGTCTGATTATCTTCTTTTTTTTGAATGAAGCGTCAGCTACAAGACCTTGCTGGCTAGTATGACAAATAAGAAAATGTTTTTTGGTTTTTTGTCTCTCAAGGTTCGTGAATTCTAAATATTGGCATTTGTAATATGTGAAATTCGATTCAAAATCATTATGGACCCACAATTAAGCAAATGAATTTTAATTTCTGACCAGGTCTAACAACATAACTTGAGAAAACTAAAATTAGTTTTGGAATCAAAATTTGATTCCACCAAAAGTCAGCGTGAGTTCGATTACCAAATCACATACACTGGAAATGGCATCAAGACAAACAATAGGAGGCAGTTCTAAAAGTAATGAATTAGTTCAAGAATGAATTATTCATATTCGAAATTACTAAGACCAAGTCATATTGGTATAAAGTTTCCCTAATTGAGGCATATTTGTCAAATTCACTTTTATGTCGTATTTTTTCAGGTGATAAGGAAGGAGAAACTTTTCCTAGAGATCAATAACCCTAACACCAAACTGATATTTTTGCACCCGACGCGCGTTTCGCTAAAAAGGTTATATAGCATCTTCAGGAGGAGAAAATTGGTACCAAATCTGAAGCCAAGGGTTAAGGGTTAGCTGTTTATATACCTGAAGGTTTTCGGTCCTATATGGACTTTCTTTGTTACTGCTACTTATTCTGATTAATTCCTCGACAATAAACTACCTGCAAAGTAACCTGTAGGTAGTTTATTGCCATTGCTAATATATCTCACTAATACCCACACATCTCAGAAAGTCACGATCAACGTCCGTTATGCCAGAAAATTGAACCATTTTCTGATGATGCTTGTTTGTCTTTTTATTGAAAATAAAAAAGTTGTGGTTTTCGAGAGACGCTGCGATTTATATTCTTCGAAAAGTACGTTCCTGTAATTCCCATGCTATATTTTCATGTAGTGGACATCATTCTTAGAATTCTTTGCGCTTTTTTCTGTTATTTTTTGTTATTTTGATGAGAGTTATATTTTTATTAATATCATTGTTCTGACTGTTATCCTCCATTATTCGAAAATGCATTTTTTCATTTCCTCTCCCCTGAGAAGTTTTCAAGGAATGATTGGTACGAATTGTCCCTTCAACTGTCATACTAATGCATTCCATCGCATATACATTTGGAATTCAAATGATTGAAATCATTATTTTTTTGTTTCAGGTAGGTCCAAATTCGGAGACTACGCCTGAATAGAAACCACACTTCGGTGAGTGTTAGACTGCTCTTTCTTTAAACATCATCATCATTTTATAACTTTCCAGCCATTTGAATTAAAATAAATATAGCGTCACACAAAAATAACACAGTTGTGGCAAAGATCATTGTTGTAGTTATGTGGAAAAATGCCATCTAATGGAAGGAATCAGACCCAAAATCCAAGTAACTTGAGTGATGAAGATCTTTAACCGCGCGCACATCGTAAATAGTTATAACTATGGACCCGTTGCAAAAGGCAATCTTCTGATATACAAAATAAATGCATTCACAAATCTACCACCGGGTAGCTGTTTTGACCTTCTGTAAAGTCTCATCAGTGTCACTCGGCATGACTTACAGCACCACCTTTTACAATTTTCCACTCACTTCATGGTTATTCCTGAGAATATTCACTCCGATTATAATGTTCGGATGATACACTTCAGTAGGCAATATTATTTTTTTTAAAGACATAGTATATTATTGAATGATTCTGATATTCGCGAAATTGGAAGTTTCAATAGTAGACATGTGATGCGAAAGCCTTTCGATTGCAGAAGTCCCATTAATAATTTTTTTTAATATTCTAATCTATCTGCATAAGAATTTCGTACGTTGTTAAATGCATTCCACCTCCTAAGAAAAATTTATATTACCATGTGTACAAGTAAACCTAAGCTCCTGAGCACAAATCAATCTAGCCGATGACAGTCTTTGGGGGGATAGTAGTCCAAAATACCTAATTGGATAGGTGATGAAACTACAGTAGAATAAAATAATCACAGGATCATTTTGACTAACTACACAAGTTATATTTCATTTAATTTCATCTGGTAAAAAAAACAGCATCCTCACTGAACGGTCGGTTTCAAGAAAACACATGAATATGTAGATCGAATTGAGAAGACTGAACCCGAATTTTCTGACAACCGAGTTCAAATACCAAATTTGGCATAATTTTCTGCCAAATTCGTCTTCTTTAGCACCACATGAAATTCTGAGTTTTCGTTTTTGGTGAATTTGGGTACTAGCATACTTCTGGAAAATTCCCTGATATTCCCATCTAGGAGCCTTGTTTTACCAGAAATGAGAGACCGGATGCATTTGGAATTAGTGTCTTGCCTTGAGGTGTTAAATGGCAAATTTCCTTCCAATCTCCTAGTCATATTCAGATGATTCCCCAATATCCACAACGAATGACCCCTGTCATGAATGCCTTATGTCCGCAGCGTAAGAACTGCTTGGGTGTCCATTCTTATCCTCCTCTTTTGAGCAGTTGTCAGTCTTTGATGCCGCCCCAAATTGTCATTTTTTTGTGACCTACGATGGCAACCCGAATTATTACGGTGCTCTTTCACTATGAGATATAAACTCTCCAAGATGTAGTCTTCGAAACAAGATTTCTTGCCTCTGCAAACGGGACAGAGAAGCACTTTTTCAAAGCAAGGGGAGCACATCAGGTGGCCATTTTCACATTGGCGAATCGGTGGTGGAATATGGTCTCTGCAAACTGGACATTCCAGCTCAGCAAAAAAAACCTCTTCCATCGCTCTTCCTGCGGTCGATCCCTTTCCGATTGAAATTGAATCAAATTTGGTGTCGTGAGTTTGTGGATTTGGATTCGGAGATAATAGGCAACTTTTCTCGTGCTCTGCAACTTCAGTCGCAATCCCTGTGATGCGACATCCGCGAAAAGAGAAGGAGCACTTTAGAATGCTCTGGAAAAACAGCTTTTCGAATAGGACATGTTTCCTTTTACCCAACACCTCTCTTTTATTCTCATGAAAATTGTTCGACCTGTCGACACACTTTCCACAGAACAGACTACCTGAAATGCTTCGAACCAGAGGAATTTCCATTTGGCAAAGGCACGAGAAACACCTCAATTGATTGAGCATCTTTTGTATCAGCGTTACTTCCATGATTACTGAAAAAATCAGCAAAATAATTGTCAATGAATGGAAAATCAATACGCATATTTCCGATTACGAAGAATATTGCGCTCATACCAGATCATTTCTCTTTCAGAGTACCACCTTTCTAAGATATTCAAAATTCAGTTATCAATGGACGTTTCGATAGTGAAACTGACATACCACTTTTTTCTATAACATCACGTCGGAAATGAGCCCGGAAAAATTACAATAAATGTTATCTAAATGAATAGAGATATAAGGAAATGCTTCGAAAACAGAGCATGTATTTTGATTCATCCACATGTGGTTTATTTCCTAGAGAAAAAAAATTGGAATATCGTGGAAATAAAAAGGAGTGAAAAAAATGAAAAAATTGAAAAAATATAAAAAAAAAATATGGAGGGTGTTTCATTCGCTACTCTTTCGTTCTTTTCCCCTGCCTTAGTTCTCCCTCCATCCTTTCTCCAATCACAAAAAAGAACTACACCATTCAAGAAATAATATTCGTTTCATACTTACTCTCAACGATCACTCTAAATTACTACGTTTCCAAAAACGATTTGGATTATATATCTTCTTCTGCTAGAGCTGTGAATGGTCATGCCATAATCCAGTTTCACCTAGGCATTTTCTTGTGACAGATACGACGTCCTATGATTACTAGGGCATGATGCTTTTGTCATAAACTGAATAAAATGAGAAGAAGAATAAGAGGAATCCGAGTGGTGCGCAAAACCTGAGATGGTCATTACTTTAATAACTGGAAAAGACCGTAGGTCATAAATTTATCCATCTCTGGTTTTTCGGGCTTGAGGACCGTGTAGTGGAATTTTTACTTCCGGAGCTTTCGGCTACATCTGCGGCAGCCATCTTCAGCGGCGTGGTCTTAGTTGGACTCCTCTATGTGAGTTTACTACGACTGTCTACTACAGTCGTAGTTAACTCACATAGAGGAGTCCAACTAATAGTGTCTACTACAGTAGACACTATTAGTATGCTTTATTGTGCGATTTTCGGAAGACAGCTTACAAAATGGCTACACGTGTTTTCCGGTACAATGTTCTACTTAGGGAGGTTTAAGTACTTCAACACGCTGTTTTGTGATGATTATTCTCCGAAATACTTGACGATAACCTGATATCGCTATTCATTTTTGTTGCTTTGAAATCACATCATTTGTAAAATGAACATAATTAAGATTCCAAGTTGATTATACCTATATCAGATACTAGTGGCCCGCTCCAGCCTCGCAGGATAAGAAATAGTTATTGAGAGTTATACCTAGGAGATATACATCGCGGACTTTCTCAAGGGGTACAATACTATAATACATTATTTTGATCAATATTCCAGTGTTCATCAAGCGTTTGCAATGTAATAGCAGAAAAATATGTCTATTCACAACAATCATTATATTCTTCTGAAATTATCAGCCTTCTAAAATTATCAGCGTTTCTCTACTATATTATGAATGTACATACAAACCTTTCTCTTGAATCACCCTTGAAGATCTAATACATAGGGATAGACAGGCAGCAAGAAGCGACTTCGTTTTAAACTATGTAATGATTGAGAGCAAAAGGAAGTTTTGCACCCATCGATTTTTACAGAATATTTACGGTTCACATATCCATAGACATAATTCAAATAATCAAAAACTACATTATCATGAACGCCCATTAGAGGGGGCATATACCTCCTTTATTTCAGAAAAATTAATGTTTCAGATGCGACAATCAATACAACTACTAATGAAAAATTCCAATCATTCATTTCAAATGAAGTAATAGAATTATTTGAGACATCCAGTGTCTATGCTGGTGGTACAATGATTCTTGAATATTAATTTTAAGATCATCGAAAAATACCCAGGAAAGGACTCAAATGCACATTGAAAGCTTCTAATAGAAAATATGTTCCCTGAAATATTTGAAAACCAGTATCGACATGATATTTTCGGAATGACTATGGTACATAATAAAATTCTTTTATTATAATAATTGTCAATTATTTTCAATATGCAATATTGACAAATTATTCAATTTAACTTTTTTTTTAACATTTTTTAGAAGTCATAATCAGGTCGACCGGATGTTTATGGGACCAGGCCGGTTTGTGCCCTTCCACGAAATCTGTTTGATTTGATTAGCAATTAATTAATCGTTAATTGTGAGGAGTACCATATTCAACAAATAATTAGTAAATTTAAAATAAAGCAAAAGTCGCCTCACAAAAATGTGGGCAAAATCAAAACAACAAGCCTGGAGCCCAATTGGGCTACCTAAAATTCTGTCGCCACCACGGCTCTTCCTGTACCGCCCTATGTTAATGTACATTGTACAATTACCGACCGAAATTTTCTTTTCAGCATGTCCTCAATTCCAGTCATTAAGGAAAGGACGACCAAATTTGCAATTGTGGTATTAGCACTTCATCAATATGAAATTAAATTGAGAAACGCCTGCTGTCATTAGGAAATTAGTCCTTCCAACAATTACGTGGGAAATCATCCTCTAATTACATTTTGGTTTTTGGTACGGCGTACGGCCCTCAATCACTATTAGTCACTATTCACCATTTAAACAAGCATATAGAGCATAGAGCTATAGTTTCATCATTTTGAAAATTTGAATTTATTGCTGTGCATATTACGTTCGTTTGTTTGAGCAGAATTAATTTTTTGTCATCATGGGAAAGTGGGAAGTTATGAGAAGTATAATAAGGCTTGGGAAAGATTGCCAGGAACGTAACACTTTCTTTCTTTTTATTCAACTTATTTCGTGTGATAATACATCAAGTTGAAATGTCCTATATTTAATTTATATTTTTCTTAACAGCCTGGCTTACTCAAAATCCTTGAGTAGAGACGCTTTATGTAAATTTTGCGTGAGTACTTTGAGCGCGCATAAAAATGACCTCATCAAACATAATACTGATTGATTTTGTTTTTTCACTACAGAAGTAATTTCAATAAATAAACATATTTTATTCACATTTCTTCAATTATATTGGGCTACTTCGGATCATGAATGAGGTATAGATCGAGAGCCTGAGGCCGGAGACAAAGAATTCTCTTTACTGGAATCTGGAATCCCTGCCCTCAAATCATGTGCTGAGCCGTGTATTTCTAGAATTTGACATGAACTGGAAAATATATTTTCAAGCATTGTGAATGACCGCAGAAAATTGTTTTGGTGGGACTGTTTAAACGTAGTTCGAAATCAAGGCAAGCACCCCGCTGACCCGGAATCCTGTGAAAAGGATTGTATTTCCTGGCCTAAGGGCTGGTACTTTACGACCTGATTAAAGTTCGTTTGAAATAATCGGTGCTGAGAATTGCTCTGACTAAGATAACATGGGCGCTCATATGCACTAGCTACTTTTTTTTTATATGTAGATTCACACGAAAGGGAAGACCTGTAATCTTCAAAGAACACCGCGTGTATCAAGAAATAGGAGATACGAATCAACATTCACTTTGATTTTTGAAGTTTGTAAGCCTCAGGAAAAACCTCTCTCGGCAAAGAGTTCCAAAGCTCAGATGCCCTATTGAAAAAAGATCCCTGAGCATGAGAGGTTCGATAGGTCTCTAAATTCACAACAAAGAGGTGGGAATTCTGTACTCGTCGAGTAGATATTGCCAAGGGTGGAACGATTAATAACAATTCAGAAGAGCACCGACCGTGAAAATAGCTATAGAAGAGAGACAAGTCTCCGACCCTTCTACGATGTTCCAATGAAATGAGCGAGTCTGTGAGCGGAGAATCACCAACAAGACGAATTGCCTTTCTCTGTATAGAATCGAGAAGCCTCAATGAATGTTTTGGTGCCGAACTCCACACATGAGAAATGTATTCCATGACAGGTCGTATCTGAGCCTTGTAGATCATTAGAAGCTGACGAGAAGTGAAGTATTTCTTCGCACGAATTAGAAATCCAAGTTTCTGGGGAGCACTTTTAGCGATCGATCTCACATGGTTTTCCCATGAGAGATTGTCACTGATTGTAATTCCTAGCATCGAGAGACTTGATTTTGTAGGAAGAATTATTCCTGACATCTGAATAATAGACGATGATAGATCGGCTTTCCTTGAAAAGAGACATTCTTGCGTTTTCGTAGCATTAAATTCCAACAAGTTCATGTTACCCCATTCTGTTATTTTCACCAAGTCGTCGTTAATTTTATTGACGTGAATGTTTCTTTGAATTTTTGTTTCTCGAGCTTGAAGTCATATTTGATACTGTCATATCGATCATTTTTAGGTAAGATTTGAGTTTAAATCTTTGCAAAAAACTCAATGGTATATTTTGAGTATCGAGAATGGCAAGCACATTCCACCGATGGAACACAATTATTGTTAATGTTTGAGATCGTTCGTGATGTCATTAGCACATTTCCCTTGATTCGAATGGATTAATTTTCACCTAATAACTGAGAAGTCAGAAGTGACAATTTTATAGTCGTGCACAATTTTTCTGGGTCCATATTGCATCTATTATCTAATTTCAAGGTTACTTTCGAGGACGCCTCAACAGAGTTGATTATTAGGACAATGGTGGGCTGAAACGAACTTACTCAATGAGAATTTCGTACTCCCGCATTCATTACGACATCGTAGCTCACTGCTTGATAACGTTGCTTCAGCAAGATATTTACTACACCTGCTCTTTGTTCGACGAAAACTGAAGCTGAAGTTCCCATTTCCACTTCAGCTTTAGTTGCACTAGATTCTCATTGAAACAGTGCCAGAACACCTTCACTTAATTGAATACAAACTGAAATGATGGAATGTAATTTTCAGTGGTTCGGTTTCAGTTGAGCCAAGCGATAATAGATAGGTGGAAGGGCGCCATGATGAAATTTTCAAGATTCAACTTCACAGTTATCTAAATATTTGAAAATTTATTATGCAAGTTGGAGTTTTATGGGGAAAAGTTGGAGAGTTGTGTAGAAACCAGAGTGATTAAACATTGTGAAACTATTTCGAATAGACGAAGTAGGATCTTTATCATGGGTTATACCGAATATGCAGCTGAAGTTTATGACTTAAAATATGATAGGAGCGGTACCCGGAACTTGCTGTTCAGGAAATGCATTCGCCAAGTGATAGGTGCTCAGAAGTACGATTGCTCATGGTCGATAATATTAAAATAACATAACGAAATACTTTTTTCTACTCCCAGATGTAAATTCCGTTTGACCAGCACCGAATTTTTCGTAAATGTACTCAACAATATGACGCCTACTATTTCAAAAGCGATATTTTACCATCTATGGAACACTCTAAAATTGAGATCTTTTATTGTGAACGAATGAAACTACAATTTTTTTTGATAGCTCACGAAAAATTGTCGAATCTTCTGGAAAAACACTTACAGTTTTTTCCCTTTTTGTTTTTTGGCTATCCTCACTTTTTTCCATCTTACTAGTTAATACGTACAGAAAGTATTGACAACGATTCAACAAAACAAAATATCTCATGGCTGTGATATTATTCGTCCGTATCATGTATATAATACATCAACTAGATATAACCTTTCGATGTATGTTAACGCCCAAACCTTCTGTTATAAAAACTATAGTTTTTTTAGAAACAAATAAATGATTGATTGATTGATATGAGATATGATGGTTCTGTTGTCTTCTAAGTTTGTTATCTGCCACATTCTGGAAAAAATTAGCATAAAAATATCATCGTGTACCGAAACGAGATAGTATTCTTATTAGGCTTTGCCAAATGCAAGATAGGAATAGCTTCCATATCACATACATAGAGGAAAATGCAGATGAAATTGACCATAACTGAACCAAACAACTTTTCATCAATGAACCCAAATGAAAGGGTATATGATATACTTGACCATAACTGAACCAAACAACTTTTCATCAATGAACCCAAATGAAAGGGTATATGATATACAAAAAAGTATCTGGCTTTGTTCACTATTTCGGAAAATAGCAGCTATAAAAAAAATAAATACAAAAATCAACCATTTCATTTTTACTTTCTTCTAATAGTTCATAAACGCCTGATGTTTTTTTCGAATTCGGTTCACCGTTTGATTGACGCAACTTTCTTTTGATTTAGCCTATTCATAGTCTACAGCATGCCATGGAGATGATGTCAGTGTTGATTTTCAATTGTATATCATTTGAATTTTTGAAGCCTTACTGAAATTCCATGATGAATATTTCTTCATGCTCCGCTAGAAACTGACAAATGAAATCAGTATTGAAGGTCACGCAAGCTTTATACAGTGCGCTCGTAGAAGTTGAAATCAATGTCTCATTCGACGAACCAAATTCGATTTCCAACTTCAATTTGCCATATCATCGATGATAGATACTACCTAGGTGAGAAATTTAAAAATGAGGTATAATTCATTGAAGCCAAGTTTCTGATTATAAAACAATTACGGAAACGAATTCGAGTAAAGAATTTCAAATTGGACACTTTATATGTTCTGAACCATTGCGGGTATAGTATGAAGTTCTTTTTTCAACGATATCACACCAGTGAACATGTCTGTTGAAAATGGCAGCGTAGGAGTAGTTTTCTCCAAATTCATTATGGCGGCACTATTCAGGAATTGAAATTCTTCACGTACATCTGATTTTTTCACTTCAAAAGCCATTTTTTGTTGATTTATCTCTAATAGTCTGATATGAAGTGGTATATTTCAAAGAATTGAAGTGTACCTCTTCTACTACAGAAAATGCTAAATATAATATGTGGTTCATTATTTTTCGCTGCCAGAAAAAAGTGAAGAATGCTGAAGAATGCCCTTTTCGTACTTGTTTATTTGAACTTGACAAAAGACTTACTAAGTTGAATTCGTTGGCCTCCCGAAAAGAATTTTGATATGTATTTGGAATGTCTTCTAAACCAAATTGAGCATTCTCTGGACGATTTGCCAGCTGATTATAATAGAATGATATTTTAACAATATCTTTCAACGAGACGCCTTTGGACTTGTCTTTATGGGGTTATCTCAAGGAAAAAAATTTATGCAAGGCCGCTGCCAACATTAGAGATACTAAAGAATAGAATAAGAGATGCTATTATCACAATTTTGGAACAGCATTCAGCAAACTTGCTCAACGATGATATCAAAAACAAGGTCAGCGGATATACCATTCAATTGAATGAGTTTTTCTTCTGTTTTCATACTCCATACTTTCTTTCTATTAAGTATTTACTGTCAAAAATAAAAAATACTGAAAGTTGGGATTCGAGTTTGATCTCTCAATAATCAATTTGTTAGTTTCTTGAAATATTAAGAAAAAATGTGGCGTATTATATTTTTTTAAGTAGTTAATAACTCGCAATGAAATAAAACAACTTCAGAACGTCCTCTTTTTCACTGGCAGATAAAAATAAACCGCATTCAATATTTGAGAATATTTTGAAGTAGAAGAGGTACACTTCAAGTTCAGTATAAAATATTGGATTTACAACTTCCATGGAAACAACTGAACGGCGCCTTGTACAATGATATCGTTATATTGGAGTAATGATGATAGTGACAATTCTTTCAAATGGCATACCCTGTATATTATTGGGATTCCCGAAACCCATGTGAGTGCTCATTCCAGACTATATATATATATATATATATATATATATATATATATATATATATATATCGATCCTCGATCTCCAGTGATGATAGCCAGCTAGTGAGACAACTCAGACCTAGACGCAAGGTCACTAAGTCTTGAAAATGGCTCCGAAATGGGAGTCGAAACGTAGACAAGTAAATCTTTCCAGACGCGGATCAACCGGAAGTTCCAGCCAGCACATTTCTGACCGCGGAAGCCTAGCCGATCAAATATATATATATATATATATATATATATATATATATATATATATATATATATATATATATATCGCAATCCCTAGGTATAAAATTCATACAGTTGATTCAATACAAAATTTAACTAAGCATTCTATTGAAAATGATCATTCAATTGATTATAAAACACAAACATTCTTCAAATTGAAAAAACTTGAACAAACGTCTGTTTTTGAAAATTGAAACAAGGAAAAACAACTTAAACAAGAAATCAGATATTGAAAACCTCAGTAAGATTTATCCGTTTCTATTAAACAATTGAATACATCCTGTATATAAATGTCGTCAGTGAAAAGAACACTATGAATTTCAAAATCAATAACTTCACCTTTCAATGTCAAAATTTACATTTTTCATGTTTTATCTTATTATTTCATTAACCAAGAAAAACCTCAAGTAGCACATGTATGTACTTTATATTTATTCTTTTTGATGTCCATTTTATATTGTAGCCCTTGAAAAAGCTAATGAAAATTAGCGAAAGCTCGGCCAGCTAGAAAGAGTAATTTTTTTCTATAGACCGAATCCCTAATAAAAAAACAACTTTGTGTACAAATAGCCGGTCGAGAATACTTATCATCTACAATAGGATGGGTTTCTACCAAGGAATAAGTCAATTATATGGACATGGAACTACAAGACATCTCAAATGTTGTCGATAAACCAATATGAAGAGATAGCATAAACATGGGCAACAAATCAAATAAAACCATCATTTTTTTCCGGAATAAAGAACATAACATCAATAAATTCAGATCTATCGAAAATAAAACAAAAATAAAAATACCTAGAGCTGATAGACTGGGAAATTTAACAGATATTGATATACCAAACGATATCTTAGATTTTCTATCTTAAGGTCACAAATTCAGCTTTCCACCTGACATAAAAGATATAGAATTAGGTAATTTATTGGCAGATATAAAAAAATTGGTATCAAATGTATCAAATCAGAGCTCAAATAACTAATATTGTCACAAATTTTTTCCATAAACCAAAACCAAGTTGTTATTTTTCTTATATTTTCTATAAAAGTAAAAAATTCATCGATGAACATCCAGTAATAATAATAACTAAATCCGATAAAGGAAATACGACAGTCGTTATGAATAGAATACAAAATCAAGAATTATCACTTAAACAACTGAACAACGATACATACTACAAATATTTGAATTATAATCCAACATCAACAATTCGACAAAAATAAAATGCATTAATCAAAAAACTACTTGAAAAAAAATTAATCGATAAAAAAAGTAAAGAAAATTTCACCATATATAATTTTGTCATACCTGAATTTTACGGCTTACCAATTTTTCATAAACCAGTACTAAGAGTGAGACCTATGATATCATCTATAAATTCACCCAACAATAAAATCTCACAGTTACTCACTGATATTTTAACCAATTCATATATCTCAATCAATACTACGTAAAAGATTCTTTCGAATTTCCCAACTTCATACAAGGAATGCAACTACCTAATAATTTTATCATTATAAGTCGGGATGTAATTTCACTTTTCACTAATATTCCCTTCAGATTAATCAAACAAAGTATTGATAAACATTGGAACATAATACGTGATCACACTAAACTTTCAAAATGAATCGTAATCGAATTTATCTTTGATACTACTGTAGTCATTAATAATGGCACTTATTACAAACAGGTAGGTACTAGGAACTCCAGTGGGAGTTACCATCTCACCTATTTTGGCTCAATATGTAATGGATGATTTATTAGACGAATGCATCCCAAAATTATCTCTCCAGCTTCCTTTTCTGAAAAAATTTGTAGTTGATATTATATGTGCAGTACCTATTGATAAGATCGAAGACATCAAATATGTATTCAACAGTTATGATCCATCAATACAGTTCACTGTAGAAAAAGAAAGAAACAATAATAATGTTTATTCATCATAATAATGTTTATTCATCAGAAAATGAAAGATATAGTTGTAATTTCATGCATATGTGAATAAACAGGCAAAATCACACAAGCAGTTAATTATGTTTGTATGTGATTGTAGTAAGTTTACATCAATTCCATTTTAATTTTACGCAGTTTTCCTTTCAAGTCTAAATCAAGTTTTCAAAGTCATAGTCGAGTAATTTTTGTCACAATTGGGGAGTTCACATCAAAAGTAGCTCACTTTAGATACACGACATACATACACTTCACAATATACAAAAAATTACATAATAATATACATTGACAAATTAGACACACAAACTGTAACGGGCTCATATTTCAAATGGGTTCTGTTGATTGAAGTAGAAAAAACCAATGCCTTTTATAAACTAGAAACAATGTTTATTGAAAATATCAATAGCAATTCCACCTACGCTAGGACAGTTTAATGTCTAACGCCAACTTAAAATAATAATTAGTCCCGATTTTTTTATGAAACGAATAAGTCCAGAGCTCTTTCGATGAAAAACGAGTAGGTACCTACACAATAGCACTTTGATGCAAGTTCCGCAATCTATCACGAATCCCACAAAGGCTTCAGTGAGGTGTATTCATATGAAGATTTAAGCAATTGGATGGATCCTACCTTGGATTATTTCTCGTCCTTTGCCTCAAATACCTCTTCTTCGCTTTGATGGTTCAGCTGCTTTTTCCCCCTTGGTGGGAATAGAATTGATTTTTGTATTCAACCCGGAACGCTGATGATCAAAACTCTTTCTAAAAATTGATGACTTTCCTTCTTGTCAAAGTACTGTCACCTCTCACCACCAATCCAAAAACACCAAATCTCAATCAACTCACATCATTCTATCTTACGCCAGCGGCGTGAACGTTTAAAGGGTAACAAATCAAAATCAAGGAACGATAATTAAAATAATATAGCATGCCACTTCAAAATAGGCGCGGCACACATCAACCCAATTGAATTAGTTACAAGATGGTAACTGATTCAATTCTTCAACAGAATCGCCTTGGTCTAAAAATTCAATGGGTCGGTGGTATGCCTTTAAATTAATGACGTTATGAACTCCCAATGAGAGTCCGGTAGAATTTTCCTCGATTTGATAGGAATTGGGATTCATGACTCTAGTTACAGTACATGGACCTCTAAAGAGCAAGAATAATTTTTTTATTGCCTTGTCTTCGCTCGAAGACTGTAAATGAGATCGAACTAGAACTTGATCTCCTATATTGAATTCAGTTAGTTTCTTTTTGTTTCGGTCATGACGCAAACGACGTTTTTCCGCTTTACTCATTAATTTTTCTTTCGCTAGGTAGATGAAATCTCTATTAACTTGGGCCACCGATGGATAGACCAGACCCACAATGTTTTTATCATGCCGTGATACCCCGAAATGAACCTCATTTGGTGTAAACCCAGTATTCTCATGAATTGTTTGGTTCAACCAGCCTTCAATCTTAGTGAGTACCGTAGCCCACTTTGTATGCCGTTCATGACAACAAGATCGCAATAATCTACCTATTTCTTTATTTATTTGTTCAGTTCCTTGGGGAAAATAGACCGAAGTATGCAATATCTGTATATTATTTTCGGTCAATACTTGCTTCCACTTATTGCTAGTGAAACAAGACCCGTTATCACTCAATATTTTCTTCGGCTTACCCACCGATATGAAATATTTGCATACCAAACATTTCAGTATATTCGACGTAGTACCCCTACGTAAAGGATATAATGACACAAGTTTACTGAAAGCATCAATCGCCACCAACAGAACGGTTACTCCACCACGAGATCTAGGCAGTGGACCTATAAGATCAACACATACCAAATCATTAGGTTCATTTGGTAAGACATTCTGCATCTTACCATGACATGTTTCACTTTGTTTGGACTTCTGACACAAATCACAACTTACAATAACCTTTCGTATAATTTTACGCATTTTCGGCCAAAAATAAAATTTTGATAAGTACCCAAAGCATTTCTGAGACCCAAAGTGCCCATTATTATAGTGTTCTTCAATTATCAATGATAATATCATCTTCTGAGGAACACATAATTTATACCCAGTATTATGCTCAGAACCCCTACGAAATAATAGGTTTTCATGGATTAGAAACCATTTCTTGATACGTTCTGGTGCAAGTACACCCTTTCCTAGTTCATGCACTACCCGACTGCAATAAGTATCGCTCTTCTGGTTATGTTCCAAATTTTGGAAATTATCAACTAGTTTTGTTGCAAAAATATGAACTTCTCTGGGATCAGGTGATTCAATGGCCTCTTCCCTGCAAAAATCTACAGGAAACCGTGACAACGTATCTGCTACTATATTTTGAGATCCTTTGCAATGAACAATATCAAAATCGTATTCTTGAATAAATAATATCCACCTAGATAATCGCGAACTCAACAATTTACATGTGCGTAAAAACGACAGTGCTTGGTGGTCAGTTATAATTGTTAATGGTCTTCCTAGAACAAAAACGCGCCAATGTTTCAGAGCCATTACAATTGCTAATGCCTCCTTTTCCGTTACTGAATAATTGAGTTCTCCCCCTTTTAGTGTACGACTATAGTAAGCAATAACCATCATTTCACCAGATTTCGGACATAATTGACATAAAGAAGCACCCAATCCATAAGAAGAACTGTCAGTACGTATATAAAATCTTTGGTCTGGGTCAGGATGAATTTGCATCGTGACCTGTAGAAACCCCATTTTTATTTTCTTGAAAGCTTCATTTTCATTCTCCCCCCATTTCCATTTATTTCCCTTTCTCAACAAAGGCAATAACGGATACGTTAATTCCGAAAATTTCTCGACAAATCTCCTCTCATAGTTTATGAGTCCCAAAAAAGAACGTAATTCCTTCACATTTCGTGGTACTTTAAACCCTTCTATTGCAGCTATTCTGCTCGGATCAATAGAAATACCCTCATGAGTTAAAATATGTCCAAGAAAATTAACCGTTTTCCTAGCAAATTTGCATTTCTTCAATTTAATTGTCAGACCTGTATCTTTGAATTTTTCAAATAACATTTCCAAATGTACGAAATGTTCCAGAGGATTCCGTGAAAAAACCAATAAATCATCTACATACATTATCAAAAAAGTATCGAATTCCTGTCCCAAAACTTGTTTCAAACCCCTTATGAAACTACCAAGTGCGGTGGAAATTCCAAAAGGTAATTTATTAAAAACGAATGTTTCTCCTTCATAGGAAAACCCTGTATACTTGCGGTGACCCTCGAAAATGGGTACTTGCCAGTACGAAGCTGTCAAGTCTAATGTCGATAAACATTGATTGGGTGCGAATCTAAACTGTAATTCATTTGGTACCGGTGGAACAACATGATCTTTAACCATTCTGCTATTCAAATGCCTTGCATCGAGACACACTCTCACGGAGGAATCTTTCTTCCTAACAACAGCCAAAGGGCTAACATACTCGGTCTGACTTTTCGAAATGACACCCCAAGCTAACATTTCATCTATCTGTCTCTTAACTTCAACTTTATAAGCATAAGGTATAGGATAACCCTTCAAGTAAAATGGACTCTCATCTCGCAACATGATTTCGTGCATATAACCCTTCATTACCCCTGGCTGGTCGGAAAACAAACTTTCATATCTCCATAATAATTCAAATAATTGCGTTTTTTCCACATCATTTGAAATTTCTGCGCTAAAAGCAACATCGTGTATTTGTTGTTTAGTGTACGATTGTCTTACCGGTTTTTTCTTGATTAGGTCGCACCCATAGATTAAAGAAAACAGGAGATGGAACATGAATGTACAAATCAATGTGCGCTGAGCCTGCCAAATATTCAGAGTTGAAGCCTAGGAGTGGGGAGCGGTACAGAGTAGTATTCAGGAAAAATATCAGTTATTTCGCCCAAAGTCGTATTTGCATTGAAATGAAAATGGTTTTCCCAAATTTCATATACTTTGAATAGTTCATATAACCATAACCAGGAACATTCACTTTCACAATGAATAGTTCAAATACCCACGACCAGGGGCGTGCAATTTCATAATGAATAGGATTTCATATAAGTTAAATAAAACTCACCTTAGGTTGCAAATTCATTTTCGAATCTACTGAAGATTCATTGGTACATTACGATTTTTCTAAGCATTGTATAATTATATGTTATAATCCTCTAGTATGCTACTGACAGCAAATTCAAAAATATTACGAATGAAAGTAAAGAATATACACAAAATTGGATTATATAGTTAATTTCATAATTCATGCTGAAGTGTAATTGACATACACGAAAATATTCCTGCAGATCTCTTGCTTCGATTGGCAAAGCCCGCCTCCATAATTCTCTTCTTTCAACATTGCTAGGAAAACTGAAATAGGTCATGTTATGATATGATTTCGTCTAGCAGAACAGTTATATCTAGATGCAAAAAAGAAGAAACTTAAAATTGCCGTGAGTATTAAAATTTGTGTGGGATTTCGTGTTCATTCTTTTTCGGATGACTTCCAACTCCATTTTGAGGAATTTTGACATAACCACTTTCATCGTTTTTTTTTTTATATTATCACAGGGAGTGAAAACCAAAAGCAAACTTGCAGAGGAGTAACCTCATTACGTTTTATCTGAATGTAATATGAAGTTATCGATTACTTTGTTCACTTTTGAATCAATTCAGAATTGCAAACTAATGGAACTCCTCTTTATTTATTTTATTTGTTCGCAATATTTGAGATGGCTTGTGGAAATCAAAACGCAATATTCGAAAGATATGGAATTACCATCGCGATTCATCCCGTTGGTCTAATTCATCGGGGTATGGAAAACAAATTATTGTCAACTTCGACTGTGCAACAACTACGGCCCTGGTGTCCTGGCCACTCCCATCAAAACCATACCGCACTCTTAACAGACTTACCGGAATAGATGAACAGATTTCATATCCTTCTTATAATTTGAACTGAAGTAGTATCTGCATCGCTCCACAACACACCGTGACATTTTTTTGCCGAAAAAGTTCACGAAACACATGACATTGACACTTAGTAAGTAACTTTGACAAGCGTGCACATCCTTCGAATCGGTACGTTGGTGGGGATATACGATTTGATTGGCGGACCTTAGGAGTGGGAATATCAGGGGAAATTGGCAGAGTGCGCAGTTGACCATGTTCTATCTCCTGTTTTCTTTAATCTATGGTCGCACCCTTCTATTGAGAACTCACAAATTCCAGTTTTCCCGCAAATTATGTGAGAATTTTCGAAAAACGGTATGATTCTTCTTTCCCCATCAAATAAACCACTCAACTTCATATTTTCGAAATCAACTGACACCGCGAACTGGTTCATCCAGTCGCACCCTAATATCACATCCCTCATCAAAGTTGGAACTACTAGACAAACGTAGTCGAAAATAATATTATTCAATTCGAATCGCAGATAGACTTGGTTTTTTATCAACTGCCCTTTACTTTTGAGTGCACCAAAAACTGTAACACCACTGGCAGGCAACAATGAAATATCGGATTTCACCTCTAAAATTATATTCAAGAAATCCTGACTGATACAACTCATCATAGAGCCACTATCTATCAAAAGGTTCACTTGAACTCCTTCAACATTTCCCTTAATGATTGGAACTGTATTCAATGGTTTAATTGTTGATGGCGGTTCTTCCAACAAATCTTCGTAGCTGTCATTGAAAAGCGTTGCCACGATTCTATCCCCCCTGTTCCCCTCATTCGAGTCATTCTCATTAGTTTCAATTCGACGGTTCTGAGTTGGCCTATGTTGATTATTATTAAAATTGTACCGAGAATTTCCGTCAGAGCTACGATTGTTTCTATTATTTTGTCCTGATTGATGTCTATCCCCCCTTATGTCCGCACTATCCATGCGCCGTAGATAACGTTCAACGTCATCTATAGTTCTCATTCCTGACGTTATTATTCCCCTTCTGATATCAGGTTCAAAATGATGTGACAACGTTTCAACTATTTCCCCTTCATCAGGTGCACCATCTAAGTAACTAGTTTCTTTGGCCTGTTTTAAAAAATAATCAGCTCGTGCACCCCTTTCATAGTAGCCAAACTTGAATTTTCGAAATGCCTCTCTTTGCGTTGGGGCATCCCAATATCTATCCAAAAACATTTGTTTAAACTGTTTGAAATTATTACAAGTTTTGGACTTAATTTCCCCCCAGACTGCCGCTGAACCACGTAAGCAACTTAAAGCCAACATCAACTTTTTGTTTTCAGGTACTTCGGCCTCCGAGAATAAAGAACATAATTTATTAATAAACATTACTGGGTTCAAGCCACCATCGGGTCTGAACTGTACCAAGTTACCACCCAACTCCTTCCAAACCGCTAAATAATTGACAATATTTGATCGAACACATGCCACCGAACCATCGATTTCATGCTGACCATCGTTTCGGAAACATTCAGTATCATTTTTATTATCATCATTTGTCGGATTCATTCTTATCAGTTTCAAAGTTGTTTGAATATCCTGTATTCCCCCATTTAATTTTCTACTATTTTCAGCCAAAACTGAAAAGTTCTCATTAAGAAGAAGATTATTTTCCTTCAAATTACTATTGATGTCCCTCATCAATTTGGTTAATTCTAGTAAGGAATCTGAATTTATTTCAGTTCCGCAATCTTGCTCTTTCTTAGACTTGTTTTTACCCTTTCCACGTCCTGCCATTTCTACAATTATTCTGGCATCTAGGTTTTATGACTAGCAAAACAAATTTCATCTAATATTGAATATTATTCAAGGACAAAAGGATTTTCTACTTCAATAGCCCCTTAGTTGGGACGCCAATGTAACGGGCTCATATTTCAAATGGGTTCTGTTGATTGAAGTAGGAAAAACCAATGCCTTTTATAAACTAGAAACAATGTTTATTGAAAATATCAATAGCAATTCCACCTACGCTAGGACA
This sequence comes from Zygogramma bicolorata, assembly GCA_032362365.1. Classification (NCBI taxonomy): domain Eukaryota; kingdom Metazoa; phylum Arthropoda; class Insecta; order Coleoptera; family Chrysomelidae; genus Zygogramma; species Zygogramma bicolorata. Next base: position 124,724 of record JAVJAQ010001170.1, on the reverse strand, counting down.
GCTTAATGTCTAACGCCAACTTAAAATAATAATTAGTCCCGATTTTTTTATGAAACGAATAAGTCCAGAGCTCTTTCGATGAAAAACGAGTAGGTACCTACACAATAGCACTTTGATGCAAGTTCCGCAATCTATCACGAATCCCACAAAGGCTTCAGTGAGGTGTATTCATATGAAGATATAAGAAATTGGATGGATCCTACCTTGGATTATTTCTCGTCCTTTGCCTCAAATGCCTCTTCTTCGCTTTGATGGTTCAGCTGCTTTTTCTCCCTTGGTGGAAATAGAATTGATTTTTGTATTCAACCCGGAACGCTGATGATCGAAACTCTTTCTAAAAATTGATGACTTTTCTTCTTGTCAAAGTACTGTCACCTCTCACCACCAATCCAAAAACACCAAATCTCAATCAACTCACATCATTCTATCTTACGCCAGCGGCGTGAACGTTTAAAGGGTAACAAACCAAAATCAAGGAACGATAATTAAAATAATATAGCATGCCACTTCAAAATAGGCGCGTTACAAAACATACCAGCAAAAAAATCTTAACAATATACATATCATATAAATAAAATTTCAGGTAGATATAAAAAAACTATGAAAACAAATAAAATACAAAATGTTGTGCGAAGTTCATTGAAATCATTTGAGGAGAGATGTGTATTCACAAGTGTTGACTGATCTGTTTCTCAATATCCAATCCCTCAGAGTCTTTTGGTACTTATGGAAACTCATAATATTCTTGATTTCTTCCGGAATGGCGGCGTACATACGGGGTGCCAAATAGTTCAGGGTTCTCATACCGATGGTTTTATCGCTGCGAGGAAAGAAGATTCTATCATGTCCTCTAGTGTTATACTCGTGTTCGTAAGTAATGAGTTTGATTTTTCCATTTCGTATGAATAGAAGATTTTTTTTATAAAAAAGTTGGCGTATATCCATGACGTTCGATACTTCATAAATTCTATTTGTGGGATAACTTCTACTTTTCTGGTGTATTATTTTGAGAATCCATTTCTGAAGTACATGAACCTCTTTCAGAAAGCAGTCATTCACACCTCCTCACCCTAGTATTCCATAGTATAAAATAGGTTCAACCAGCGAGTGGTATAAAATCATCAGGTGTTTTATATTAAGAAAATCTTTGAGGTAATAAAACTTAGACAAGTGACCTCTCATTTTTTTAACTATCTCTTTCATGTGTGAATCCCACCGCAAGTGACGATCTATGACAACGCCGTACCATTATTAGCTACTCTATTAATAAGAACTGAAAACAAACAAAAATCATCTTAGATTGATTAATTCAGTACTTGCTCTAAAAAACAGAATTGAAAAGATTTCACATCCATCACTCATTGTTAAAGATTTGAAAATGATATTCGATATGCTATTAAACTGTTCTTACCCTTAAACATTCCTAAAAAACTTTTATACAATACAACTTCAAATATCATCGATATTACAGAAAACAATCGCAATGAAATCTCTATATACAAACACTGTTCTATCCTTATATTCCAGAATTATAAAGCAAAACCATAAATGTATTCGAACAAGAAAATAATATCAAAATTTCCCAAAGAAAAATAAAACCTTCGATCAAATTACATTCAAAATTGGAAGATTGAGATCCACTTCTCGAAAAATCTCATGTAAACTACGAAATTCCTTGCAATGATTATGACAAAAAATATATTGGTCCAACAAAAAATAATTTGAAAACACGAATAGCTCTACACGAAAGTGACTGTAAAAATATAAGACAAAATTAATGTGCATTAACTGAACATTCTATTGAGAATGATCATTTAATTGATTATAATAAGTAACACAAAAATTCTTCATTTCGAAAAAATTTATCAAACGTCTCTTTTTGGAAATGACTGAAATTAAAACGAGAAAAAACAACATGAACAAGAAATCAGATATTGACAACCTCAGTAAAATTTATTCGTTTTTATTAAACAACTGAATACATCCTGCATATAACTCAGTGAAGAGAACGCTATGAATTTCAAAATCAATAACTCCACCTTTAATCGTCAAAATTTACATTTCTCATGTATTCATATCTTTCTCATGCCTTCTTCTGTGAGGCAATCATAATCTGAAAATCCAGTCCTTGAGTTCAACCTGTTTCTCACAGAATTATTGTTTCAAATCAAAACATAAATCGATATCTACTTTGTGGTTTACGCCCTTAGTAGTTTGCGATATGCAATTGTTTCCGAGCCATATAAATGCCATGTCATCATGCACTGCCAAACAATGGGTACATTCAGGAGGTCCCAGCGGCTAAGTTCAGCCACTCAGCATGTTGTGGCCGCTGTACTCAGCGGCTTCGTTTCGCCTGAATGCGTCGCTCATTGACAGCGACAGCCGATCAAAAGTCAAAACATTCAAAAACATAACCAAATAGTTTTTTGTTTGGTGTTTATGCACAATGCACAAAAATATTATGAAAAATAATATAAAGATGTAATCATGCAACCAATATTAATATCAGGGAGACCAGGGGGGCTAATACATATGAAACCGGTACAGAAGTTCTTCCATTACCGGAAACATCAGACTACAAAGCAAAAATTAAAGAAATGTTGGACCACATGATAATCGAAGGAGACTATAATTTTTCTCTCAAGTATTATTTGAATTTTATGAGGAACCCGAAATTCAAGATGAAAATGAAGAATCTATAATAGATTGTGGAAACGTGACGGGCTCTTGAAAAGTGCCAAATATTCAGACACCCTCAGTAAAAGGTGCCACAAAATCCAAAAGATTAACTGAAACACTACAAGATTATTCAAGAAATACAATTGAAACTGGGCTAAAAAGAGATTATTACAAAGAAAGATTTGAAATTTTGGAAGAAAATACTCGAATTAAACAAGAAAAACTACAAGTTAAAAGAGAAGACGTAGTTGAAAAAGAAATAGCAGCTGCATTAAAACTGAGAGGCTTAGCCCATCTAATAATCGGAAATTATTACTTTTTTGTTTCAACAGTGATTTTTATGTGTGTATTGGTTGGATGTTATTTTTAACTTTAAACGAGAATGTGACTTAATTTTTGTACTGTTATTAAGTTATTTAATAAGGTTAAACAAGAATGATATACGTATGTTACATTTTTATTAACTTTTTCACCGATTCGTTAGTTTACTATAAGCTTAACAAAATGAGCATAAAGTTTTTATTTATGTTGTGTTATTTATTAGTTATATATAGGTGAATCTACGATTGAAAAATATTTCAAAATATTTTATATTTCATTTATTGCTACACCTTACAAAAATATCTTTGGTAATTACAAGTATTGTGACTTACACCCAACTCAATAGATTAGAAACGAAAATATTTTAAAAATAGTCTAGATATATCTGACCTCATGCATACCGGGTGTTTCATTGGTAAACAGATAAATGGTCATGCACTGTGTCTAGAGGACTCCAAGATCGAAAAAACTGGTTTATTTTAAAATTATATCTGGACATATTCAATCACTCTCACGAAAAGCATCGATTTTTTTACTTAAAGATTTTTTACCAACGAATTTTTTCAGACTCGAAGTTCTCTTTTATAATTTCCTACCAGTTGATTTCTCAATGATCTAAATGAAACACGCCAAAATCAACATTATTTATTTCTCCAGGTGGTGGCAAATCACTATTGTGTTCTATACAAAAATTATGCAAGACTGCACAAGCATTTATTATTTTTGAGGGTTTGTAATGGAGTACCCTGTGTTTTAATAAACACCGAAATCGTGCCTTCAATAACCCATTAACAACATTCAATGGCGGTTCTGGTATAATGCTGCATTATATAGGGCTTCCGGAGAGTTGGGCATGGGATTTGAGAAATGAACCTGAGAATATGTCCTCAATGAGTATCCTGAATCCCCTAAAGTAAAAGAAAACCATATTTTTTTTAAAATGTAGGTAACTCATATCATAACAATCAACACAAACATACATAACCCAATTTCAAAATGACATGTCAATGTCAAAATCGCGATCCGCTTTCTCGAAAGCGACAAATTTTTACGCTGAGCAAAACACTCAGCCGCTGTCGAACAGCTTTTAAGCAGCGCTGCATTCAGATAGACCGCTTACTAAGCGGTCTCAGCCGCTGGGACCTCCTGAATGTACCCAATGTTATTTTCAGCTCGTGCTACATAGCTGAGAAGAGCAAGGCCACCTTGATATTGAATAATGAAAGTATGTGGATTATTGTAATTTTTATAATAGCTGCATCATCGTTGTGTTATTATCGTGTTGATAGGTGAGAGATAAACCGGAATACTCCCAAGGACGTTTTGCATTGTGTCAGCTGGGTGATCCCAATAAGGAGTGTTGACGATAATTGTTTGGTATACAAAATCTCATTTAGATCGAAATGTTTTATTTTTCTCGCAATTTCAACCGAAATAGCCTCATTTATATCATGGAAGAAAATTCTAATGATGCTCAAAGAACATCGAGGAGATGAGAATACTTATTGTTATTGCATTTTTATAAATTTCAGGCCTCAGGAGTTAAATAACCGTCAATACGGTTTCTAATCTTCGATTGTGCATTTCCAAGTCGTTTAGCCATATTTGAATATCTACCCATATAGCACAGGTCATCTTAAAGATATCTTATTTATCTCATCTCTGAGATATCTTCATAATATACATCAATATATGTTTTTGAGTAGAATGAACGAACCCCCCTCCCCGATTCGACACTATTTGTGTGAATATAGGTAATGCATATTGAAGAAAACTGAAAAAAAAAGTATTTTGCAGAAATACTATAAGCAGGCCAAAAGAGCCATGCAGCTGAACTCAAGTTTGAGCAACAGTGAATCTACTTTCGATTCTCGAAACATGGACTCAGCCATTTTACCTCATAATACTGAAATAAATAATGACGGTACTTTGGAAAAAAATAGTTCAGGCAAAGGTTCTATTAGTAATTTGGATCTGGAATTTCCACCACGGCTCAGAAGCTCGAAAACAACACTGGTAATTCATTCCAAGTTATTCATTATCATTTTGAAATATACGTATAATAAGATTATTTGCTGTTTAAGTTCTCAATAAAATCGTTTCGAGTACATAATCACTGTTTCATTGAAAAATCAATTCAATTATGTAATTCGATAAAAAAATAATTCAATATAATATCTTTCAGATGTTATTGACATATATTTTCGAGATGTGAGGAAAATATGTGTTTCAGATGTTTTCAGAAGATATCTTTATAAGGTCGTATATTGTAACACACATACATATTTAAGACGTTTTGAAGATATGTAAAAGATTTGTGTACATTTCGGATAAAATGATTTTGAGATTTCTTCAAGATGTCTTTGTGCTATCTGGGTATATTTGTGTCAACTCCTTCAACAGAATTGAAATACTGCCCAAACGTTCGAAAAATGTATTAAAGAACCCTTCTGTTCCATCATACTACTCTGTTAATGAGCCTGTTACATTATATCGTGATTTTTCTATAACTAAGCAGTAGCATATGCATCCAGATCATTCACAGAATCACAGACATCCTGCTCACAGAATGGAAAATAAATGCCTCCTATATACTTTGCATGCACTAAGTTTAATCAATATATTTTTGGACGAAAAGTCGTCACGGAAAAATCAGAAAACAGGCCTTTGATTCCAATCTTTTCCAAAGAGCTTTTCAAAGCTCCGTCGACAATTCAAAGCATATTACCTACAATTGTTAAGAATGAAATCTTCCTGTAAGAGATACATAAATTGAAGTTATATGAAAGAATGCAGAATCCCAAATAAATAGAATAAAAGCAGGCTTTCCGAACAGCTCAAATTGACAATATTTGTGACAACTGGAAGGCACGTTATATTTTTATAAAATCAAATTGTAAACAACCTCTGGTGAATCATGATATACATTGTGCACCATGGAACAAGGAGGGTAGATATTTTCGTTTTCGATCAGATCAATTATCTAATCGTTATCGATTACTTCTTGAAATTTGTAGAGATTGACTGTTGCAATAGAAACTCCCCTAATGATAACATCATAAGAAACTTGAAAAATATTTTTTCACTACAAGGAATTCCCAGAGATAATGTTCAGTGCTTTTTATCCCAGGAATTGAATTTTTTTTCGACAGATTGAAATTTCAAACATAATTTTTGGAATCCGCATCATCAACAGGACTTGTTGAACAAGCGATCAGTTCCTTTGAGAGTATTCTGAGAAAATTTTCTCATGACGACAGTGAAGTTAATTTTCCCCCTTTGGAACTACGCACTTCTCCATTACATGATGATATTGAAAGTCCATCTCAACTGCCGAATTGCAGGAGAATGCGTGGAATCTACCTATAAATGATCAAGGGATAAATTCAAAATTTCACAACGAAACAAAAATTTAAAAATGTCTTCAAAAACAACTATATCCATGCAAAATCCCAGCCTCTCCCAAAACTGAATGAAAATTAATCCAAAATCGCAATAAGTGAAATCGAATATATGGGACATATTTCGACGATATTAGGTCAGATATTGACAAAATCAAAGCAATTCAGTTTTATAAAACATCACAAGTCAAAAAAGATATAGAACCGTTTTTGGGTTGATTCATTTGAGACCTTCAAAAAGTATCATCTATATATGTATTACCAACGAATGTCGAAATAGTGATTTGTACTGATTTTTGTAAGAATTGCTGAGTGAGCGATCTCTCAAATAGAAGACATATTTTTTCAATATTAACTATTTCAAATGTGAGATATGTTCGATATTGATATCTCGTCTTGTTCAAAAATTCAAAACATAAAAGTAAATTTCACGACAGCACACTGTAATGTGGTTCATATTGTGAGTATAGTTTTTCCATATTTCAATTCATAAAAACATAAAGTTAACGCAATTATTCAAAGCTCGGCTGATGGCCGAGAGTGCCTGATTTTTACCTTACCTTAGTACAGACATTTTTATGCCGAATTGATGGGTTACACTGCCATCCTTCATGATTCCTTCCATGAATATTATCAAGTAAGTGACAATCTAGGGTTAAAACTTTCTGCTTGTGGGCCTTCATTATTTGAATTTGGATATTCTGATAGTTTGTTGATTGAGTATACTGGGAAAATCAGTTGGGGTGCACGTATGCCATTGTTTGACACCGTAGCCGGTTTTCTCGACCCGAAGGTGGCATAATTCTCCAACAGTGTCACTTGATCAGTAGGGTTTGTCAACCTCTGGAATACAAATTATGGAGAGGACTCATAGTTACACCGAGAGAAAATGCTATACTGCTGGACTGTTGGAAGCCGAGTAAGCAAAGTCCTTTCCATTACAGCCGCTACTACAGGGCCCTCATTGCTGTTTCTAATGATTAACACACTGTTGGTGGTCCAGATTCCCATACTAGCAAGTGGGGGTCTGTGTATCGAATGAATATTTCCCCACAGTGAAAATGGAAATGACAGAAGAAAAAAATCAGTATGTCTCTTCAGAGCTTTACGGCGACACATGTGTTGGTTTCCAGTATTTCGTTCAGATCATAATAGGTACAATGTTGAATGAAATTCATAAACTGGGATGAGGGTTATCAACTCAGTGTTTTTATCCACCCATATAATATCATATCATAAAAACTCTCATTTTCAATTTAGGAAAAATATATGCAGTATATAATATCGCACAAAGGTAAATATTGTATTAGAAAGCGTATCATATTTCGATCTGCACCACTCTCTGTCCTACTAAAGCATTCACCTCATGTCCATAATTCACCTGATTCATTCATTTATCGGATGGATGTTTTTGCTTGAGAGCATGTCGGTATCTCAACCTGCAGAAAATTCAGAATCAGTATGGATTCCACAATAGACGGATATACCTCTCGAATCTACCCCTCAAAGATGCGGCGCTAGAGAAAGATTTCCTTCATAGATGAGAATGTAATAGCATATTATGCAACGATCATGTAATGATGGTAATTAATACACGAGCATCAACCGGGATACGAAACGAGCCGAAGTTTCATTAATATATTTTTGGACGAAACGACGTCACGGTAAAATCAGATCACAAAAGTTGCGGCGCTAGAGAAAGATTTCCTTTATGGATGAGAATGTGATAGTATATTATGCAACGATCATGTAATGATAGTTATTTATAGACGAGCATCACCTTCGGCTCGTTTCGTACGGTTGATGCGAGTGTATTAATAACCATTTCATGAGAGTTGCATACGATATTTTATCTACACCCGATAAATGGTGGAGAACTAAAAATATAATATTTCTATTTTACACAATAATACTAATTAAACGCATTTCTTTGAAACATTTTACGAAATTGTAATTAATGGTATAACTTCAAGATATAAAACGATGAGAAATGAAAAGGAGATCAAAATTAAGAAAAAAGATAACTCTAGGCAGGAATCGAACCCATGTCCCTTCCAACTAGTCCAACTAGTCTCAGCGCCTTAGACCGCTCGCCTTCGGAGAGCTCAGAAAATTTGATTGAAAAAATAAAGAGATAAATCATGCATTTGTCAAATGAAAAATTCAATCATTCTGACTGTATTTTTCTGCCGGTGAAGATGTCGAAGGTGATTCTCCCATATCGCTGGTATATTTCCTTATAATTGTCGAAGTTTGGCAATATTCTTCAAAACTTCAATACCTATACCAATTTTGATTTGACAAACGTCAAATGCAGAGCATGCACTTCATGCTTGATTGAAAAATAATGGGTTTCTATTGGTTGAAAATCTGTATCGTAATGGATTTCATTTTAAAACGGGTTGTGGGCATATAAGTGTATTATTAGAGTACGGGTGTAGACAATAGTATATTATGCAACGATCGTGTATTGATGGTTATTAATATATGAGCATAAACCGGGATACGAAATGAGTTTCGTATGGTTTATGCGAGTGTATTAATAACCATTACATGAGAGTTGCATACGCTATTTTATCTACACCCGATAAATAGAGAAGAGCTACAAATGTTATATTTATATTGCACACAATAATACTAATTTAACGAATTTCTTTGAAAAATTCCACAGAATTGTGATTAATAGTATTACTTCGGGGAATAAAACGATGAGATATGAAAAGAAGATCAAAAATCAAAGAAAAAAAGATTACTCGAGACCGGAATCGAACCAATTTCTCCTCCAGCTAGAATAATCAATGTCAGCGCTACAGACGACTCGGCTACGGAGAGCCCACAAAATTTGATGAAAAAATAACTGATAAATCATGCATTTGTCAAATGAAAAATTTAATCATTCTAACTGTATTTCTGTCGGTGAAGGTGTCGAAGGTGATTCTCCCATATCGCTGGTATCAGACATTTTGTTATGATTATGGAAGTTTGGCTATATTCTTCAAAAGTTCAATACCTATATCAATTTTGACTTAACAAACGTCAAATGCAGAGCATGCACATCATCCTTGATTGAAAAATCTGTATCGTAATGGATTTCATCATAAAACGGGTTGTGGGAATATAAGTGTATTATTAGAGTACGGGTATAGATAATAGTTATTTATGTAATAAGGATAAGACGATCATTATGGTACAAGTCGTGAATGTTATCGGGCGAGGCGTAGCCTCTGTATTCACCTAATGCATATCACTGTATATGTGTGGGTACCGTATTTATCATACATAATTATATAATAGTTATTTATGTAATAAGGATCACAAAGACGATCATTATGGTACAAGTCGTGAATGTTATCGGGCAAGGCGTAGCCGAGTCCGATAACACGGCGTGTGCCATAATGATTGTTTATGATTCGTATTACATACAAAATTTTATCTGATGGCATTTATATCAATACATTTGAATAAACTTTCTTGATCAAACCATTACCTGTTTTCCTTATAGAATTTCATTATGGTACTTAGTACCATAATGAGCTTCCTTATGTCATCAAAATTGAGTGACATAACGTTGTCATTATGACATGGCATCAGATAAAAGTATTTAACAACTAGTATATACATTATGATTCGAACAATCATGCCAATGTCAAGAAAGCCTAGATGAATACCGACGTGGGAGGATAATACTAGCTTGATACTCATCCGAAAAAAGGGGGAATATCAACCTCAGAAGATACGAACTGGAAGTAAAAAAAATACAGATTAATTAATTGAAACAACTCCAACGGGATGGGAAGAAATGATATATTACAAGTAAGGTATTACGACAAGCAACACAGCCTGATATTATACCTCATATTATCCAAGACGATGGTGTGGATCGGACACAGATATGTCCTACGAAGATTTTAAAACTACAGACATTATGTTTCATAACAACTAACACAAAACCAGAGGAAACAAGTGAAGTCACACAAAATACGTAGATATTTCAAATTCCTTGTGGTTCACATCGAAGACATCGAAGACATCGAAGAACCATCAAGGCCTTCAGACAGAATTACAGAAACGCATACTCTGTGTTGATGGTAGTCACATGAAGTGAAATAGAATAGCAAAAAAATACGAGTAAGTGCAGAAAAGGAAAACTTGAGATACCGACTTCCATATTGATATTTGAAGATAACCGCTTGTTTTCAAATAACGATTACTTGGATTATATAGCTACCCTCATGGAACGAGAGACAATATCACATCAAGTTTCATTTTTTCTTCAAGTGTTCCTGAATCTAGTGTAGTTTCGACAGCTGAGACAGATTTGGGTGTTGGAGCGTCAACGATACAGCTGTACTCCAGTTTCATGTACGATTCCTCTTTTTAAATGACTCACAGAACCGCATTATGTGGTTTGCTATGCAATAGCTTTCTCAAGCAGGATTAATGAACCACTTAATGGAAGAATGTCAATAAGTACTGGATTGCAACTTTTTATATGGAATAGTTCGACATTCAACTCGCCACTCATAGACATTAATGTAAAGACCACAAATTACTGAGATATCACACACTGTGATCATTTCTCGGATTGGGCTGAATCCAATCACTACGAGGGGACATATTCATTCGAATAATAAAATAATACTTTCAACGGCTGAGTTCCTAATTTTTTCCCGAAATTACCTATTTTGAAATAATGACAACTGAAAACTACTCCTGTGTTCTTCAATCTGAGTGTTGAATGGGCTTCTTCTTATTTAACATGAGTGAAACATCGGACCCACTTAGACCGGGTGGCAGTGATAGATTTTTCAGACGAATTTTCCAGAGGGGGAAAGTTGAACAAATCTTGATCTGCGGAAAAATTACACTACGTGTTACTTCATGAAAAATCCAGAATTTACTTGCGAAGCTTTTCTACTGGCTGATCTGCATTTGTTAGAAGTAATAATATCGCTTAGAGTATAAAAATAATGAGCGGGATGACTTAAAACTTGATCGAATGTATTGCAACAAATGTAAGGGAAATCTACAATCTCACAGAATCACAACTACGCGGCAATATTTTGATGAAGTGTGTAAGGTGTGTGAAGACTTCGAATTAATACAAAAATATCGCGATTGGAGTTATTCCTGAACAAACAAGATCTAATGTTTCCAAGATGCTCTATTGAATATTTTTCCTAACATAGATGACAAAATTTGTAAGAATTGTGACTTCTGAATTGATTTTGCGAATTCAATTTACGACAATGAATTGAAACCAAAATTCAGCTTCGAAATTCACAAGCCATTCTCGAAAGTGTTTTCTGTGCACACCCTTAACCCGACGATAATGTTAGGATATGCCTTATTCATCCTGTACATGTATGATTACCATGTTAACGAGTTGTTATCACGATCTGTCACGAGTTAAAATAAAATAATCAGAGAAGTTTTCATTCCCTTTAATTATATTCAAAACCAAAGTAGGATATGCCTTATTCATCCTGTACATGTATGATTACCATGTTAACGAGTTGTTATCACGATCTGTCACGAGTTAAAATAAAATAATCAGAGAAGTTTTCATTCCCTTTAATTATATTCAAAACCAAAGTAGTTACAGATAATATCATAGGTATCATGTTATGCCATTCACAAATATCCACAAGCTCCAGCCTCCATATATTCAGTAATTTCAGGATCTTAAATTCGTTTTTATCATTCACCGACAAGACAAAACTGCCGGAATATAAATTTGTAGTTTTTCATAAATGCCACTGGAATATCATTGATTTTCCATAGATATCACCATTTCTCCCTTGAAAATAAAATCAAGTTATCTGAGGAATATTTGAAGAAGACGACGAATTTTTGAGGGATTGAGGTGAGGTGAGGGAGTCAGCTGGTTAATGGATTAAACCCTTTTTGGAATCTGTCAAGGTAACCGATTGATGTTTCGTGAAGAATAAGCAAATTGAATTATTAATTGTTCATAGTAACAATTGACAATTGACAAGCTCGTGACTTCAGTTCATTCTTCTCCTGATGAATCTTCAATTCATGAATTCAATCCAATTGTGACTTGCGATTTCAATTTACCAAAGTGGTGAATTCATCCAACTCTGGTATATGGCTAGAAATTATCCATAGCTTCTTCTCTCTCATAATTGGGAAATCAAAATGGATGAATTCAAATAGAGAATGGATTATCACCTGAAATTTTCCCAAACTGATGATTCGACTCGTCATAACCGATAACCCCATATAATAATAATGAAACGTCTTTAGTAACCATAGTATTGAAAACACAGTGAGACAATATACATAAACTATAAGGTTGGCGGAGTGTTAGCCTATGCTGTATATAAATCTCCACTATATTCAACTTCCGGAACTTTACCCACACCCTAATAAAACGTGAGTTAATAATTTCGAGGTGAATAACATCACTTATCTATGTTATGCTAAACCAAAAACTTCAACAACGTAACACCTGGGTCAGTTATAAATCCAAAATCATCTCTGACGACACCAGAGAAATGCGTTTGGAAGAACTTTGAATCATGCTTTCCATTAGAGGTGTCACAGGAATTATCACACGTTGGCATTTCTCCACAAAAGTTATAAGTCTGACCTGGAAACTGGCAGAGTCTAACGTGCATTGAATCGAATTATTCGACAGTCTCCGCATTATCACACAGAATAGGTGAATGTGACTGATTTTACATTGGGGTGTACACATCCTTTTATTATCTCCCTCTACCAGAGTAGAATTCGATTATAATGTTGGATATGGCACCTATATTATTTGAAATATAAGATTCCTCAGAAGTGGCTAAACTACTTCGTAGTAGCGTTCTGCTTCAGAAATATGTTTTGCCGAATGCTACTTTATGTTGGTGATGAAAACTGAAAAAATGTTCGAAGACGAATTGGAGTTCATAACCGCATTTAGCAATAAGATTAAGAAAATCTTACATTTTTGGTGGATGAGATTCAACAAATATAACGACCCCCTTGCAATATCAACAAGTAGTCTTATGAAATCCATAATAGCGCTGAAACGGATAATTACTCAATACTCAGACCCTCTGCAACTCCAACCGTGACTTCATGCTATTTTCACGTGATCGGTTTGAATTTTCAACGTTTCGAAGAACGTTAAACATCAGCCAATCCGATCTCAGGACAATGGAGCAATATAGCTCCCACATCTGAATTATGGAATACTCTGAGTGCTTAACCATGCATTTAGAAAATGTATTATTGAAGCATCAGGATGGACAATTATTTGATCTGATCCTGGATTCTGTAATATGTCGATACAGAGAGATTATTCGAACGTAGTCAGATTATGGGATGATTGCATTGATCATTCCGTAATGTCTGAAGTTACGGATTTGGCCCATCTATGATAATCATGAAGTGCTGAATACAGGAATACATGAAGAAAATATTGATTTCATACTCATCATCCACCGAATCATATTCTGAAATGAAAAAAAAAAAAAATTAAATTGGGATCAATATAATTGAAATAAATGTTACTATGCCATCATTACCTTCAGAATTTCCGATTAATTGGCACACTAAGTAAGGAAGCTGTTTTCCTTCGAACCACTTCCGAACTTTATCATTGAAATCCGCAGTCTTGTTTCGTAACCTTCCATCATCAACATATACTGATTTTTTCGCTTTGTACATATAGTCCAGTCTATGACCATTTTCCCGTGTATTTATCCCATACAGCACCGATTCGCATGAAAATTTGGGTTCAGGATCTACATACACTCTTTCTCAAAATCTACCCTGTGCCGAGGGTTGCTTTCTCCCTGGGGGTGGATGCCACTCCTTCTTGGGGGTGAAAAAATTTTCATTGGAAATGAGTGCGGAAATCAATAGATTGACTAATTCTAAGCACTTTTTGTCCAATGAAGTTTTTTCTGGAAAGCAATAAATACTTTTCGACTTATTCACGAGTGAAATTGTCGGTTTTCAGTCAAAAAAAACACGTTTTCCGATCCATTTTCGCGAATTACTGGAAAATAATGCATCCAATCGAAAAACCTGTGGAGAGCAAAATTATAGCTTTCGAAAGAACAAAGGCGATTGTTTATTTGTGATGTATGCAAACCCACTACAAACTGCATTATTGCTTGTTGAAAGTCGATTGGAATTTTCAAACGCCAAAATGGGAAGTTTCTACGTACAATAACGAAAAACCAATGCATTTTTCGGGAAAAACTAGTTGGACCTTCTTTGAAGTCCTTCAAAAATCCTTCACTTTTGTTATTTATGAAAGTTTCTAGCATCAAAACTGACCGAGGTATGAAGGAAATAATGTTGAATCCTATTTTTTCCATGAAAAAAAATTGTGAATAACTCATCCTCTCTTCCCCCCCCCCCTTTGGAAAAAATCGTTGCCTAGTGGAACTATCTGTATATATACATATATAATATACATATAGTTCCACTAGGCCTAAAATATAGTTACTACGTGTATTCTTCAATATACTAATGTACATACTCTAATTTTTACAAAAATTGTTTTTGTTTTTTTCCCATAACTCGCTTAGTCTTCGAGCAATCAAATCCACCAAAGGAGTATTTTGTAGCTTTCTTCAAGAGCTATAAGCTCATTCAAATTATCTTTTGTTTCAGATTATATTTTTGAAAAGGTTCATGCTGAAAGGGCTCAAAAAAGGTACTCTGCGCGAACCCTCACAATATTTAACTGGCCATATCTTACTCTATTTTAATCCTGCAGAAAAAAAATGAAACACCGAAATTCTCAGAGAAGAATAGCCTTCAATTTTGTATCCCAGGAAATTTTGCATGTCATCGATACTTTTCGAGTTATTTTGAAGAAATTGTGATTTTTCGCTGAATCACGTATATGATTTTTTCTCTTCAATCTCAATTTTTTCCGAAACTACGTACTTTCAATTGATCAAAAACTCAGAACTCATCAAAAGAAAATGATTGAAGTGAATAATGGAGTGACAACGTTTTTTTAAAGGAGGGAGAAGAGAGGATGAGTTATTCACAATTTTTTTTCAACGAAAAAATAGGAGTCAACATTATTTCCTGTATACCTCGGTCAATTTTGATGCTAGAAACTTTTATAAATAACAAAAATGAATGATATCTGAAGGACTTCAGAAAAGGTTCAATTAGTTTTTTCCGAAAAATGCATTGGTTTTTGGTTATTGTACGTAGAAACTTTCCATTTTGTCGTTTGGAAATACCAATCAACTTTCAACAAGCAATTAATCAGTTTGTAGTGGGTTTGCATACATCACAAATAAACAATCGCCTTTTGTTTTCAAAAGCTATAATTTTACTCTCCGCAGGTTCTTCGATTAAATGCATTATTTTCCAGTTACTCGCGAAAAAGGATTGGAAAACGTGTTTTTTTTGACTGAAAACCGACAATTTCACTCGTGGATGAGTCGAAAAGTATTGCTTTTCAGAAAAAACTTCATTGAACAAAAAGTGCTTAGAATTTGTCAATCTATTGATTTCCGCACTTATTTCCAATAAAAAAATTTTCACCCCCAAGATACACAGTTTACATTTTTTTCACCGTCATAGACTGGAGTAATAATGCAAGTGTACTTCTTGATAACGTCAAATAGATCACGTAAAGCTTCATCAGTTAGGGTAACGTCGAATACTTGTTGAAATTCAACGTTATCCTTCAATAATGTGATAGATCTTCTTTTTACTCGACTAGAAGAGGATACATTGAAGTCACAACAAGTGGCTATAAATGATTATTTCGTGTGAATCTGCATAAAAAAGTGGTTCGAAGGAGATCAGCTTTCTTGTTTAGTCAAAGAATTAATTGGAAATTCTGAAGATGATGACAGCATAGTAAGTAACATTCATTTAAATTATATTGATCCCAGTTTCATCTTTGCAGAATCTGATCCGGTGGATGCTGAAAATTATTCGCTTGCTGGAGATGATTCCTGAGAGGATGATTAATTGTAAAATCAAATGATTCCTCAAATGAACGAAACATTTCTAACTTCCATAATATAAATTATTCCTCATTTCCAATTTCCATTGTATTAGCGTAGCATTACTGTACAACGGAACCGTTTTCCTCATTAGCCACGTTAATAGTAGTAAAGGTTTTTGTTTATACAGGGCTTTTCATGATGAGCGTTAATTAGCCGTTTCTGACAAATTATTCAACGGATCAATCTGAAAATTTCACAGTATGCATAAATCAATATGACCTAAACGCCTAAAATATTTTAAACGATGCGGCGTTGTCGCTTCTACTATAAAGTAGCGGCTTCTTTGATTTTCCAAATGGAACACCCCGTATATAATATCATATTATGATTCATTATCTCTTTGTCAACGAATTCATATACTATATAGTGCGAGAGATTTCAAGATTATCAGCATTTATAAAACTTCATGTTTGGTGAAAAAAATACCGAAATTAATTTATATCTTCTAAACGGTAATAGATAGGGAAATAGTGTATGAATTTGTTGACAAAGTGATAATGAATCATAATATGATTTTATATGCGGGGTGTTCCATTCGAAAATTCAAAGACGCCGCTACTTCATAGTAGAAGCGACAACGCCGCATCGTCTAAAATATTTTAGGCGTTTAGGTCATATTGATTTATGCATACTGTGAAATCTTTAGGTTGATCCGATAAATCGTTTGTCAGAAACGGCTTATTAACGCTCATCATAAGAAGCCCTGTATTAAAATAGGAACCGACGTATAATACTTCGAAAATGTATCACATCAAAAAAATAGTAGTCAAGATGGACAACATTTCAGGTACCGTTAGATATGAGTTGTCAGATTTAAGCTGACTCTCAGACTAATAGGATACTCCATTAAGAGTAAATTTTATTTTGCAGTGATTGTCCATGCGGAATTGCAGGTGACTCTGATGAGCAGTTTCAACAGTAGATATGAGCTTGTATAGATTGTTGTATCAAATAGATTATAAATGTACATAAATGGGTAATGAGCTGTTTCTGCTAGATCAAAATCATTTAAAAATTGGTAGTATTTATGTTGTTAGGATTTCAGGGCCCGGCCCAGCTCTTCAGGTTGACTGACAGTCATTTGATATCTGAAGCTAAGCAGCGTCAATGAATCAAACAGTTTAATCCTGGAAGACAGGTGTCAATTTTAGCTGAAGACATGATAGGCAAAACAAAACCAACAACTTGTTTCGTTTTAGTGTAAGTCAGCTATTTCTGTTTTTTTCAGATTTACAATAAGGTCATTTTGTGATATTTTTCGAGAATATTCAGTTTCTCACAACGTTGATTTCAGAATGTATCAGGATGAGCATACATTATTGTTAAAACATCATCGCTGTTATTCATATTCACACCCCAGGCCCCATTATCATATAAAATGATTCCGAGTCCGTTATGAAAAAAACTGCTTTGGTATTGACATTTTCAACTTCACCAAAATTTCTGCTCGCCTATCGGATTGAACTGATATTCATACCGTACATCAGATTGTCAGTTCTGAAATCTTCTTCGATGCTACTCAAACCTGCGATATAAAGAGCATTCGCCAAATATTCAAAATATAGCGCTTTCGCCAAATTTTGGCCAATCTGCTTTGCACAATTATATAAATTAATATTCGAAAATCTATTCACAGAAGGGTGTATACACAGTACTTTTTTATGTCATTTATGAATATAATAATACGTGCTCGATTCAAAATCAGAAACAAATGGTCTTGTTGGGAATTGATTCTTCACCAATGACTCAATGCGCCGAATGTTTCTGACAAAAAACGTTGGAAATGAATATTATTTTATGCTGTTCGAAATTTGGAGAGGAAAATATTTCGAGAACATGACAGTCATGTGACCATAGCAGTGGTATTTATGTCAATTTTGTCGCTACTGATTCGATGCTATTAGTCCAGACTATGACCATTTTCCCGTGTATTTATCCCATACAGCACCGATTCGCATGAAAATTTGTATTCAGGATCTACATACACTCTTTTTCAAAATCTACCCCGTGCCGAGGGTTGCTTTCTCCCTGGGGGTGGATGCCACCCCTTCTTGGGGGTGAAAAAATTTTCATTGGAAATGAGTGCGGAAATCGACTAATTCTAAGCACTTTTTGTTCAATGCAGTTTTTTCTAAAAAGCAATTCTTTTCGACCTATTCGCGAGTGGAATTGTCGGTTTTCAGTCAAAAAAAACACGTTTTCCGATCCTTTTCCGCGAATAACTGGAAAATAATGCATCTAATCGAAAAACCTGTGGAGAGCAAAATTATAGCTTTTGAAAAAACAAAGGCGATTGTTGATTTGTTATGTATGCAAACCCACTAAAAACTGAATAATTGCTTGTTGAAAGTTGATTGGTATTTTCAAACGACAAAATGGAAAGTTTCTACGTACAATAACCGAAAACCGATGCATTTTTCGGCAAAAACTAATTGGACCTTTTCTGAAGTCCTTCAGAAATCCTTCATTTTTGTTATTTATGAAAATTTCTAGCATCAAAACTGACCAAGGTATAAAGGAAATAATGTTGAATCCTATTTTTTTCAAAATATTGTGAATAACTCATCCGCTCTTCCCCCCCCCCTTTGGAAAAAATCGATGCCTAGTGAAACTATCTGTATATATACATATATAATATACATAAAGTTCCACTAGGCCTGAAATATAGTTACTATGTATATTCTTCAATATACTAATGTACATACTCTAATTTCTACAAAAATTGTTTTTTTCCCATAGCTCGCTTAGTCTTCAAGCAATCAAATCCACCAAAAAAGTATTTTGTAGCTTTTTTTCAAGAGCTATAAGCTCATCATTAATTTTTTTGTTTCAGATTATATTTTTGAAAAGGTTCATGCTGAAAGGGCTCAAAAAAAGGTACTTGGCGCGAACCTTCACAATATTTAACTGGCCATATCTTACTCTATTTTCATCCGCAGAAAAAAATGGAACACCAAAATTTTCAAAGAAGAATAGCCTTCATTCTTGTACTCTAAGGAAATTTTGCATGTGATCAATACTTTTCGAGTTATTTCGAAGAAATGGTGTTTTTTTGCTGAATCACGTATATGATTTTTTCTCTTCAATCTCAATTTTTTCCGAAACTACGAACTTTCAATTGATGAAAAACTCAGAACTCATCATCAGAACATGAATGAAGTGAATCATGAAGTAACAACGATTTATTTCGAAGGGGGGAGAAGAGAGGATGAGTTATTCACAATTTTTTTCAACGAAAAAATAGGATTCAACATTATTTCCTTCATACCTCGGTCAGTTTCGATGCTAGAAACTTTTATAAATAACAAAAATGAAGGATTTGTGAAGGACTTCAGAAAAGGTTCAATTAGTTTTTCCCGAAAAATGCATTGGTTTTTAGTTATTGTACGTAGAAACCTCCCATTTTGTCGTTTGAAAATACCAATCAACTTTCAACAAGCAATTATTCAGTTTGTAGTGGGTTTGCATACATCACAAATAAACAAACGCCTTTGTTTTTTCAAAAGCTATAATTTTGCTCTCCACGGGTTTTTCGATTAGATGCATTATTTTCCAGTGATTCGCGAAAAAGGATCGAAAAACGTGTTTTTTTTGACTGATAACCGACAATTCCACTCACGAATAAGTCGAAAAGAATTGCTTTTTAGAAAAAACTGCATTGAACAAAAAGTGCTTAGAATAAGTCAATGTATTGATTTCCGCATTCATTTCCAATGAAAATTTTTTCACCCCCAAGAAGGGGAGGCATCCACCCCCAGGGAGAAAGCAACCCTCGGCACGGGGTAGATTTTGGAATAGAGGGTGAGAAGAACCTATATCCAAATTTTCATACGAATCGGTGCTGTATGGGATAAATACACAGTTTACACTTTTTTCACCGTCATAGACTGGAGTATATTTCAAACTAGGGTGAAAAAACGTACCTAATTCTCTATATTAGGGGGGATCCAATAGAATACATACATCCTTTTTGAAAACATTTCAAGAAGCGTTTTTTGTATTGTTATCAAGAAATGTTTCATAAAAATATTGAAATATGGTTTTAATGGTTTTCTGAGCAACAATGAGTACAAGAGTATCAATACTTTTGTTCGGGTTTGAGGGCCGTCGTTTATTGGAAATTCTTCCTGACGTTTCGCTGGCGCGAGTGGCTAGCTTCTTCAGAGACTCACACATCTTGAGTTTGACTTCGATGACTGGGTGTTACGGCTTTGTAAAGCATATTTATACGGATCCAGGTAGTTTGAAGTGCTAATTATTTTTTCTGGATTCGGAGTAAAGTCAGAAAGAAATTCCAAAATACAACGGCCTTCAAACCCGAACAAAAGTAGTGATACTGAAAATCTCGGCCGCGTAAGCCTTAACCATTTTGTTTATATTCAGTTGTAAATTAGACAGTAATAAAATCCATCTTCACAGGTGATTGAATAGTCTATTTTTATTAACAGTAGTGCAGATTCGTTACATTCGAAATCAAATTTCTACCTATAATAGTAGTGGGAAAACCTAAGAAATGATGAACAGTAGTCCGTCTAATAGAAGTGGATGTGACTGCCATATCGTACGAAGACTAAATTTGAACACGACGTATAGTCAACATCCACTTTCCACGATGAAAGAAATAGTTTGGAACTGCCTTTCGTTCGTAATATATTATATTGTTTAACGGGCAAGGAATGATAGTCATTTCCCACTAGTATGAAGTTGGCAGCATGGGCCATAGGCGAATGATAGGAATCATACGAGTGGAAAATTAGCATTACACACGAGTTCTACATTATGCTTTTTCTAAGGCTATAAAAGATAATGGCGAAATGATTCAACTAATAACATAAACTTTAAATTCAACTTCGAAAAATTACCATTCGACAAGTACAATTGAATGAGTAAATGGAGCTGTCATTGCTTGGAATTTGACATTCCACGGGAGACCTGATACCACAACTGTAACACAATGGGGTTATTGTGTTGACAGGTGAGGCAATGGAATTGAATACATACAATGCACCTCATTGATATATCAAGAACAGTCAACAAGCAGCTTTGTGTTATAGGCGTAGAAAAATGATATTCTACCCCAATAGTTTGTTAGGTACAATATTTCTCCTTAGAGTGTGAAGATATACGCAAAATATGCACAAAGCATTCATAACCTCTTAACTTGAAGATGATCACTTATAATCAGAAGGCATTTTCAATTCTGACATCCAAAATGTCGCAAGTTGTCTCACACTATTTCATCATTTGTGAATAGTCTTTGATTCAACTTCTGTTATTTGATTTCCTTCGATAAGTTTTTGATTATGTAAATTTTTTTGAATCAACAATTCCAATTATTCATTTCAGATTTTTTTTAAATTTTGGAATTTTCATTGTTTCATGTTCTCAATAATCAATTGGAATTCTTCATTTGTTGGTAGTTTGATATACTATTATTTATCCACTTTCTATATTCCATTTATTTTCATATTCATTTATTCACCAACACAGAATGTCCGTCAAAGAATAAAACAATCGAAAATGGTTCCACTGGATGGTGAGGTAAATTACTTTTTCCCACGACCACTTAGCAAAGTAACACATATATCACTACGTACTCCCATGGAAAGTCACCTTTATTTTCACTTGTGCGGAAAGTAACTTCCCCTAATGACTGTCAATATGTCGCCATAACCGTGAATCCTCTAAGTTTTACAAATGTAATTATCAATCTATTTTCCCTATTAATATCATTCACATGAAAACTGGACTGAGAACTTATTCTTTATAAAATATAAAGAAAAGAAAAAAATTTTGACGCCGAAAATCGAACCCACAGCTTCGCGGTTATTCTGCCAAATACTCTACTAACTCAGCTTATTCAGATTTGAATCAACGTTATCAGTGATATGTACTTATATAAGTAGAAATGAGACGTAATTTTAGTCAGGACACTCAAAATTAACGATCTGATATTAACATACTGTTCAATGATAGGTTGTCATAGGAAAAATAGTTAATTATTTTTACGAAAGTAACTTTTTTCACAAGGAAATATTGTAGCACGAGTGCGGCAATCCCACTTTACCGCACGCCTCCGGAAAGTGTCACTTTCCTCACGGGAAATCACTGAGAAAAGGGCTATCCACCATTAGATCGTAAAAAAATATTGTGTGAATTTTTACAGGGAATGAAATGTTTTTTTTTCCAAGATGTTTTTTCTTCTGTTCTTTCCCCAACAGATCAATCTCTCTTTCAAAGATGATATATTGAAATTATTGAGGTAGTTGTTCGCCTGATCTCAAAAACATCTGTGTTCTCGGACTATGTGAAATGCGAGAACATTTTTCCACATTGGGAATCAGTCACTCGGGTGAAAAATAACGGAATCATTATTACACCACCTCGCCACGGTCCAACAAAATAAATATAATAAAACGATAACTCCCCCTAATAAGCTGGCAAGCGACGACAGCAAGCTCATAAGAGGATTGATAGTTCTGCTGGTAGTTTCGGAAAAGTTCACTGGAAATGTCTCTGAAGCCTGAACTTTTCGCGAAAGTTTGTTATCCGGATTCATCGGGGGATCGAGTTCAATTAGAATGCGCTTTGCGTCCAGAAAGCACCTTGTGGCTAATGAAGCGTTGTGAGGGAAGAATCCTGATAATAACGGTAATGAAACGACCTGGAAGGTTGGGTGTTGGTGCGATCTCTTGGCGATGCTTCGAATAAACTTCGAGTAGTGGTTAGTTTCTGCATCTTGAACTGTTGAGAACGCTCGATCGTCTTTTGTTGGAGAAAAGCGGGTTTATCTACAGTTATCGATACGATTTTTGGATGCAACAGTGTGTAAAAAAATTCAACTCTTCATTTCGTTATCAAAAAAGTGATTTTGAAAATGTAAACTCAGAATATTTCATGTGCCTCATGCCAGCAATCAAAGCAGATATTTATGAGGCTGGATGTGAAAAAATATGAGTGAAATCACCATGAGCAGCTAATATTTATTGCAATTTCGCAGTTATCATCTATCACATTTATGGTGATGGTGAATGCGGTTCAATATATGGCTTGTGAAACATGTGAACATTTCCTGATTATACTTTTTCCGAAGCTTCATGGGTAGCATAGAATATGAACATGAAGTCCAAACACGGCAAATTCCCTTCATTCCGAAGCCGTGCTCTCGACTGCGTTTAACACAATACCACACCCGTTAAATTATATGGATATGGAATTCGAGGTGATATCCACATATGGTTTTCATCATATCTCAAGAGAAGCACTAAGCCAATAAAGAAACCCACAAAAGAAACAAGTCCCAGTTAATTTCCGATCGAAATCGGATTACCCGAGGGATCGGACCTGGGACTAACTTTATTCACACAATAAATTAATGGATTACCTATGGCACTTCCAAATGCATTTACATGTCAGTATGCAGATGACTCGAGAGCCACAAATTTCTTGATTCAAAATATTAGTATTGCCATCCAAAGAGGTAATGCCTCATCGTTTTTTGGAACCATACCATCTTCTGAGAGTTTTGACGAAATTTTAATGAATCCCCATTCTTTTGTCAAAGACATTTTCGGTAGACACTACTATCTCAAAATTTGAAGACCATCATGAAGAGATCCCAAAAGTTATTACTCAGGTATATCTTATTCAAAGGGAGTCATACAGGACCCGGTTTTATCGACATCTCCAGGACTCAGGAATTTTGTTCAATTGCCATCAAATGAAACTGTCCGCTCAGAATAAAAAGCAGCAACCAACCCAACTCGGAGAGATTTGATACTACCAGACGAGGAATCATCGGACTGAATGGATTGCTGCATTTTGACAACACCTGTTAGATCATTAGTGTTATTCAGTGTCTTTCAGACACCAGATGGTTGCTGGAATATCTGATAAAGACTTTCACAAAGGGATTCAAATACCAGCAGATCCAGTATAAAAGGTGCTCTGATCGAAGCGTTTGCAGAGGTGAGAAAAGGATTATGGTCGGAAGATTTTCCAAGGAGAGTGGTCAAAATAGGTTTTATGAAACGTCAGTTCCAAACATTCGAATTTTTACGAAACCTGTTGGATGGCCTACATGAAGATGTAAACCAAATAACAGAAAAACCCGAACCAAGCTCAACCGGAATCTTCGGAGAATTGAATGATAGCGAAAAAGCGCAAGAGTCATGGTCGAGGTACACAAGTTATGATGATTCCAAGATGGTTGAAAACTTTGTCGGTCAACTGAAATCGACCATAACATGCACGTATTGTGGCAATTTTTCCGTAATCTTAAAACCATTTTGGGATATTTCTCTACCTATCCCAGAAGGAACTGACTTTCTCCAATTGTATCATTGTTTGAATCCATTCACAAATGAAGAAATAATGGATGGTGATCAGCAACCAACGTGCTTCAAATGTAAGGAAAGAAGAAAATGCTTGAAATTTTTATCAATACATGAATTTTCCCGAGTATTGGTGATGCATCCTAAGCTATTTTCTACAAGAAAAAAGTTCAGAGAGAAATTATTTGTCACCGTTGATTTTCCCGTAGAAGGTCTGGACATGAATAATTATGCGGCAGCCAATGTAGCTCCTGGTATCAAGAATCTCTACGCACTTTTAATCACAGCGGGACTGCACAGCTTACTGCCGACACCCTTATTCTGGAACATTGCAAAGTACAACGATGCCCACGTGTCACCAACTTCTACAAAATCTCTCATAAATGGCGAGGCGTTCTATTCTATGAACAGGATGGAACAAAACTTTCCATTTGACACTGTTTTATATTTTATTTATTAATTTACCTTTCATTCATTCATTTATTTGTTTAATCTTTCATATTTCTTGTTACGATTTATACAACAAATAACAAATATATTTCTTGGCGCATAAACTGTTAGAAAACATTTCATTCAATCCAAAGTAACAAGATATGGAAGTTTGGGGATTTATAAAATCTACAAACACTCAATGTACCCATTTATTATTCAAAATACCCGAGTTCCTATAATATAGAAGTACCATAACATACTGAAACCCTGTGTTAGTTTAGGCCCAGGACTCATGACTCATGAACTCTTCACTCCGGGAGTTAAGGTTCTGAAAATTTAATTCTATCATACCATTTGAACTGAAAACAATGATAATGTACTGTACTGTATGGCTTCAAACCGATTCCTGATAAATTTTGGCTCTCATATTTAATTTATTTAGAGGATCTGAAAGGCCTATAGTGTCAACTGATTCGGTTTCAGGAAACATCATTCTGTTGAAAAGCGGAAGTCGTAATTGAGCTATTTTTCATTTTTTCATTAGGCGAACCCACTAATCTGGATTGTCGCCTAGAGAGGTATTAAATTCGTTGAGCTCCAAATTGCTCTGCAGGAAACTTTTCTCGGCTTTCCCAGCCGGAATTGTTCAAATGTCAACCGAGAATATTGATTGTGTCTTAATATAACCCTCGAAAACATCAGTAACCCTATCACGTTATTGACAATATGTGATGAAATTAATCGAAGATATATTTTATTTCTGTCAGAAAATTATTACAAGAAACTTTCATTTAAATGTAACAGTGTATTCGATGAATTGGTATGGTATATTGAATAAACATTATATGTATTATGTGCTGGTCATTTCATGCGCGTTTTGTTAATGTTTTGCCTTTGGTATATTCATTAGGTTAATAATTAGTATCCGCTGTACTCAATAGCAAAAAATTATCTTAGAGCAAACAGAGCCAAAGGCTCGTCACTCTTTCCACAAAATAACGGAGGAGCTGCAAGTGATATATTTTGAGTCAGTTCATTGAACTACCGATAAGACATATTAAACTATATAAACTATCTGCCAGTAGTTGATCGACTAACACCTAATAGAAAACAACTACTTCCCAAG
The DNA here is from genome assembly GCA_032362365.1 of Zygogramma bicolorata. NCBI lineage: Eukaryota > Metazoa > Arthropoda > Insecta > Coleoptera > Chrysomelidae > Zygogramma > Zygogramma bicolorata. Next base: position 98,419 of record JAVJAQ010001170.1, on the reverse strand, counting down.
CCGCTGAAATGAAACCGACAGGTGCCAGTGCAGGATTCTTCTCAAAAACAATTCCTGCATGTCTTTTTCGAGACTCAATTGCCGACATCAATTCAAATTACTGTAAGTACTGGTAGGTGGAGATTTCAACATAGATTACTCAAAAGATAACTCTGGAGTCACTGAAGAGCTCAGAAGCTTATTGAACTCTTTCAATTTAACTATGCATGTTGATTTGAATACCAGGGTCTCACAATACTCCTCAACTTGCATAGACTATATCTGTAGTGATCTCAATGTTGAAAATGTCATATGTTCTGTGTCTTGTTCGGGTATATCAGATCATGACGTCATTGAATGTAGCATTCTTTTTGAGAAGGTTACAAAAAATTAATGCAAATTCGGAAGACTTTACAGTAGTGCAAACTATGATAGGTTTTATCAAAACTGTAATAATCTTGACTGGAAACGTCTTTTGCGCACGAAAGAACCCTTCCTTGAATTTTATAATCAACAGAAGTATTCAATGTATCTTTTCCGCTTCAAAAAATAAAAATAAAGCATAAGGAGCCTTGGGTGACACCAGGAATCAAAGTATCTTCGAGAAATATGCGCTCCTTACAATACATAAGGAAATTTACAAACAATCCAGGCATACATGACTATTTTCGTAGATACCGAAGTACTTATAGAAAAATTCTCAGTTCAGCGAAGGAAAATTACTTTAGGAACAGAATTGACTCATCATCTAATAAAATGAAGGAAACATGGTCTATTATGAACGACCTACGTGGCAATACTAAAAAGAAAGGAAACTCTGAGATTACAATTAGTGCGGATGAAATCAATAATTTTTATTGTACAATTGCTAAAAAACTCAGCAGTAACATTTCTGTGCCATATGACCCATTAGTTCACCTTCAAAACTACTACATAAACGAAACTTTCATAATGCATAATATCAATTCTAAAGAACTTATAGAAGTCACCAAAGACATAAAAAATAAAAAAGCAACAGGTTACGATGACATTTCAATCAAAATTATCGAAAATCTTCCAATAGAGGCACTTGAAACTCTTGTTTCAGTAATAAATCACTCATTTCGTAGTGGTGTGTTTCCGTCGTTTTTGAAATTATCTGTTGTTATTCCTTTGCACAAGGGCGGCGATTTTGAAGACCCCTCAAACTTCAGGCCAATTGCTCTGGTACCTACACTTGCAAAAATAATTGAAAAACTCGTCAAAAACAGCTTCATTAAGTTTCTTGTCACCAACAAGGTAATAAATGAAAATCAGTTTGGATTCCAAAATAATAAAAACACTCACGACGCAATTTTCTCTTTCCTTTATGAAGTATACTCAAACATCAATCAATCGCAGTCTTCTGCGATTTGACAAAGGCGTTTGACTGTGTGGACCACAAAATACTTTTGCAAAAGCTGCTTCGATATGGTTGCAGAGAAAAAAGCTATGAGTGGTTTGAGTCATATTTAACGGGAAGAAGTCAGATGGTGAGGACAAATCCTCTTTCTTGTATATGTGAATGACTTGATAAATGTTGGCATATCGGGTAAAATCACTCTTTTTGCGGACGATACCACAATTTTGTGGCATAGTAAATCGGCATGTAGCCTGCACGAGATGATATCTAGAGATATAAAAATCATTAAATCCTGGTGTGATTCAAACCTTCTAACATTTAATATAAAAAAAAACGAATATCATTCCATTCAAATGCTTACTAGACGATTTGCCTATGCAAAATGAAACTATTGTTACTAAAGATTGTACTAAGTTTTTAGGACTGCATATCGACAAAGATCTGAAATTTGAAAATCACATCAAATTTCTGAAAGGCAAGGTATCTACGGGATGCTATGCATTGAGAATCATTTCCAGAGAACTCGGAACTCCAATAGCAAAAACGGCATACCATGCTCTCGTAGAGTCACAATTGAGGTATGGCATTCCTTTTTGGGGGTTATGTAGCTCTGGTTTATTACAATCAGTTTTGAAACTACAAAAAAGAGCTATCAGATATATGTATAAGATCAAACCACGCGACCCATGTAAACAGATATTCAAAGATAGGAAAATTTTGACAGTTATAGCTCTTTTTATCTTAGAAACTGTTTGTCTTGTGGAAAAACATATATTAAGATTTGAGAACACCCCTTCTTATTACAGCACTCGTCTGAGCAGAAAAAATTGTTTAAAACTGCCCCTGCCCTCCTCTGAACTGATCAAAGATTCATTTTTTTATAATGGGTTGAAAATGTATAATCACTCACCAGAAAATATCAAGGAAACAAATCAGATCATTGACTACTTCAGAAAAAATATAAAACATTTATTGATGAGCAGACCCTATTATAGTTTGCATGAATTTTACGAGGATCGCTTCTGAAGTGAAGTATTTTATCTTGTATATATTTTATGTTGTATATATGTTATTTTGTATATATGTTTATAAAGCCAATTTTAAAGTGTTCGTGTATGGAACCTGTATACCACGTATATGTGTTTATAAAAGATGTCTGTGTTTTATATATACATGTATAATTTGATGCTTTGTCAACAAGATTCAATCTTCAGACAATAAAGTATATTTATTATTATTGTTATTAATAATTATTGGGATGGGCACACTTGTAGACCGGTTTCTGGCTTATTGGTCTCTTGTCAGTGCAAAGCAGTTGCCATTAACGTTCCGAAATATGTTTTTGTCCCACAACCATGAGTTGTTTTCCTGCACAGGTATCATATATCTGAAATGCCGAAGGTGAGAACGAGCTGAATATACCTTCGTCGCACTATCTGCTGATTCATACAGAGAGGTCAGTAGTTTGTCAAACAATAATGTTAGGCGCGATTAAAAGCAGTGATCTAGATCATTTTGTAAGCATTGTCTTATAAACTGATGGGACCATATCTTTTCAAGACTGTTTTCTTTGTAGCCAGTTTCTGGAGATGAATGAAGTTCTGCTTGTTATTCGAGTCTCGAAAATATTCAATAAAAGCGAAAACACGAGTTATGTTGATTTTGAACACCAGAATTATTGAGAATTCGATTCAAGATATTATTGATTACCTGATTCTGAATTCTGAATTTATAACCATACTATTGTTTGCCAAATACCTACTTCACTGATAAAAACAAGTTTCACAGTTTCTGAAAAGTTTAGGAGAATCTCCAAAATCATTTCAATGTCAAGTTGATATCTCATCAGGCCAATATTACGTCAATAAACTACAATTATTGTTCTCATGTCATAGCGATATGTGGGTATTCCCGGCGATTTGATTATTCTTGGTTACCAGCCTCCTCCCATCTTTCGTACCCGAGGAAGCGAATCTTGCAAATCCAGTGACCTCAACCATTGCTTATAGATGAATGGAATGGTATTATCAAGGATTTGATACAACGAATGGATGGCATTTGTGAGTTCGTTTCCAAATAATGTCTTTTCTTAAAATTCCTAAAGCCGAAAGATGGCAAAAATTTTCATCAGTATCGTATTCATCAATAATCTGATGATTATTTTGAAGCTTGAACTATATTAATTTTTGTCAACATTTTGTCAACATTAGCTTTGTGTCTCATGTCAGTGGAGCTGACAAACAGGAATTTGTACCTATATCACCTTCCAGAAACTTTGTCGTAATGCTCAAAGTTTTCTCATCTGAAGGGTGAAATAGGTGCAGATTTATGTGTATCAGTTTGACTGAAATATTGAAATAAAAATTGTGAAGCTCCAAATAGAGTTGACAATAAGAGTTCATACAGGAAATGAATGTAGACATAAAAATAATCTTTGAAATATGAATCATATATGACATGGACCAAAAATCCCACTCTCGTTTCCGAATTGATTGACATCTTTTGCCATTATACAGTGCTTTTATTTTGAACTCACCTCATTTCCTCAAAGTATGAAGTGGAACGTCGATGTATTCAGGCAGTTACTAAATGTTTCGCCATTTTGTAGTAGGTGAAGATATTGACTTTATATTTTAGGATTGTATTCATCAGGAGCTTCAAAATGATATATCGCACGACCCCCTTTCCATTAATTTTTTTTTCAGATAGCGCCCAGTCGCCATTTTGAAATTTTCATTTGCTAATTTTACTCCAAAATATAGTATTTATGCATCAATTCCATTATCCCAACCCGCACAAAAAATTCAAGAGGGGGGCATTAAACGGAAAGACTGTATATAAGTAATCGAAAAAATATGTGATACAACCTACGACGTCCATGAAACAATAAGGGAACATATATTACTTGGAGACGAACTCACTATTGCCATCTATCCGTAGTATCCATGCGTATGGTTGGCTATAATTATTCTATATCTTCTTGAACAATAGTCAATCACTGACAAATGAACGGAAATATTGACATGATAATGTAGATAGCATCAAAAAAACGATTCAAAGGCATTGGCTAATTGTTCCATATCTCTTTAAACAACAATGCCTTATCTGAAGGCGGTTAAGTTTGACATCAGAAATCAGGAATAATTGTCGAATTAGTCAACATCTCGGTAGACTATTATGTTGCTGGGGATTGGTTCCTTTTGAATTGTTATATACTACCGATCCATCGGCGCCCAGAGGAAGTTATAATTGTTTACGTCTCAGAAAAGTAATGCATATGCTCAAATATTCTCCATTGACGTAATGGAAAATAATCAAGATGCATAGGATCCTGCAACGTGCCTTAATTTGAAGCTGAAAAATTGGATAACTTGACGAAGTTCAAAAAAAAACAGATTTGATGAGATCGCTCACAGAAAAGATAATGTTTGTCATATAACTTCATTACGTATTTTCATTGAGATGATCTGTATCCCACGTGAGAGTTCAAAATAGAAAAATAATTTTCAGACTCACAAGGAATATATGGCTCATTCTCTTTTATGGACTGTGGTGGATAATAAACCACTTGTTGTCAGTGGCGAGTTTGGATTTCTGATTTGTGGGGGGGCGAAGCATAAATGAAAAATATTGCCAAAAATTGTGTTCGTGGTTCGCCTCGCCAAAATAAAAAAAGAACAAAACATGAAACGAAACGAAAGTATGACTAGTCTTTTCAATGCTTTTCATTCAATCATCTGACCCTGACCAGTCTTCGAGGTTAATTCGTTTAGGTTTACTTGCAGCAAATCTATTTATTCATTAGATTTTTGATATCTTTATCAACATCTTTATGAATGTTGAGTAAAGTTGAACCATTGAAACGTTCTTCTGCCATGGTTGACCTCAAATGGGTTTTCAGACGCTTCTTTCCGCTGTTGCCGTTGATACTGGTAGAGTCGCAAATATCTGCAATAAAATCTCCATTGTGGGAAACAAACTTGGCCCAAAACAAAGTGCTTCTATTGCTGTGGAAGTCAAATCTGGTTTATTCTCCCATTTTTTTTGACACATCATTATTTCTGCTCTCAATTCTTGTTCTGATATATCAATGTCTGCTTCATAAACCAAACAAGCCTTGATAATTGTTGCTGTGGTATAAATTTGAGAATTTTTTGGGATGAGACCTTCGATAGGTAATATTTCAGTTAATCTGTTATTGAATCAAGAATCAAGCTGGACCATAAAGTGATCAATATAAGGTATAAATACTGTACGTTCATAATATTCTTCAGACGAACTTGATTCAATGTTTTCTCTTCAAGTTTATCGTCCACAGATTCAGATATCCGGATATTTATATTTTTCACTGGCAGTTAAATATTTCGGAATTACATAGCCAATATCGGAATCAAGTTGGTTACGAATTTCGCCATCCTTTCCTGTCTCATTATTTAAACTAATCGGGGTATTTTCCACTGATATAGATAGTTCATCGTGTTCTTGATCAGTTTTCGCAATTTTTCGTACCAAAAAACGTCACTTGCTCTCTTCATCACGACTCATGTGTAAATACAAATAATGCAGATTAAAACTAACTCAAAAACTGTTTTAGTCCGCAACAGCAGCGAACTGATTGAACTGAATACTGACTTCAACCCGAACACGATTCGTGGCAGCCACGTGACATTATCACCGATTACCTATTACCGATTACAAAGGAACATGTTGGGATGAAAATACGACCAATAATATGCTTTTCCACTGGTCATGTAGGTATATGCCGCAAATGGGACTAACGGTCCCAACCAACGGGTTTCTCATCAAATTATATATTCATACATATATACATACGTGTAGGAAGAAAAAATCGTATATTAATAAATTATCAGTAGATTTCATTAAGGATCAATTCAGAGTGGATAGATGGAGATTTTCGTGTTTTCTTCGAGCTACATAAGCTGCTTTGGGGAAGAGGGGCGGGCTCCTTTGTCCCACCCTTAGACACACCACTGCTTGTAGTGGAGAGCGATGCATCCGACTTTGCAATCGCAGCAATATTTAGTCGAATGGGAAGTCCAGTAGCATATTCTTGAACACTTTCGGAATGCAACAGATATTCTTCAGAGGCATTCTCTGATGGAAAGATAATTCATTCGTTTCAAGAAATAGAAATAATATGCCATATTCTTTGTAGGACGTCAAGAATGTGATTTCTGCTTGTCCTGTTTGTGCATCATTGGAAAAAAAAACTCAACACCAAGCCAAATACTACTTAAGAAACCAAAACTAGACATAATCAGGAAACGACAAATAACTGGTGAAAAGAGCAATGAAATAAGTGCAACATTCAAATATTTTGAGTGAATTGTGTCTGAAATGACATAAGGTGACGGATTGATTATCGCATCTCAAGAACTTTGCCGAAACTATGCTAATCTGATTCATACCACCAGGGACTGTACATATCTTCTTCATCAAATTTGAATCCCCTCTCGCATACATTTTGCGGATTATTTCCTTCATTGAAATAATACGAATCGGATATAGCAACGTTTTCTGAAAGAATCACGAATTCCCGTATTTGAAGTGGAATATTAACTCATATATGCACCACAGTCATAACTATATCATCTAAATTTCTCAGATCAGAGGCTATCGACACTAAGTTGTTGCCATCGAATATGAACGTCTTCATAACGATCGTGCTACATGAATAACTGACATGTCTTGGTGAAAACATCAATGAAAATGGCAAATGAATTCATCATTTCCGGCAGACTCCGCAAACCTTTCATATCTGGGCAGTCGTATAGAAAAAGCATTTACCTCACTGATGTCCCTTTTTCCGTTATTCATTTCATATTCCATTTTTTGTTCGTTTTCACGCAGAGATGAATCCCTTATCTGGAATTATTATGAATTATGAACGAAACGAGCACGATCTTGCTTGGATGTGTGTGCACCTAACCTTCCCTCAATAGAATTTTAATAATTCCGTTCGTTCCAGTAGGAGGCATGTTTACACGCAAGACCGTGAAGAAATAAGGAGGATCTGGAACTGGTACATATTGCACATGGAATGGGAATGAAAATATGGGGTGTGTACAAGGTGAATGAGATGGAGTGAAGTAGAGCAGAGACTGGCATTGGGAAAATGAAGCGGTGATCTGCGTCTCTGGGGATTTGTGTTATGGCAAAGGAGTCGTACATAGGGATAATTATAATGGCGTGGATTGTTCGTTGCTTTTCTTCTCTCCATTTATCATCATATTATTGCACAAGGCGATATCCTCGTGATCAACACTCTTCGTTGGGTGTGAACCTTTCAAGTTCGGAGAAATAAAGAAAATTGATATCTTCGAAGGAAACTGTCGATATTCTGGCAAATATTCCGTTGATAGGTCGTCATCTGGCACCTGTTCTCTTCTTCTCTTGTTTTTATAAAAAAACAATTCTCGTAACGCATCATGCAAACTACCTCCTTCTCAAGCTCAATATTATTCTTCCAATATCGACATTGAATAATGTATTTTTTTTATTCAGATTCACACGAAAGGGAAGCCCTGTAATATTCAAAGAACACCGCGTGAATCAAGGGACAGGAAATACGGATTAACATTTACTTTGAATTCCTGAAGTTTGTAAGCCTCAGGAAAAACCTCTTTTGGCGAGGAGTTCCAAAGCTCAGCTGTTCTATTGACAAAAGACCCCTGTGCAAGAGAGGTTTGACAGGTTCCCAAATTCACAATAAAGGGGTGCGAGTTCTGTACTCGTCGAGTCATCCTTGTAGATGTTGCCAAGGGGGGAACGATTGGTAACAATTCGGAAGAGCATCGAACGTGAAAGTATCTATAGAAGAGAGACAAGTCTCCGACCCTTCTACGATGTTCCAATGAAGTGAGCGAGTCTGTGAGCAAAAAATCACCAACAAGACGAATTGCCTTTCTCTGAATAGAAGCGAGAAGCCTCAATGAATGTTTTGGTGCCGAACTCCACACATGAGAACTGTATTCCATGACAGGTCGTATCTGAGCCTTGTAGATCATTAGGAGCTGACGAGAGGTGATGAGAAATGATCACCGATCGTAATTCCTAGCATCGGGATACTTGATTTTGTAGGAACAGTTACTCCTGACATCTGAATATTTGATGATGCAAGATCGGCTTTTCTTGAGAAGAGACATGCCTGGGTTTTCGTAGCATAAAATTCCACCAAGTTCATGTTACCCCATTCTATTATTTTTGCCACGTCGTCGTCAATTTTATTGACGTGAATGTTCCTTTCAATTTTTGTTTCTTGAGCTGGTATGGGGACTCTGGAAGATAAATTGGTATGAAGAGTACTGTCGTCCGCAAAACTATGTATTGGACAAGATGTTTTCTCGAGCAAATTATTGATATGAAGCAAAAACAAAGTGGGCGCCAGAACTGAACCCTGTGGAACACCTGCATTTATTGGGAGAACTTCAGATGATACTCCATCAACAACTACATACAGAGACCTATCAGACAAGAAACTCTTCAACAAAGCACACAACTGAGGAGGCAAACCATAAGACGGCAACTTAGAAAGGAGACCCCGATGCATGTGCTGCACATGTGAGGAGTATATATTGGAGTTCTGAAATTGTCCGTTTCCGTTAACCAGCTGACGAACGTCAACCCTCAGAAGTCGAAACTTGTGCGAGCAATGGATCAACGAGGCCTCACCTTTCAACGTGCGATTACCCAGCACGGTGGCCCGGCGGGGAATCGAACCCCAATCTTCCGCTTGAAAGGCGAATGTGCTAACCGCTACACTACCGAGAACCACAAGTAATTGTTCGTTCGTTTCCGTTAACCAGCTGACGAACGTCAACCCTCAGAAGTCGAAACTTGTGCGAGCAATGGATCAACGAGGCCTTACCTTTTAACGTGCGATTACCCAGCACGGTGGCCCGGCGAGGATTCGAACCCCGGCCTTCCGCTTGATAGGCAGATATGCTAACCACTACACTACCGAGACCACCAATACAATTAATGATATCGATACAGGGTAAAATAAGGGAAGTCCGATTTTTACTGAAAGCTTATCAATATATCGAGTTGACGTCGATATTATTGACAAAGATAAGAGGTATATACTGTCATATAAACGTTATACGTTGTTATTATTTCTTGAAATACATCATATTTACTCTGAGTTGTTTCGGTGAGTTTTTTTATTCTAGAGATGGGATCTGATATGACATTTCCATTTATAACACCGTTTTTCTTCGGATGTTATACAATGTGCCGCTAATCTCATCCATGCGTTCAAACCGTAAGATTTCTCACAATTCAGATTTGTTGAATATTGATTATACTCGAATACGAAGATTAACAGCTTATATCATACACCTTCAGATATTGTTCAGGAAGAATCAGATGTTTGTAATGATTTGCCAACAAGTACAAATAGAGGAAAATATGAAATATAGCAATATGGTGACATACAAGTATGTATTATATTCTTTGACTTCGAACACTTGAAAGAAACGCATCCGTAGAAAAAGTACAATGTACAAATAGTAAAAAATTACATATTTCTCTTTTACTTGTTTGCGGCACTCGTCTGAGCTCGTAAGTTTGTCGTTTTACTGACTTATTATACAATAAATGATTTCTGCCTTTATGTTTTCTTCTTCCTTATGACTAGAGGAGACAGAGTTTTATGTTTTCTGACTACACAATTGAAACTGATTCTATACAGATCAATTTCATTGAGCCGTTCAAGACTGCCGTTTTTTGCCATATATTGCATCAATAATATTTTCCCAATGATATAGCTTGATGGGGACAAAAAGAAACGTATCCAATTCATTTCGAAATATTTGCGGTCATATACCTCGGGAAGACAGTCCTCGAAAATGTATACTCCACAACTTGAGCAAATTGTTAACACACAAATTCTCACAACTGAAGAATGAGAAAAATATATTCCTCTGTCCTATCATGATGGAACTAGTTAAATTGAAATGATGGAAGATATTTCAAAAAAACAACAATCATAAAATATAGAGTAATTTGCAAAAAAATCATTCGGGAGATACTTGTTTCTAAGCGAAACAAACTACTCTATCTGTGTTGTTCTGAAAAAATTTCTATGTGAGAAGCTGTTTTAGATAGAATTTTTCCTCCATTTCATGGATGATTTGAACGTCATATCAACAGAGGGTGTTTGCTAAATATTTGACATTACTTCTTTCATACACGTTTCGTTTTTTTTTCGCATCAACTTGAAGAAAAGGAAACAAACACATTGATACATTTTCAATAAATTTTTCGTTCAGATACGATTAATGCACCATAATATGAAATTCACTTCGGAAACATTAGAGAACGTCGAATGATTAAGGCCGTCTGATTCCGACAAATTGACTAATGCGGCGGTTGATTTTAGAAATATCATCAACTGTTTCACATACGATATATCCATCACGATCGACCCAATAAGCGAGGTGTTTACACCTTTTTTGTGGATCTGTAAATTCATCCAATCATTCACCCCCACTCCATCCATCTATCTGAGGAATCGTGATTAATTTTTTGATGGGAACAGTGCATGTCGAAAATTCTTTTTCGATGGAGGAGTTCCCTACCTGAAAAAATTTGAATTGAATACGAAATCCCATCTCCTTCCCTTTGTACGAGCGATGTTTGCTGTATATAACGAGGGTTCGCCTTCCGTGGAAACCTGAAGATGAAAGAGTATGTTTTATCGATTCTTTACAATTCTCTTAATGGAATTGACTCGCAATTTGAAAAACCCTCTGCCATTCGAAATCATTCTGAATTACTTTGTCCAGTAGAATACGTGATCATGCAATTCAATGGCGAATATCTGCATTACAATATCATAATCATAATGGATATCTAGCAATAAATGAATTGATGTTCCATCGTCTGATTTCGAGATTGGACTTTTTGTATTCGACGTACATCCATACTATTCAAACAGGGGCTGTATACCACATCACAATGACTGAAATGTGAGAGCTCCAAGGAATCAATCACATAGCATTTTTTTCACTTCCATTGACAGAAACTGTGAATAAATAAGTTCAAGAGAGGAGTAAGTATTTCTCAATTCATTGGTAACATGGTCTTTGAAACTTAAAGAGGTATCATTTGATAATCCTAGATTCTTAAGAGAATGTTTGCATCTTCGATTTTCGAAACAATATTATGATTTAGGAAATTGAAAGACTTTTCTTTGCTGAATATCATAGCAACAAATTTGAGTAGATTTATTTTCAGAGCATGATCAGTTGAAACTTTATGTAGGGAAGACAGGTCATTGTTGATAGAGTCTATTGCTAACTAGTGATGTGTTGTGACAGGATTTTTGAGGAACTGTGACTAACCGTGACTGCTTCGGTATAGTCACAGCTCAAAATCACTGTGACTTCCGGAGTAGTGACTGATGCCATCATCAGTGTGAGGGCGATCGGTACAAGAGTGGGCGCCGGGAGCCTAGACGGTATCGTATGACCCACATATACAGGTCTATTCCGATGGCCTATTGTTTCTTGATTATCTCTAATTATTGTTGATAAATATTCAGGAATGGAATCAAATGGAATTATCAAAACAGATGCCTATTATAATATATTAACAAATCTATGGAATGAGAAAAATAGAACGAATCACCATAAATTCGCTATTTGTGAAGGGACAAAAATTTTATTGATCCTCGGATATAATTCATGGAATTTTGAAATCTGACAGTGTTCAAATCAGTTTTGAGTTTAATGTTATCCTAATTGAGGAAGCTATTGTGTTATTGAAGCAATTTGCGGTTTTTCCAACATATATGACAAAATGGTGGTGTGAAAAAATTAATTTTTATGAAAATTCTTCCCAATAGAAAAGGAAGGAAAGGCCAAATGTAATTTATGTAACCACGTTCTATGTTACAAAACCTCCACTAGCAATTTAAAAAGGCACATGACGAGACTGCACCTGCTGGTTAACGTAGAGATGGAAGAAAAAATGGCCCAAAACTTCAGAAAGTAACCGAATCATCCGAAATGAATCCTGGTATTTTTTTCAAATATCAAGAAAAACATTTCGTATTATTACTAATGTTTTTTTACTGTACATTGAATACTGTTTTATTTTATTTACTTTCCGAATTTATGAGTATACTTCATTTTCACAGTCGAAAAAACCTTTTTTTTTCGAAATATAATTTCAATTAAAATTTAATGAAAGTCGCCTATGTCACGGATAGCCTGGGGCATGAATATACGAGCAACTGTGATTAGTGACTCATGATGCTTGGAACTGGTAATCAATCGTTCCTACTCCGACTCTGACAAATAATACGAATACAATCACAAACATCATGTACAAGTTCGTCCGAGTTCCGAGTCGTTTCGGGGTCGGAAACTTGGAAAAGATCTTACTCGGAACTGCGACTGAAAATCACTGCTACTTCTTGTTATTCGGAACTGTTCACTCCGTGACGGGCCTGTCACAGTGACAAAATCACAGGTCCTCAAAACAACACATCTTCATTGCTTTAAACTTGAACTTTAAATCTGGAAATTTGTAGGCGAAATACACTGTGATAATCGCAGTAGTTCAAAGCATCGATAAGATTTGTCTGAATTATCAGTGTTCTAATTCATCAGAACACATTCTTACTGCCGATGGAGATCACACAGTAGAATGGAATGACACAAAAATAATGACAAGAAAAGAGCAATGACAGAAAACGAAAATTAAAGGAATCTGCTTTCATCATGCTGTCTGGTGAAGAATGCATATCTATAAGATCGCTTGATATGGATAGCGGATGGCTCCACTTTCTGAAGGACAATATATATATATATATATATATATATATATATATATATATATATATATATATATATATATATATATATATATATATATATATATATATATATATATATATATATATATATATATATATATATATATATATATATATATATATATATATATATATATATATATATATATATATATATATATATATATATATATATATATATATATATATATATATTAGTTCTTATTATTTTTATGATAGGCAAGATTTGAGTTATATGGGAAGTTGCTGACTAATTGGACTCGTTCTATCCAGAAAGAACTGTTTTTCAATAGACGCAGCAACTTTTCGGGTTAGATTGAAAATCTGCCTTCTACACTTGTATAGATTCAAATATCAGTCCTTATTTTTTCAGATTGTGCTAGGTTACAACACCCAGAAAAGTACGGAACAAATATCGATCCATCACAAAATGATGACGTTCAAACAGTACTTATCGTTGGTAACGTTGGTTTCGGAATCAAATCCATTTCCGTTTACAAAACTTCCTCACAAATATTTCTCTTTTCAATTCTTTTCGGAAATCTATCGAAGACGTAACATTTGACTTATGATTTTGTATTCCAAGAGGAGTAGCCAGGTGTGACTTATATCAACTAAACTGAGTTGCTGCTATTAAAACGTGTTCCATTCAGAAGGAACTGTTTTTCGATTGACGCAGAAACTTTTCAGGAAACCCAAAAAAATACGAAGAATGTACTTTCATTGCCCAACCAACATTTGATACGGGAATGTTTGTGATGAATTAATTTCGAAGTTATAACGGAAGCTCGTGACACGCAAATGCAAAAGAATGATACAATCAGTCACATTTTCATAATGTTCAATGCAGTACTTATCGAGCATTGGAAACTCTATAATTATTTCCATTGTTAATTCACAATAACTTTTTTCCCTTTCATACGCTACTGCACAGTGCCATCGGAGAACATGGAGAAATATTCGTTCAAGTTGAAACACGTCAAGCGTTCAGTTATGCCTTTGTTTGTCGTTTTAGTTATACGGAGTGAGTTGAACTGGGGAAATGAACTCGTTTCAGAATTGTTGGAGAAAACAACCAAATTTGGCATCTCTTCGATACAAAAAGGCACAGTTCACTTCAAACGATGGAAGACAAAGTAGTTAAAAATACAAACAACTGACACAATCCGTAACCCGAAGGGTTGGTCGTTTATTAAATGGTTTGTGATTGAATGGGGGATCATTAGAAAAACTGATTTGAAACTACATTCATCGAAAACTCAGAACGGGAAACTCAAGAATTTCGAATATATTCACTTATGACTGAGATGATTTCAACTGTCTGTAGACATGTGGAGAAACGTTCAAATTGCCATATAGAAGTTAATGTAAGCATCGGCTTGATAATCAAATTGTTTTTTCATTCTTCTCGACCAACCGGTTTGTTGTACCTAATAATTTTTGTTTGGAGAATAATGATATCTAGAATCTGAAAATGGATTTCGACTGATGAAGCTCAGATTTTTCTGTATGGTGAAAATCATTCATGTTAAATACTACTAGAAAGTAGAGTATATGTTCGAGTTCACCCACACCAGGTTTTACTTTTGCTAAGAACTTTTTCTGCTATAATATGAATACAATAATAGGCTTGAATCAGAATATAATGACTAGTACGTCAGTGACTGACCCATTTATGTTCAATTCCAGGAAATATTTTGCAGAGAGTAATCGTCTTCTGAAAACTTTTTCTCGAGAAGTTTCATTGAAAGTAATCAGTTTCTGTTGATATTCACATCGAAACCATTGATCTTTTGAAACATTCAATTCTCCATAATATACAGTGTCACACATAAAGTTCGCGACATATGGAAGTTTTTTTATTAATAGATATAAT
This sequence comes from Zygogramma bicolorata, assembly GCA_032362365.1. Classification (NCBI taxonomy): domain Eukaryota; kingdom Metazoa; phylum Arthropoda; class Insecta; order Coleoptera; family Chrysomelidae; genus Zygogramma; species Zygogramma bicolorata. Next base: position 83,338 of record JAVJAQ010001170.1, on the reverse strand, counting down.
GAAAATTTGGCTTGGCAGTTAGTTTGTGCTTGAAAAATTAGTAAAAAACAGCCTCTCTCCTTTTGTCATGTGATACTCTAAACCTGTCAAATTTGACATTTTTATTGAAAATCCTCAAAAAATCAGTTTTTTTGGAATTTCGAAAAATGCCAAAGAGAAAAAGTGCTTAGTTTCCAATTTTATACCTTTGCTCGAAATTTGGACTCTTTACTGTCACTTCGACTTTTTTCCAATTTTTTTAATTTTTCGAATCTTTCGCTCTATCGATTCGAACGAAACATGATTCAAATTTCATAATTTTGATGAATACGAGACTTCAATGTCATATCTTGCCCAGAAAATACCCGCATTGGCCTGTTACCAGAAAAAAAAATGAATACACCTCCAGAAATTCGTCTTTGTTGTTGCAAAGTTCATCTAGTTTTTTCATTTCATTGTTAAACTGATTCGGTTTTTCAATGTATGGACGTTAATATGTCAGTAATCGAATGAACGAATTCCTCTTCATTCTTATTACACTCGTATTTCTTTTTTTAATAGATTTTTATCCAGTTTGATTATTTTTCTGAACAATAATTCAGTTACAAACTAACCCGAAATATCATACTTTTCTGTAAACTAAACATTGACCTACAGTTTCAAAACTATTCAAAAGACTTTGGTTCTAGCGATTTGTACTAAACATGATATAAAATTTCGTGATTTTAAACATTACCTAATGCAACATGTCGGGAAGAAAATAGTAGGTACTGAAAATCGAAATAAAATTTTGTTTTAATGTTATTTACACACCTAATGGTGAAAATAAAAAATATAAGATTTATGAAATTACCTAATGCAACATGTCGGGAAGAAAATAGTAGGTACTGAAAATCGAAATAAAATTTTGTTTTAATGTTATTTACACACCTAATGGTGAAAATAAAAAATATAAGATTTATGAAATTAAGTCAAGAAGCGTTATTATTTGCTCGATAACTACATCTAACAGTTTACATCCAACAGTCACACTGTTGGGTGTAAACTGCATCAAAATATTTGGAACTCATCTGCAGCTAATGGGATACAAGTCTGCTAAAAAAAGGAATACGAGTGTAATAAGAATAAAGAGAAATACGTTTTTTCGATTACTGACATATTAACGTCCATACATTGAAAAACCGAATCAGTTTAACAATGAAATGAAAAAAACTAGATGAACTTTGCAACAACAAAGAATTTCTGGAGGTGTATTCATTTCTTTTTCTGGTAACAGGCCAATGCGGGTATTTTCTGGGCTAGATATGACATTGAAGTCTCGTATTCATCAAAATTATGAAATTTGAATCATGTTTCGTTCGAATCGATAGAGCGAAAGATTCGAAAAATTAAAAAAATTGGAAAAAAGTCGAAGTGACAGTAAAGAGTCCAAATTTCGAGCAAAGGTATAAAATTGGAAACTGAGTACTTTTTCTCTTTGGCATTTTTCGAAATTTCCAAAAAAAAACTGATTTTTTGAGGATTTTCGAAAAAAATGTCAAATTTGACAGGTTTAGAGTATCACATGACAAAAGGAAAGAGGCTGTTTTTCACTAATTTTTCAAGCACAAACTAACTGCCAAGCCAAATTTTCATTATATCTATTAATAAAAAAAACTTCCATATGTCGCGAACTTTATGTGTGACACTGTATATATATATATTTTTTTTTTGTTATGATATGAACTCCATCAAAAGAAAAAGAGAAATGTAAAATTGTGAGTTCGAACTATGGAGAGAGTAAATATGTTGAGTATTCTACGTTACCAACTATTTGTCGACCTCACTTCGGCTAACCAAAAGTAACCACCATAAAAATGAACATCCAATGATTTTCCATGGAAACTTCTTAGTTGTGCTGGATTTCTGAACAGGGCAAAAGACAAGGCAGGTACAACTCTACACTGAACAGACTAAAATACAAAGAAACATCACATACTAATCATACTACGGACTGACAAAAACATTTCGAAACACCTAGATCAAACCCAAGACATATAAGAAACACACTGTACTTTGAAATTCACCAACAGACTACAAAACAAAACAAGCACAATGACAGCTTGGGAAATACTGAGACAAGATATGTACTTTGAAAGGAATCTGAAAAAAATCTGGATTGAAAATTACTTTAGGAACTTTAGGAACCTTTTTCAAATAAAATTTCAATATATAAAGCTCAATTGTAATTAATATTAGGTAAAATTAGTTCATAAAGAGTGGCTTGTGGAAAAAAGAATCTTGCGAACTGAAAGTGTTGGGATGGCAACAGGGAAATCAAGAAGGACGAGAAGAGACGCGAAGGTGTGAAAATTTTTCAAGAAAATTAAAAATTGTATATATACTGAAATATCGAAATAAAGTTAAGAGTTATTACTGTAAGAAGCAGAAGTCGAAAACGTACCTGGGATAACAAGTTCAAAGTTCCTGAGATATGGTCCATAGCTGCAAAATCCAAGGTACCAATATCTGAATCATTTTCCTGCCGATTCAATCCCAAAGAAGCATTCAAATCGATGTGTTTGATGCAAGTTTCATCTTCCTGAACTTTTATTCGCCATTTTCATCACAATATAACCCCAAAAGACTAATTTTTGCGTAAAGACAATTCAAGATAGTTCGCTTACACTTTGAGTAGCTCATTTAGTTTGCACTGAGAGCGTGTTCTAGCTGCACGGAGCAGATATTTGTCAGCATTTTACGATTTTTATCATTAAATTAGATAATTATTCATAAGTTTGGATTTCTCCTAGTACAGGGACATTAAGTATAAGAAACTATATGATCAAAGTTCCATATATTGAAATTAATGAAAATATTCGACAAAGGGTATTTAATTTGAATAAATTTGGTAACATTTGGTTCTGAAAACATTTTTATTGGTTCTTTCTACAAAATACATTTTATGACATCAAGAATCTGCTCTACGATCCAGAGAAACTGCACCGCTGAGAAAGAGTTCTTCATGTTCATTGGCGTCAAAACTGAGCTAGAAAAGATGTAAATTAAAAAAAAAATACAGGTGACTGAAGTGAAATACTGGGCATATTTACTATTTTGAAAAATCATTATTACATTCAGAAAAATCAATTTTACATTTCTTTTACATTCCTTAAAAAAAAATTTTACAAACTCAGAAAAATTTTGAATCTATTTACATTGCAATTTGATATCACTTCATTATTAAAAATAAAATAAAATAGTATATTATAACAATTGGCGCTAACAACGTGTGGCACATCTGGAAAGGTCAAAACAGGAGTGAGTGTGAAAGTTACTGAGAGAAATTGAAATATGGATTTGAGAGATGGTAAGAGAGTAGGTATGGAAGAAGGTGGAGATAATAGTGATCAAGGAGTGGAGTAGCGAAAGAGAGAGAGAATCAGACTGAAAGCAGAATGGATGAAAAGTTCAAAATGCTGATGGAATTCATAGGGAGTAATATAGGAAGTATGGCAGAGAATATAGAGAAAATGTAGGAGAGAACAAAGGAGAACATGGAGAGAATGGAACAGAGTATGAAACAAAGTATGGAAGGCAGGAAAGATAAAATGGAAGAGTATATGGTAAATGGTAGATGTAAGAGTTTGAACAGAAAATTGACCAAAAAAATATACAATTCTATGAAAAAATAAATGGAGGGATAAGTAGTATTAGCAATTCAGTAGAGCAAAATAAGGAACATATAAAAGACATGAGAATAGGATTTGAAACAGCTAATGAAAGTACAATAATGGAAATTGGAAAAGTAAATAAAGAAGTAGATATGCAAGAATCAAGTTTAAATAACAAAATGTCTAGCATAGAAAATGAAATGAGAATGATAGGAGAGCAAATAATGTTGGGAAGAGATAATGGTGATAATAATAATAAAATTAAGGAGCTGGAAAATGAATTGAAATTATCAGAGGAAAGTAGGAGAAATGAAGTAGGGGAAACCAGAATAAAAACAACTTTTCAAAATTTCCAAAACAATAAAAAGTTTGATGGAAATATAAGAAAACTACAACCAATTACATTTATTAAATTATTAAAGAACGAAACCAGAAATATAGTACATAATGAGGAGTTGAAAGATTTTATGAGGGGATTTTTAATAAATCAGACATGCATATGGTTTAATAGTCAAGAAAATAATATTAACAACTTTGAAGATTTTGAAAATCTATTTTTAAAGCAATATTGGGGGGAAAATGCGCAATTAGTAGTAAGAGATCAATTACAGTTCGGAAAATTTGATGAACAAAAAAGTATAAATTATAATAATCATGCAATACAGTTATACTCAATAGCAGTATTTAAATCCTAATATGAATTGATTAAGATTAAGTGAATTTTTGAAGAGATTAGACTATCTTATAGAAATTGGGATAGAAGAAACCAAAACATTAGATATTCTAATAATGGAAATCAAAATTATAATGCTCAGAATGGAAATCAGAATAGAAGGAAATTTAATAATAATGACAGGGAACAAAACAATGATAGGTATGGTATGGAGAAGTGATGATAATAATTACCAATCAAATAGAGGAACATATAACAATAATAATAGGTACATGGGGAATAATAATAATAGAGATTAAAACAGGAATAATAATAATAAATATAACAGGGAAAACTATCAAAATAGATATTACAATCAGAACAGTAATTATAATTATAATAGAAATCAAAATCAGGATCATCAACAAAATAGAAATGAATTTAATAGGGAATATAGAAGGAATTATTCTGGACATAATGACTATAATAGAGAAGGTAGGAGACTTTCTTTTTCGGAAGTACAAAACGAAGAACGAACAAGACAGGTACATTTTCAAAGAAGAACACAGAGTACAGAAAGACAGACTACTGACGAACAAAGACCACAAATACAAAATGACTCAGGGAATACTAACTACATACAAGAGGAAAGAAATGGGGAAAATGCCACAAATTTTTTATAAATAAACCATATAGGAAGCTGGAACAACCAATTTATGAACATTCCATGGAATATATTGACCTAAATGATAATGGAAAACAAAATCAAACAAATAATTTAATAACTTTACAAGGAAAAATAGGAGATAAAATAATTAAAATTCTTATTGATACAGGTTCAGAAGCATCACTTATAAATAAAAATAATTAAGGAAATGATAATGAAATTTTGGACAAAATGGTTGAAATGCCAAAAACAAATTTAGTGGGGATAAATGGGAAGAAACTAGCAGAGTCAAATGAATTCATAAATATAAATTTGGTAATTGAGAAAAAATTAATTGAAATGCAATTATTGGTAGTACAAAATATGGACATAGATGTAATAGTGGGTACAGATCAGTTAGAGGAAAACAATGCTAAGATTGATTATGAAAAAAAAAGCTATAAAACTAATGGAAAATTGAATCGATTTTAAAGATTTGAATAATAAGGTTAATATGAATAATGAAGTTTTGTGTATTGAAAGTATGTGTGAGAAGAATGAGTGTGAAGATAATAATAATAAAAATGAAAATAAATATGAATATGAAATAATGGAAAATGATGATTTGAATAATAATGAACATAAATGTCAGATGAAATATAAATATTATGTATGGGAGTTATTGAAGAAGTATAAAAGATCAACTGTGTATGAATCCAGGATAGCAACGAAGTATGTACACAAAATAGAAGTCAGAGAAACTGAAAAGTTCAAATCAAAAAGTTATCCAATTCCATATAAACCTATATGGAGACAAAAAGTGAGAGGTGAGATAGATAAGATGATAGAGCAGGGAATAATTGAAAAATGTACCACTAATTATATCAACCCAATAGTTTTAGTAGAAAAGAAGATTGGGGAACTTAGATTATGTTTAGATGCTCGAGAACTGAATAGAATAATTTTGCCATTAACATACCAAAATATAAAAAATAAATTTTGGAAAATGTTGTTATGATATGAACTCCATCAAAAGAGAAGGAGAAATGTAAAATTGTGAGTTCGAACTATGGAGAGAGTAAATATGTTGAGTATTCTACGTTACCAACTATTTGTCGACCTCACTTCAGCTAACCAAAAGTAACCACCATAAAAATGAACATCCAATGAGTTTTCATGGAAACTTCTCAGTTGTGCTGGATTTCCGAACAGGGCAAAAGACAAGGCAGGTACAACTCTACACTGGACAGCCTAAAATACAAAGAAATATCACATACTACTCATACTACGGACTGACAAAAACATTTCGAAATCCTCAGATCGATCTAAGGAGTAGGCAGATTGAGACCTTAGGAAGAACTCGTGACGAGACTTGGGGAGTAGGCAGATTGAGGCCCCGGCGTCAAGGCACAAACCCTTGTCCCCTGTGACAACACCTGAGGAGTAGGCAGATTGAGACCTCAAAATCGGAGCCGAAACGTCGAGAACAAAACTTCAGACGCGGTTCAACCCGAACTCAACAACAGCATACAACTGACCGCGGAAACCTATCCGAACACACACACACACACATATATATATATATATATATATATATATATATATATATATATATATATATATATATATATAAAGCGATATTTTGATCGGAATAGTTAGATTCATTTACAACATGAATTCCACATAATAAATTCCATTGCATTTAACTCTTCATTGAACAAATCTAACCTAACCATATTACTGTTCTAATTTTGTTCCATGTTGGTATGAATGACAACCCAGCTGTTATGATAATTCCAACGTCAATGATGGATTTCAGACAGTAATCGAAGGTTTAACATTAAGTTCATAACCACTGAATGATTGATCAATTAAAAATGAACAAGCTCTCTTGTGTATGGGAGCTGACTGATATTCATTTTATTTCAGTAAAACTGTATTTCTGCAAATTGCAGAAATACACTCCTGTCGAAATTTCTTGAAGAACAATAAGGAATGACTATTTGTATAACAAGGAAGCAAAGGGCTACTTTTCCTCCCGAAGATGAAGTTTACTGCCCGACGCGTAGCAAAAAGTTATGCATGTCTGTTTCATCAACACTTTGCGCTACGAAGACTTGCATGAAATTTATGCGAAATCGTGAACATAGCTCATTGCTGTAGCCCCATTATAATATTCGGCGTTCAACTTATATTTTTTTTCTGTGTTCTACCATTTTACAAGATACAGGGTGTTCTATAAATGAACGATGAAATATAATGGAATATAGTTCAGTTTGTCAATGCCGTATGAGTTATTTCATTGATGACGTATCAAACTTCACTTTGCCCCCTATAATGAGGCCAGGATATGTATACTTTGGACAGAGGGAGGCAGAAAATCATATCAACTCACTCTTGTCAGTGTCCTACATAAATGATTGAAATCAGTTTCCATAGTAACCCAAGTAACTTCATGACGAATGTCACAGCATCATTCATTTGTGAATAGAATTTTTCACGACTTTTTCAAAACTAATTGATATCTGTCGAATTCTAAAACATTTGTGGAACAATAGTATTTTCACCTCGTCCTGAACTCGGCTTGTGCCTCGACTTATCAATCCTCACAGTCGTCCAGGAATGTTCGGCTATTAAAAATCATTCAGTGCACTGCAGTGATTGCACCATAGTTGAATAGATTATCAAAAACCCATTAGTAAACCTTCACCTATCTTAAAGAGTCCCTTTCTCAATGGTCTCATGAGAAAAAGTCGGTGCAATTTGCTGTTAGTGATATAAGACTCTCATCAAGTATTGAGATACCCAAGGGGGCACACGCTCGAATAATATTTTCAGCTATTACAACTTATCGAATATTGATGAATTTTGAAATAATATCAAAATTCAATTCAGATCTTCTGTACAAACTGAAAATATGAAAAACACTTCCGATGAGTATACTGTTTTAATTCTGCAGAGAAATGTCCAGAGTAGCATATGAAACACTTTTATTTGAAAATGCGTGTTAAAGTATATAAACACTGTATTTCTGTTTCAGTAGAATGGGTCATCTGAACTCAACCTCTGTTATCTCTTCGTGTTATACCATAACAAAGCTACACCTATGAGAGATGAGAATGAATAATCCATTGACTATATGAAGTGCTTGATTGAAGTTTCAAATCAACGAAACTACAGCTAGTCAGCAAAGGAACATGACAGACCAGCCGACCACAGAATGGCTATACTGCGATATGACTTCGGTGCAGATGATAAATGAAAGTATATTTTGCAACGATCGTGCAATAACCATTACATGAGAGTGGCATACGCTATTTTATCTACACCCAATTGATAATGAAGAAATATTAATATTATGTTAGGTATTTATATTGAACACAATAATAGTAGCTAATCAATCGTATTTCTTTGAAAAATTCTACAAAATTATAATTGATGGTATAACCACGGAAAATACAACAATAAATAATGGAGAGAAGAACAAAAATAGAATTAAATCTCTGCCGAGGTCAGAAATTGAACCCGGACGTTACTGGTCACTGCCGGTGGCATTGACCACTCGGCCATGAGAGCTCATTTGGTTTGAGCGAAAATAAAAACATATATGTTGCATTTGTCAAATGGAAAATATAATCTCTTCGATTGTATTTTTTTCTTGTATGAGACATCTGTGGAGGAGTCACTGGAAATTCTTCTATATCACTGCTCTGAGACATTTTCATACGATTGTCGAAAATTGACTAAATTCTTCAAAAGTTCAATACCTACTGATTTTGACATGACAAACGTCAAAATGCAAAGCTTGCACATCATGCTTGATTGAAAAATAATGGGTTTCTATTGGTTGAAAATCTGTATCGTAATGAAAAATCTGTATCGTAATGGATTCCATTATAAAACGGGTTGTGGGCATATAAGGCGGGTATTAATAGAGTACGGGCGTAGATAAGGAGCCTTATTTGATAGCACGCCTTTTCCAAGAGTTATAAAGGGTAGCTGTAGTACGCAATCAATTCTTTCCAGCTCACGCAAGGTGACTTCTAATGATCATGGAGATGAATTGCAAGTTTGAAAGGATGCAGTCATCTCCATCAAGAATAACACTGAAGAAAACTACTATTGCGAGTTCTAATTATTTCCCTCGGTAATCTTCTTTTCGTGTTTATGACAACGTTGACCTCAGCACAAATCTCACAGCAGAAATTACTACCAACTTGAATAACAATTTGTCCTTTAAAAGTGATTACTGTTTTTTCCGCGTTCTAAAGTTTTTGTTAATTATAATTCGATGTAATAGTAGTAATTTTTATCGAGCAATGGGCCTTACCCTTCAACCTGTGAATTTCAATCACAGTGGTTCCGTAGCAGGGATTCGATCTCCGGCCTCCCTCATGTCTGGCCAACGTGCTGCAACTACACTACCGAGAACCAAGCGAACTGGGAAATTAGTTGGGAAAAATGAGTTAATTGGGAAATAATTCGAAGAAGCAATGCCGCGTTGGTTTAATTGCATAATCGCGAGGATTCCGTTACAGTTATCAACATTACGAAGCAGATTTTGAGCATATATCGAGCAGGTGAGGATTAATTTTGTTGGCGAGGCAAAATCAGCCACAGGCTATCAGGATAGCTTGTCGATATAATAGCGGTCTAGACAAAGCCCTAACAGTCGAGTAATTGGTGTTATTATTATGATAAAAATCGAGATCTTTTTCGATGCCGAATATATATTGTGAAGGCTCCGGTAAGAATAGAAATTATCTGTTTCTCCAGAAAAATCCACGCTCAATGGCCCGATAGGCACTAGTTTCATCATGATAAATGACTGGAGTATAGTTCAGGTGAATCAATTCATATTGAATTGGTGATATCATAAGATTATTCATTGCAACTTAGGGTTGAACAGAGCAGTTTATATTCATATATGTATTTCTTGATGACTTAAGTTTGCCCAAATAATTTCAGAAGAATATTAAGTATCACAAAATGAAATGACTGATAATGCGGCAACCAATTTAGCGTCCTTTCGCTGCCAACAATACGCACACTTCAATCAGCATTCTTATACGTAAACATGTTCAATTCAAGGAGGAGTTTACGATTTGTAACTCGAAATTGTATTTCGAGTGTGTTTTTGCTATAATATTCATTATTATATGGAAGATGATATGAGATTGGGGAATTTACCTTTCCTGTTTTTCTTCCCGAATAAAAAAAAATAGAATAGAAATTCTATGAAGTAGGTAGAATGAAAAATATCACAAAACTCTCACTTCTGATCAATTCATCAATTCGATCAGTTTTGAATTACCCAAAGCCAATGTGATTACAATAATATGATTAATATATAACAAACATAAATTCACTATATGGCCGAAAGTTTTGAGTGCATGAATTGTATCCAAATCAATACATCCAATATGTGGCAATCTGTTGAGTACTGAATATATCATACCCTTGAAAATACTCGATGCAACGCGACTGATCAAATGTCTTTGGTTGGATTCCTAATGGTGAATTATACGGTTGCGTGCTTACAAATCTCTCCCTTAAATTCAAATGGAGACTATTTCTTATGGGATAAGCTCAGAAGAGTTATGTAGGAAACGATATTTTTTCTTCGGTGCATTTGAAAATATTTTATTCGGGATACGGAGATGATATGGGTATTATGGCGCGACCAGAAAAGTCGAAATATTAGGAGAATTTCCGCATACTCGCCCACAGTAAAACCACGTGTTGAAAAATATTATCTTTCATAATAAACAAATCTGTTTGAAGTTGTACCAGGCATGCGGGGGACATGAACGGTAAGAAAAAAGGGTACAATTAAATTTGAACAATGTTGTGTTTATATTGAGAGTGTTTCAAACCAATTATAATTTCCTAGTTTATTAGCTTGTTTACCTACCATAATATGAGTTTCGAGAACGAACACATATTTGATTTACTGAATGAATGAATGAATCGTTCTTCTGTCGACGTTTTGGCTTCCACTTTGAAGCCATTATGAAGATTCCTTTGCAACTTGGTGCCGAGGTCTGAATCTACTTAACCCTCAACTCCCATCATGACAAAGTGAATACTGATTTTGTCGAAGAGGAATGGTATTTATATTTGAGACCGACGATGTTAAACATGTGGTCGGAACCGATGTAGGTCTGGTTTGAAAAGGACTTTTCCGATGGGATAGTAATGGTTTCCAGGAATTGGGACACCTTTGTGAGACGTACCGTTATTTGAGGCATTGAGAAGGTTTTCCAATTTATATTGCTTCGCGAATTATATTGGAGTGGAGTGTTTATGATGTGGCAATGGTCTTCATGTTGTTGAAGTCCATTTTTTTTCCGGTTTCGAGGTGAGAGTTGGGGTCATTTCCGAATCACTTACTGCTAGTTCGTGCTTGTAGGACCTGTCAGTACTCGTCAGTTCGTCTGTCATATGTATGTTTTCGGGCAGTCGCGAGTCGTGGCAAGGAATCCCATTCATTCCTTGTGAGCTCCTTTGTTCAATATTGAACAAACAAAAATCCAACTAAGTATACAAAATTTCATGCATGGATTGTTCTAAAACACATATAGGCCAAACATCTAGACCCTCAAATAGTCGCATTATTTCACATAAAAGCGACTGTAGACGAAACGTTAATTCTTGCGCTTTGAGTGAACACGTCAATATTGCGGATCACAAGATGGATTTTGAACACCTAGAAATTTTGGACAGAGGAACAAATAGAACCGAAAGATCAATTTTAAAAATGACACATATCTATAACGAAGAACATTCTATGAACAAAAAAACAGATCTCAATAATTCAAGACAAATTTATACATTTCTACTTGAATACGAGAAAGATAGAAGAAAATCACCTGGTATTCAGAATTTTCCCACATGACATTACATCAAAATTTGACATACTTCAATATTCTTCAATGTTTTGTCTGTTTGTTTGGTATCAATTCATATTTTATTCTCACGTTAGTAAGTGTTCTTTACAAAATATTATCCAATGTATTATTTTTAGTTGTCCTGACGAAGGTAATAAATTTACCGAAAGCTTGACTAATAACAAAAGAGTCCCCTTTGTAACTGCCCACAAACTTGACTGCAACCTCACAAAATCAATCGAATTATACATATATATATATATATATATATATATATATATATATATATATATATATATATATATATATATATCAGGGTGACCCAGGGGTGCGTGCATGGTCCATAACTTTTTTTCTAGCCAAGCTATCGACTTGATTTTTTGTTTGAAACGATGGGTCCGATAATAAGCACATTCTGAAAATATTTTCATTCATATACAGGATGTCCCAAAATGAAATACACATCCAAGTTCTGTTTTTTTAAATGGCAACCCCCCACTTTCGATACATTTTTGAAATCGCCACTAAATTATCTATACAACGCATCCTGGTTTCATAGACTTATCTGCAATAGTTTTTGACTTATGTCAATTTATGTGTTGAAATAGCGTCATGCATGGACCTACAGATAAATCCATAACTTCAAAGCCATTGAAGATAACTCAACCAACTTTTATCCAGTCGTTTCCTTAAGCTTCGGCGCATCTTTTGAAATGCGAGCGAATTCGAAATCAATGTTCCAACGCCTACTACGATTTTTTTCAAATGACAAATTACAAATGGCAATAACTCGACTCATTCAAATGCAACACCCTGTATTTTATTGTACCAATGAATGGCATTTTTCAAGAGCTTTTCGTTGATATAGGGTTTGTGGGGTCTACTATTTGAAGTTTGTGAAGTATGTTGCAAAATGATAAATGTGGATGTTTTAGGTGGAATCTAGTAGGCCGCTTTCGTAAAGTTCGACATTATACATAAAATTATAAACGAATACGTTTTTGAAATTGTAATAGAAAAAAGAGTAAATCACAAAGAAAACTTTAGTATCTTCACAAGAAGAAATTAACAGAAAACCATGAGAAAATTTCGAAAGGCTACTTAAGTAAATGCTCAAAAAGGTGACCATCATGTCCCACAAAAGCTTCCAGTCTTCTTCTGAATGAGTCCCGAACTCTAATCAGCATTGCTCCATCAATTGAATGGAAGGCTTCCCTGATCCTATTTTTCATATCATCTGCAGTTGTCGGACGATTTCTGAAAACCCTTTCCTTCACGTATCCCCAGAGGAAGAAATCTAGGGGAGTAAGGTCCGGAGAGCGCGCGGGCCAAGGAATAGTACCGCCCCGGCCTATCCAACGATTCGGATAGGATTGATCTAAGAATTCTCGAACCATTCTATGGTTATGCACTGGAGCACCGTCGTGCTGCAACCACATGGTTCTTCGGGTATTCAAATCCACTTCTTCTAACAATCTGGGAATATGTTCGCGGAGAAAATGTAAATACCTTTCACCATTCAGCACATTGTCGAAGAAATAGGATCCAATGATGTGATTTCCAATAATTCCCCCCCATACATTAAGCGACCATTGATGTTGGTGATCAACTGTCCTCAACCAGTGAGGATTTTCCACTGCATAATAATGCATATTATGTCTGTTGACTGATCCGTTGTTCTTAAATGTTGCTTCATCAGAAAACAGAATGTTGGTCAAAGTATTACAATCCTCGTCAATCATGCCATTCATTTGAATACAAAACGCAACTCTATTTGCAAAATCATCACCATACAATTCTTGATGTAGGTTCAGATGAAAAGGGTGGAATTTATGTTTCAATATAATTCTGTTCACACTACTTTGTGAAATATCCGTTTCCGCTGCTATCTCCCTAGTGCTTACGTGAGGATTTTCCTGTAGCATCAATAAAACTTGCAACTCATTTTCCTCATTGATACGACCACCAACAATTTCCTTTTCAGTATAAGACACGCTACCAGTGAGTTCAAACCTATCTCTTAACTTTCGGAATGAAGACACCCGTGGAGTTCTTGCTTCTAGATATTTTTCGTGATAGATTCTGCTTGCTAATAAAGGATTCCTGTCAGCCTCGCCAATACAGTAGACCATATTCACTAATTCTTCACGAGTAAAATTCATTGTCAACAATTCGACGTATACAATTATTGACAGTACACAGATGTCTCAAATTTTACGAAAACGGCCTACTAGATTCCATCTGAACCATCCACATTTATTATTTTGCAACATACTTCACAAACTTCAAATAGTAGACCCCACAAACCCTATATCGGCGAAAAGCCCTTGAAAAATGTCATTCATTGGTACAATAAAATACAGGGTGTTGCATTTGAATGAGTCGAGTTATTGCCATTTGTAATTTGTCATTTAAAAAAAATCGTAGTAGGCGTTGGAACATTGATTTCGAATTCGCTCGCATTTCAAAAGATGCGCCGAAGCTTAAGGAAACGACTGGATGAAAGTTGGTTGAGTTATCTTCAATGGCTTTGAAGTTATGGATTTATCTGTAGGTCCATGCATGACGCTATTTCAACACATAAATTGACATAAGTCAAAAACTATTGCAGATAAGTCTATGAAACCAGGGTGCGTTATATAGATAATTTAGTGGCGATTTCAAAAATGTATCGAAAGTGGGGGGTTGCCATTTAAAAAAACAGAACTTGGATGTGTATTTCATTTTGGGACATCCTGTATATGAATGAAAATATTTTCAGAATGTGCTTATTGTCGGACCCATCGTTTCAAACAAAAAATCAAGTCGATAGCTTGGATAGAAAAAAAGTTATGGACCATGCACGCACCCCTGGGTCACCCTGTATATATCTGTCTGTCTGAAACGCGCGTCGAGTGAAAATAATATCAGTTTGGTGTAAGGATAATTGATCTTTACAAAAAGTGAAAAAAATATGTTAAGCGAATCATCATCATCTAGAATACATATACAGTCAACTTGATGAGGGTATCTACGTTGGAGCACTTTTCTTTGATTTATCAAGGGACTTCGATTCTATAGACTTAGAAATTATTAGCGACAAATTGTATACTCTTGGATTCAGAGGAAATTTCCTCACAGGGTTGATGTCTCACCTCAGTTTCAGGAAAATATCTGTGAATCTCTATGACACCAGGTCTGGGTGTCATGATGTTGAACTTGAAGTTCCGCAAGGTTCGATTATGGGGCCACTGATTTTTTATTTTTCATTGATGACCTTCCTGTACATGTTAGAACTGAAATGATGATTTTATACGCAGATGACACATCTATAGCCGAAGAAGCTCGAACACTAGAAGAGCTCCAACTGAAACTAAATATTGTTGCCGACCATTTTATAGCTTGGTGTAATTCTAACAAAATTATTGTAAATGCGAGCAAAACAGTATTCATACAGTTTTTTGGTAAAAAGTCATAAAACTTTCCTTTAAATGTTTATGTTAATAATGAGTCCATCAGACCATCAGATTCAACAAAATTTTTGGGAACTTGGGTTGATCATAATCTCAGCTGGAAAAAATATATCGAGCATATGTGTAAAAAGATTTCTATGCCATGCTACAACTTAAAGGAATTTTAGATAGAAAGTCTCTCATTGACATATACTATGCTTTGATCAACTCTATCTTATCGTACAATATAACCTTATGGGGAAGTAGTAGTGATATCAATCGAGCTTTTGTCTTACAAAAAAGAGTGATACGAATGATTTTTGACTCAAAGTGGAATGAATCCTGCAGGCCAACCTTCATAAAAAGCTGTATATTAACAGTTTCAGCTCTCTACATATACAATTGTCTGATATACGTGAAGAAAAATGAAAATAGCTTCGAAACGACTTCGCGATGGTACAGTTATCCCACAAGAAAAGGTGAATCAATAAGGCTCAAACAACATAAAACAAGTTTGTATGAAAAAACTCCTTCATATGCTGGATCAAAGTTTTTCAATTGTCTACCTCCTAGTGTCAAAACACAGACAAACTTTAACAAATTTAAGAAAGAACTGAGATCATTTATACTTCAAAATAGTTTTCATTCAGTCTCAGAATATTTAGAGAAGAAGTGGTAGGTGTTATATTTATTAATTTGTTCAGATATTGTGTACGAGTATAAGTGTAAGTGTGATGTGAATATAAGTGTATAATGAAAATTTATATCTTATGTTTCGAGTATATTTTAATATAACATTGTATGTATGAAATCTATTTGTATCCATATTATGTATGTTAAATTTCACAACTTTCAATTGACGATTCCTATATCACTTTTGTGATCTATGGTTAATAAATAAATTGAATTGAATTGAAAAAATTGAATAAATGTTCAAAGTGTGTTTTTCGCCAGATAAACAATGATGTAACGATTATATTTCTGCGCAGAAAAATGTAAAAATTGGGGATATGACGGGCTTAGGGGTAAAAACATGACCAGTTGAATTTGAGTGCGTTATATGGAGGATATTCGATGTTCGAAAGTACGGAATTATACCCTTATAACACAAGTCTTTCAAATATTCTGATAAAGTTTATTATCATCCTCAGAGAAAAGTGTATTTGAGGCTGTATCCATGTTGTAATTGATATAAGTAAACATGTCACAGACGATAAAAGTATGTTGACGGTCCAACTCAAACTTATGCCAACCATAACTATTTGAAACAACTTTAAATTATTAAAACGATAAAATGAAATTTTGCATATTCAACAGGTGAATACATGTGAAGCCGAGTTCGGCTTCACAATGACAATATCACTCTAATAAAAATGCTTATTTCAATCGTCATCAATTACTCTTACACCGAACTGATATTATTTGTTCATTATTAGGGTAATTGATCTCTACAAAAAGTTCGAGAATGAGTCTGTTGTAGGTTCTTTCAGTTTCGACGGCATTAAAAGCAAAGTGAAACCGTTTTGATGATTTGAATTGGAGATGAGAAATACGTTTTATTTTCGAGTCAGTTCAACGAAAACATAGATATATACAAAAATCATTCGGATAATTATAAACACTCAATTACGTGAACATTTCGTTTCACCAATTCGATAACGTTGTATATTAATTCGTATCCTGTTCGATGTTGTGAACTATCATAACCTGAGCGTATTTCATCCCTCCATCAATATTTCATACAGGGTGGGCCAATGAAAATGAAATAAGAATTATTTCTCATATGTGCCCAAGAGCGTTTCGGCACCTAAGGTTTTCAGCAGATCCTTGCTGGCACGGCACACTTCGGATTGGAAAACTCTTCGGATACAGCATTGAATAATAATAATAATAAATGTTTTTATTGATAGGATGAGCTACTGTAATATATACAAGATCTACGATAAATGATCATTTATAACTACCCTATCAAATGGCAGGGTTCAATCGTTGCCCTAGGGCAAGGGATTGCTCTTCCACCCAACCACGAAACGGCTGTTCTATGACAGTTGATATATTCACCCAAAATCAAACAAGAAAACAATATATAGAACAGCCTTGGTGCTTGAACAATTTATGATACTAATATAGTAGAAGTTATCCTGAAGTTGACATAGGTTCACATTAACAATAATCACGAAACAATTTCACCTGACTCCAATGCAATTTTCAATTTCTCTCTGAATTTAGGGACTGATAAATCTTACTATTGGGTCGGTATTTCATTATAGAGCCAGCTTATGAAGTATGAAAATGAGCCACGGAACAGAGTAGTGCGGTGTTCAGGGGGTGTCAAAATACCAGCCTTCGGAAAAGCTCAAATAATGAAGTAATTTCAGCAACAATTGATGGTTGATTTTATCGAATGCTTTCGAATAATCGAGTAATACCAGAAGAAGTAGTTTGTTGTTATCGACTGCTTGGTTAATCTCATCCGTTACTTTCAGTAATGCCGTAAAGCAGCTATGTTGGGGACGAAACCCGGATTGGTGTGGCGGGAGAATGTTGAAATCATCCAAGAATTTTCTCATTTGTGAGTTTAAAATCTTCTCATGAACCTTTGACACTGCACAGAGAATACTTATGGGTCTTAGGTCCGAATAATCTTAGGGTGAATTGATTTTTTGAATGGGTAGAATATTCGATATTTCGATATTTTTGGAAAATATTTTTCATCGATAGATGCATTGAAAATATGGGTTAGGTATGGTATAATGAAGGGAGAAGCTAATAAGATCATTCTGACACTGATTTCATCCGGCCCAACTGCATTAGATTGTATAGTGAGCAAAAAACTATATACTTCCTCATCAGTGGTGTGCCTGAATTCAAATAGGGGAATATTAAGATCCCGCAAATTTTTTGAAAAATGATTCGAAATTTTCTGATCTGGTTCTGTATCATTCTTGCTGATACTGGTAAAATAGTCATTTATTTTGGTCACGTCACACAAATGATAAGGGAGCGAGCGATTTTTTTTTCCTCTCAATCCAAGATCATTTAATGCCTTATACAAATTATTTCGTCCCGTGTTCAGACAATTTTCTAAAAACGCTTTCTGTTCCAACTTCATACTGCGGTTAGTGAGATTTCTCAACTCTATGTAGTATTCAAAATGTTGGATATTTTTTGTTTTCCTATATCGGAGAAGAGCTCTGTCCCTCAAGGTCATCATCAGTCGCATATTATCAGTGAGCCATGGTGTTTTTCTTTTCGAGATTTCAACAGTCTTCACAGGGGCATAAATATTGAAGTTATATAACAGCAACTCTGTGAATAATTTCGCTTTCAGCTCAACACTCTCTGCTTGAAATATTTGATCGAAATTTGTCGACATCAAGTCATTCTGAAAAGCATTCGGGTTAAAATTCCTGAAATCTCGAAAGGTATAAAAGAATGTTTGTGGTTTTAATTTTTTCAGTCCAATATTGCAAGAAACAAGGAGGTGATCAGAAAAAGACGAACAGTCAATATTAGATGTGATAGCTATTTCAATTTCATCAGAACAAATGATAAGGTCCAAGATTTTCATTGAAGTGGGGCTGTATCGAGTGGGATTTTCTATAATTTGCTTCAGTTCGAAAGTTCCCAGAAGATCTTTCAATTGAGAATATGCAATACTGGTAGGATTTGAATAATCAATATTCAAATCACCTGCACATATCAGTCTATCATATTGGGGTGTTAACATCGAAAGAGTGTTTTCAAATTCTACCAAGAAATCTTTTACGGAGAAATTTGGTGGCCGATAGAGAGTACCGATTGCAAATGTTTGGGTTTTATGTGTGAATGAAAGCCAAAGCTGTTCGGTTGTGCGATTATCTATATTCGGAATGAGTTTCGTTTTGAAATGGTTTCAAATGTAGATCGCAAGTCCCTCACCACGTCCAACAGCTCTGTCCCGTCTGAACAATCTATAACCAGTGAGCGAAACAACAGAATCAATAACATTCTTGGATAACCAAGTTTCTGATACAGTTATGCAGTCATATTTTTGATAGACTGTTCTACCAAAATCAGCAAATCCATTTGTTAGTGACCTTACATTAATGTGACATATGGTAAAATTAAACATTATATTGAGATAAGATAAAGTGAATACAAAAAACAAAAAAAAAAGAATTCAACCTATTTGATACCAAATGAACAAAAGAAGTAGGACGTAAAGAGAAGATTCACTAGTTTTTGAGAGTTATATATACTCGGTATATACTCGGTCGATGATGATCAGATTCGTTCCTACTAATTTAGCTTTTAGATTCCTCTGGCGGGCTGCCCTGAGATGCTCAAGTAGTACTTTTCGTTTATTATAATCACTCTGTATGTAATCTTGAGAGATGCTAATATTATTCAATTTCAGTTGTTCCGCTTGAGATCTGATGTTTTGAAGAATTGATTGTTTCAGGAAATAGTGGGTTAGCTCGACAATAACTGGTCTTCTTTTATTGTCTTCCGATTTTCCGATTCGGTACAAATCTCTGAACGCTGCTTTGTCGCAACTCACTTTCAATATCTGATTGAATATGCGAAGTACTTCCTTGTAATCGTCTTTGTTCACTTCCACGCCATACACTATCAGGTGCCACACACAAGTGAGTGACAGAAACAATTGCCAAGTTCGTGACAATTGGGTATGCTCGCGACTACGCTGCAGTGGAGAAGGGAGTGGTTCTTTCTCAAATAAATCAGAATATTTTAGTGCCAGGCGCCAGGTAGATGTGACTGCCACATACCCATTATGAATTAGTAATACTATACCTCACCTACCTAAGATGTATTCAAAATAAAAGACAACTATTTCGTAAAAATTGTATCACCCTGTATTGCAAGATGAAAATAGCTAACAGATGTTAACAAATTGGAATCTCCCAAAAATTACCCTTGTAACTTATTTTAAGAAATGGACAATGTCCTAAATTTTACAGTGTCGTTTCACAAATATTCACACTTCTAAATTATGAAATAATGAAAATTTCCAAAGGTCATAATCTACTTGACACTCAAATCAATTCAATCCAACTCAGTTTCATGATCAACAAATCTGTGGTAAAAATAACTCAATGCCTCAACCAATTACTGGTTCCCAACAATAATTTCTTATGAACTAAAATTTCATACTAAAATCCATGAATAAAATCCCTAGAAACTTCTATTATACGAAAAACCTTTATATGCAATGTATGCTGCGCGTATGATCTTGGTAATTCTTGTTCAATTATTACGAATTATCATGAAAACTCAAAAATAAGCTAGAGAATCCCGCAAAACGCAAAGTGTACACTGTGCCGATTACGTTACAAAAGGATATATATGTAACTCGTCAATTCTAATACTAAAACGCAGAGATAAAAGGAAATTCGGTTGTAAAAACTTGCGTGTCAGCCCAACTTCAGTCCTCAGCTTCGGTTGTTCGAGCAGTAGCTTCAGAAGTTACAAACAATGGGAAACTACAGGAGTCTGGCAGCGTACAGACAGTAACATGATAACTCGTAGTACAGGAACATAGAATAAGGATGGTCCACAATAACTTCTAAGGCAGGTTCAGTATCGGTAGATACATCTGCATACTATGCAATGAAGGTAAATTCCAAATTATTCCAATTAGAGAGATACAATCTCCTCTGAAGTATATCCTCAGTATCACTCTCAGTGATTGGGGTGATGCATACACCTTGGTACCCCCAGAAGCACCCTAAAATAATAAAACGAATGTCACCAATGGCCTTCCGTTTCTGAATGCTAGGTAACCAACTACATACCTTTTCTGGAGTCACAGCCTCGAAAACGATTTAAGAGGGCAATAATTGTGATGGAATATATCTGCTGTTACATGAGATTCGACGATGCCCTGATGTCTCAAGAAAAGGGTACTGTGGTATGATGTGAAGTCTCAGAATCCCACCAATGTGGATTATTCCCAAGAAATAACACCCAAAATGGTTTCCAAACTTCTCCAAAAAGGGAATATAATTGAGCCTTAGCCGTTATGGTCCTTCTAATCGAAGATGAATCAATATTCAAATTAACAGGCTAGTGGCCGACTTCACACAACCATTTCAAAAATATGACAAGACGTCAACCAGTCAAAATTCCGTCAAGTGTCACTCCAGATGACAGACCTAACATTCATCACGAACAACCATCGCGACCTTATCCAACCTAATGCCAGATAATAATTATTAGCAAACCTAATGCCAAACAATAATTATTACCCATTCTACTAGACTGACGATTTTGAAGAATATCTTACTTCTTCATGGTCTTGCAGCTTTGTACCGCTCGTTGGTAGACACCACCTTTGCGAAGTGACATCTGTCAAATATCAACCACATTACTCCCAAAGCATCTGTCAATAGTTCAATCATAACCAACAATTCAAAATTCAACAGCACCAATGTAAACAATTGCTGAAAGGTTGAGAATAACAATGATTGTTCCTGATTGAAGGCAATGGGTGATGATTGAGAAGACTAATGAGATTTTTAGAGTATGGTAGTTACACAGGTAGCATGAGCAAAAGGTACATTATTCATACAATCTCAAGAACAGACCAAAATAACTCAACTTGCATATTTATAGGAGATAATACGAAGGCAGACTGACTCCAGTTACCAGCAGGTGTTCTTCTCAACCTGGTATTCAACTCTACTTCCTTAATCTGAATATCCGAGGCTATATTACTATAACACATTAAGGAAGAGGTCGAAATATCCAAGGATCCTACTAGCCTTCAGCTTTCTCCTCACAAGGATACTAACCTATAGATACCCAGATCAATCGTGACATTCTGATGTTCATCGAAGTAATCTTGATTCCCACAATATTCGCAAGAGTTGAGTTGAAAAGTCAGAGCTGACAAGAACCACGAAAAAGTGAGGTAAATTTGATACTTCAACAGGCTATATATCTGAAGAATAGTCTCTCAGAATCAGAATAATATATTATACTAGTTATATATGAAATTACCGTTACAAATTCTCCCCCTACTTTAAAGAAAATCAACCGGGAACTGGTTGATTTTACTTGTGAAGTTGCCAAATAAAAAAACAAAA
This sequence comes from Zygogramma bicolorata, assembly GCA_032362365.1. Lineage (NCBI taxonomy): Eukaryota > Metazoa > Arthropoda > Insecta > Coleoptera > Chrysomelidae > Zygogramma > Zygogramma bicolorata. Next base: position 60,996 of record JAVJAQ010001170.1, on the reverse strand, counting down.
ACCATAAAATCCTAACATCCTACACAGGATGGAGGCTTAATATTTACGATGATAAAGCACCTCAACTTTATCAACCCCCCTCAAAATTTCTGTGGATGGAACCCAGCCCGTCAGATCACTCCAGCTATCCGACTCCGCCACCAATCATCCGAAGACCAGCCGTGGTTGAACGTTGGATGGAAGAGGATCAAACAAAACCAAAATTGCACGGTCCAAGTAGCATGGAGCGTCTCGTTTTTTTGGTCACGTCCAGCCTCCGAACAATCCAGAAGCGAACCCCAACAGCCCAAGCGATCCACCAAGCCAAACCCACACAGAAATTGTCCAGCATCCGGGAGCTGCCATCCCAACAATAGTATGGCCTATTGTCAGTGCCGAAACTCCCAAAAATCAACTCGGCCCTTGAAGAGGTACTGAGCGGGAGAAATTTAAACACAACATGAAGAAGGATATATGAAATGAAAGAATTAAACCTGATTTGTAGTCAAGATGGTTCAGGAAAATAATTACCACCCACATCCAGAGACTAACATGAACGAGGTCCTTCAAATACAGATGAAGCTCTATTGATGGATAACCTTTTAGGACAAAAGAATGATTCTCCTGGTGGTGCTCTCTAAGGACCCAACGTATCCTAGGACCGAACTGAGATCCTGTAGGGAACATTTCATGTTCTATAAAACACCCCAGAACAACCATCCTCCAAAAAAAATTCAACAAAAATAGGGTAGGAGTTATCTTCATACAACAACAATAGAGAGAGTACAACAAAAGTACGATAGACCACCATTTATATCATTCGTCGGGATGCTAAGGAAAAGAGATATACAACAAGAACAAAAAAAATAGAGAAGGAAAGACAACACCCCTTATGAATCATACCTAACGAAATTCCCTATTCAACAGTTGGGAAGAGTACCTGAAGAGACAAAAAATTACCAATCAACTCGAAAGCCAACTTCCTACCCACGACCTCAGACGAATAGCATACATTCCGGAAATGCACTCTACTAGAATCACACCTGATGCATTTCGAAATGTCATTTCTCAACAGCAGAATTACTGTCATGGACCTGAAAATACCTTTACAAGAAAAACAAAGAGTATTTTCAGCCACTAGATGGGGACGGTGCTAAGTCCAAGTTGCTTTATGCCCAATGCAAGGGTCAGCCATCTTCTAACCCACCCAATTCAAAAGATTTCCCTACCATATTTTAATACATATTCATCAAGGTCCAGAACAAAAAGGCATCCGAGTAGTTTCCGAGAGACGGAACCTATTCATCTGGTGGATGCGACTTCAGATCCTTCACATGCCACACTCCTGCCATTTTACCTTTATCGTCCTTTAATTCATACGTCCAAGGGGACAAACGTTTAGCTATCAAATAAGGTCCAACAAACGTAGGGGCTAGTTTAGCATTGAAATATTTGGCCGCATCCGAAAGAACGTAATTCCGACGCCATACCAACTCATTAGGAGAATATTGCACATCACGACGACGCAAATTATAAGTAGTTCGATTCTTAGAGTAAGCTTTCATCAATCGCGAACTAACGTCTGCATACAGCTTCTCAAAAGCTTCCTGTCGCTTTTGGGACAGCGAAGAACGATCAAAACTTAAATTCTCCTCGGCATCACCAGATTTACGGCTGAGTTCACCCTCCGAAGGAAGGTCTCTCCCAAAAACAATGAAATTCGGAGAAAATCCGGTAACTTCGTGACAGGATGAGCGTATCGCAAACCCAATTTGACCAAGTTTTAAATCCCAACAACGCTGATCGTCAGCCAGATATGATCGCAGCATCGTTTTAATGACCCGATTGATACGTTCACACGGATTAGCCTGTGGATGGTACAGTGCAGTATATTGGATCCTAACATTATATGAGTCCATTAGACTTTTGAATTCTTTGGAACGAAATTGTACCCCATTGTCCACAATAATAGAATTTGGACATCCAAACTTAAAGAAAACCTCATTTTCTATAATGTGACGGATAGTACCAGCAGTAGCTTTCCGTAGAGGAAATATTAAAGGAAATTTGCTAAAACAGTCAGCAATAACAAAAATATACTGATGGCCAGCCCGAGACCTAGGCAAAGGACCCATTAAATCAGCCGATAACACCTCGAACGGACGCGAAATAGCAGTCTGTTTCGATAACATGAGACCTGGAGTTTTCTTTTGCTCGGGTTTGGTCGATTGACACGTTCGACACAGACGAACCCATTTGGAAACGTCGGCCCGCATCTTAGGCCAATAATACGCATCTGATAACTTCTGGAAGGTTTTGAATACTCCAGCATGACACAATAAAAGATGCGTTTTCTCAATTAATGCCTTACGATGAGTCCGCGGTACAACTTCTCTCCAATAATCGGTAGGAGCGGCTAAGTCAGGGATTCGAGGAGTAACATTTTTGAATAGTTTGTTATCGAATATTTGCCAAGACGGAAATTTATGTGGGGTTTTAGTCACCATACTCACTAAACGATCATACCAACGGTCCTTCGGGTCGTCACCAATATTACCATCTGTTCCATTCTCGTTTGAAACAATGCTTACGGAATCAATGACCGGTACTGCACGGGATAATGTATCAGGCACAACATGTTCTCGACCTTTACGGTGAACAATAGTATAATCATATTGTTGCAGTTGTATGGCCCATCGAGCTAATCGCCCTGAGGGAGCCTGTAACCGGTCCAACCAGACCAAAGCACCGTGATCAGATATGACAGTAAATTTGGAGCCTTCCACATAGGGACGTAATTTTTCAATCGCCCACAAGACGGCCAAACATTCCCGTTCAGTGGTTGTATAATTACGCTCTAAACGAGTTAAAGATCGGGACAGATAACAGATAACTCGTTCTCCATCAGGATGTTCCTGAGTTAAAACTGCGCCGAGACCAAATCCTGAGGCATCCGTTTGAATCGTAAATGGCAAGGTAAAATCCGGACACGAAAGACATGGTGCCTTAATGAGATGCTCCTTCAAAGCCTTGAATGCATCATCACACTGATCACTCCAAATAAAAGGTTTATTTTTCCGCAGCAAGTCACTAATAGGTGCCGTCAAACTCGAAAAGTTCGGTACAAACCGCCGGTACCATGATGCTAGACCCAAAACACGACGAACTTCCGAAACATTAGTAGGAACTGGAAGATTTATAATAGCTCGGACCTTCTCAGGATCAACCCTCAACCCTTCCGAATCTACAACATAACCTAAGTATAGTAATTGAGGACGACAAAATTTACATTTCTTTTTGGATACCGTTAAGTTAGCTTCCCGTAGTCGAGAAAATACTTCCTTCAAAATTTCGATATGTTTATCAAAAGTGGGTGTCACAATAATGATATCGTCGAGATATACAAAAACATACGGTTCCAACTCCGGACCCAATACTCGGTCAATCAGCCGCTGAAACGTCGCTGGAGAATTAGCCAGACCCATCGGCAAACGACAAAATTGGAACAAACCCCGATTCGGTACCGTAAATGCGGTCAAAGGGCGAGATTCCTCTGCTAAAGGCACTTGAAAATAAGCCGACTTGATATCCAGGGATGAAAGAAACTTGGCATTTCGCAACTTATTTAACGTATCCGACACGTAGGGTATTGGATAAGCGTCCCTTTCCGAGACACGATTCAATTTGCGAAAATCTACGCAAAACCTGTAACTATCATCCTTCTTTTTGACAAGCAAAATTGGGCTTGACCAAGGACTGGTGGATCGTTCAACTACCCCTTCAGCAAGTAATTCATTTAACTCGCGATCGATGTGAGCTTGCATCGCTGGACTAACCGGATAGTACCGTTGTTTAATCGGTGGCGATGACGTTTTGATAGTGTGCTGAACCAGACTAGTACATCCGAGTTTATCCCCCATATCCCTAAAAGCTATGTCAATGGTTTCCCGCAAAATTTTTGCTTGCTCTGTGGTTAACTCATTTTCCGATTGTAGAGCTGTAATTGAATCTACAGAAACTGGAAGCTCATTAGCAAAAACCCAGTTACCCCGACGCAAATCCGGAATAATACCCATTTTTTTCCAAAAATCCACCCCCAGAATTAACGTATGTGGTAGAGAAGGTATAACCAGCGCTGAAATGATTTTGATACGATTTTCCAACCTAACCGGAATATCAACGGACCCGATACTCGAACAAATATCCCCATTAGCGACACGACACGATACAATTTTTTTAAAGTCTACTTCTAACCCCAATTTCTCCAATATATGCCATCCCGGTCCACCAATGATTGTATGGGAAGCTCCCGAATCCAACAACCCAAGTAGTTCAATGCCCAAAACAGATATGCTCAAGTAAGGCCTTTCATCATTTTGCGCATGCGCCAACACAAAATTTAAAACTGCCTGTTGACTAGCAGGTAAAAGGTTAGCCGTATTGTAGTAGGAGCCTGAGTCACGGCAATTCACTGACTCCTTTGTGCATTTCCCGAATTTGGTTTGCACTTAGGACAGTTCCGAACTGTGTAATTTGGCATCCCACACTTAAAACAATGCTTCGTTTTTACCGACGAAATACAATTTTTTGCAAGATGACCAGCTGCCTTACAATTCCAGCAAGTAACATTGGCAATTTCGGATATCGAAGAGGAGGGAGTGCTTGCATAAACATATGCCAAATCGGGCTCCATAAGAGCACTCTTGTTACGGGGAGGAGGAACAAAAGATTCAATTGCTTGTTTCCGAGCCTCTAATTGTCGTCCTAAATCCAACAAATGATCTATCGAATGGACCTGTACCAACCCCAACTGACTCTGATAAAAAGGAGAGATATTATTTAACAAAATTTTCAAACGAGTCTCTTCCTGTACCGGAATAGTTAATCTATTAAACATGTTTGTCATAATGGCAATGTACATGCCTATGGTTTCTTGAGGACCCTGTGTACGTTGCCTAATTTCTTGAAACAATTTTTCGTTAAAATTCGGAGGCAGAAATTGAGCTCTAAGTTCTGAAACCAATTGTGACCACGAATTTACTCGAGATCGAACAGACCGATACCAAATTAAGGCTTTTCCTGAAAATAAGTCGCTCGCCGAATTGAAAAGCTGATCCTTAGAAACGTTTCGAGACAAACAGAGCTCTTCAATATTCTCTAGAAATGCACTAAGGGAAATTTTACTACCATCCCCTTCAAACTTCGTAAAACTCCATTTGGAGACCGGTGTACTTTTTAATTGATTAGAAAACGTATGTCCTCCTGTGGGATCAGATTGTACCGGGGTAGAACCTTCTTCCTCAGAAGACTCACTACCACTACTACTTCCAATTCCAGTGGATGACATAAGTACACTAATCTCTAACGGTGTTTGTGCATTTTGAGAAAAACGTTTGAATTTCCGCGCCCGAGATTTCAGCTCTGATTTTAATGTTAATAGTTTAACTAAAAATTTTGATTTTTTTCCATGTTCATCATCATTTGTGGGAACAGAGCGCTCGCCTCGCTTGAATGTATGAACCAATTTAGCCATAACCTTACAAAATGAAGGACTAGATTCAAAATCTGCAAAGTCATTTATTAAAGCTTCTATCTCCCCAATTTTTCCTGTAATATAGGCAACATCATCTCTAAATGAGAAAGGATAAGCTGGATATTTGAGCTGTGTCTGAGATTTTTCCAGTCTCAGAAAACCCCTTAAACTTTTCCTCATGTCCTGAACATTAATTACATCCTCAACACCTCTAACTGCAAGTTCATAAATCAACTCATCTTTTTCCAGACGATTCACCTCAATTTTATCCTCCATCTTCACAATTATGATTTGATTCAATAAAAACAAATTATTTCCAGCCCAACCAATGAGCTAAGGGATAATTTTCCCACCCCAAAAACAACACCTGGATGAAAACACAAATTTCAAAAAGAAAAATATTATTGGAAGCCAGTCAATAGTGAAACATGAGCACAGTACTACTAAGTCGAAACTGAAAAGAAATTGAGATTGAATTGAGTTGTGTAATTTCAATTTTTCCAATTTTTTTTTTCCAAAAACTCAGAACATTTATTATTATTATTATTATAAACGTTTGGGCGCCAATTTGCCACACACTAGTGAGTGACAGAAACAATTGCCAAGTTAGTGACAATTGGGTATGCTCGCGACTACGCTGCAGTGGAGAAGGGAGTGGTTCTTTCTCAAATAAATCAGAATATTTTAGTGCCAGGCGCCAGGTAGATGTGACTGCCACATACCCACAATGAACTAGTAATACTATACCTCACCTACCTAGGATGTATTCAAAATAAAAGACAACTATTTCGTAAAAATTGTATCACCCTGTATTGCAAGATGAAAATAGCTAACAGATGTTAACAAATTGGAATTTCCCAAAAATTACCCTTGTAACTTATTTTAAGAAATGGACAATGTCCTAAATTTTACAGTGTCGTTTCACAAATATTCACACTTCTAAATTATGAAATAATGAAAATTTCCAAAGGTCATAATCCTACTTGACACTCAAATCAATTCAACCCAACTCAGTTTCATGATCAACAAATCTGTGGTAAAAATAACTCAATGCCTCAACCAATTACTGGTTCCGAACAATAATTTCTTATGGACTAACATTCGATACTGAAAATCCATAAAAAAATCCCTATGAAATTATATTATACGAAAAACCTTTATATGCAATGTATGCTGCGCTTATGATCTTGGTAATTCTTGTTCAATTATTACGAATTATCATGAAAACTCAAAAATAAGCTAGAGAATCCCGCAAAACGCAAAGTGTACACTGTGCCGATTACGTTACAAAAGGATATATATGTAACTCGTCAATTCTAATACTAAAACGCAGAGATAAAAGGAAATTCGGTTGTAAAAACTTGCGTGTCAGTCCAACTGCAGTCCTCAGCTTCGGTTGTTCGAGCAGTAGCTTCAGAAGTTACAAACAATGGGAAACTACAGGAGTCTGGCAGCGTACAGACAGTAACATGATAACTCGTAGTACAGGAACATAGAATAAGGATGGTCCACAATAACTTCTAAGGCAGGTTCAGTATCGGTAGATACATCTGCATACTATGCAATGAAGGTAAATTCCAAATTATTCCAATTAGAGAGATACAAACTCCTCTGAATTATATCCTAAGTATCACTCTCAGTGATTGGGGTGATCCATACACCTTTGGTACCCCCAGAAGCACCCTAAAATAATAAAACGAATGTCACCAATGGCCTTCCGTTTCTGAATGCTAGGTAACCAACTACATACCTTTTCTGGAGTCACAGCCTCGAAAACGATTTAAGAGGGCAATAATTGTGATGGAATATATCTGCTGTTACATGAGAGTCGACGATGCCCTGATGTCTCAAGAAAAGGGTACTGTGGTATGACGTGAAGTCTCAGAATCCCACCAATGTGGATTATTCCCAAGAAATAACACCCAAAATGGTTTCCAAACTTCTCCAAAAAGGGAATATAATTGAGCCTTAGCCGTTATGGTCCTTCTAATCGAAGATGAATCAATATTCAAATTAACAGGCTAGTGGCAGACTTTCACACAACCATTTCCAAAATATGACAAGACGTCAACCAGTCACAATTCCGTCAAGTGTCACTCCAGATGACAGACCTAACATTCATCACGAACAACCATCGCGACCTTATCCAACCTAATGCCAGATAATAATTATTAGCAAACCTAATGCCAAACAATAATTATTACCCATTCTACTAGACTGACGATTTTGAAGAATATCTTACTTCTTCATGGTCTTGCAGCTTTGTACCGCTCGTTGGTAGACACCACCTTTGCGAAGTGACATCTGTCAAATATCAACCACATTACTCCCAAAGCATCTGTCAATAGTTCAATCATAACCAACAATTCAAAATTCAACAGCACCAATGTAAACAATTGCTGAAAGGTTGAGAATAACAATGATTGTTCCTGATTGAAGGCAATGGGTGATGATTGAGAAGACTAATGAGATTTTTAGAGTATGGTAGTTACACAGGTAGCATGAGCAAAAGGTACATTATTCATACAATCTCAAGAACAGACCAAAATAACTCAACTTGCATATTTATAGGAGATAATACGAAGGCAGACTGACTCCAGTTACCAGCAGGTGTTCGTCTCAACCTGGTATTCAACTCTACTTCCTTAATCTGAATATCCGAGGCTATATTACTATAACACATTAAGGAAGAGGTCGAAATATCCAAGGATCCTACTAGCCTTCAGCTTTCTCCTCACAAGGATACTAACCTATAGATACCCAGATCAATCGTGACATTCTGATGTTCTTCGAAATAATCTTGATTCTCACAATATTCGCAAGAATTGAGTTGGAAAGTCAGAGCTGACAAGAACCACGAAAAAGTGAGGTAAATTTTGATACTTCAACAGGCTATATATCTGAAGAATAGTCTCTCAGAATCAGAATAATATATTATACTAGTTATATATGAAATTACCGTTACACAGGTTATACTTCTTCTGTTGCCTCTCGCTGGATTCCAATCGTTCCTCTAGCTCACCCACCTTTTGTTCCAATCTCTCTTTCCCTGTGCTGAGATCAGTGATTTCCATACGCATTTCACTGATATCTCGTTTGATTTCCAATAAAAGATTGTAGATTTCATCACTGAATCGACTCATTTCTCTGTATTCTTACTTCTTTCTTTCACTTATTATTGAAATCTGTTTATCGCGAAGTGCAGATATATTCATTCAAATAATACCTCTATCACAATTCAAGCAAAGTCGGAACTTACATGAGTGTATCATGCAGGGGTTTCTGCCCAAATATAACTAGAACATGCTGTACAAAACGAAGGATGAACTACTAAAAACTTAATGTTTTGAGGAGCACGACACGACACGTCTTTTCACCATTAAGAGGTTATGTTATGGTGAAGTATGCATATTGTTTGGGTTGAAAATAAACCTTTTCGGTAAGTGTCATATTCATCAAATTCTGAAAAATCAGTTATACAAGTAGCAAATTCCATTCGTTTCCGCTCCTGGAGCCATCCCTTTTATCGCTCATCCAGGACTGACCAGAACGACCGCAGTTCGCATCAATTCAATTCAAAAACGGATCACCCTTCTCCCACATGTACTCGTATCCTCCATTTTCTGTCCATCTCTCAGAGCAGTTCAACCGTCTGTTTACGGAGAGTGGATTTCCGTTTGTATTATGGTAGAAAAATTTCACGACAATACGAGAAAATTGAATCCTTTCAAATGATAGTGAAGGGCACTCGTGTTTGAATATCTTGAAATGGGGTTGACTTCTACACAAAAAAGTACTTCACAATGCATCACATGGAAAATTCGAACATCCTGAGTGAAGGTTATACAAATCTGTCACTTGTGTGTTCGATTGACCAGTTTATTTCATGCTGCTTTTGCATGATCGAGTCGATCGTTTTGTCACCATTCTCATCATGAGGTATAATTATTTCTGTAGTAAGGGTTGTGTGTTCAAGGTAGAAATGAGTGTATGTTTCGAATTTATTTTGAGCCACAATGATAAATTATTGAACAATTACTTTTTTAATTATAGAAATTCATTGTTTCTTCATTTGAATTCAATCGCTTTCAGTTCCTAAAAAACAAATGCAATATATTGTTTTCGAATCATTTTCGATTATTGCCTCATTTCATTTCAAACGCTTGGGGCGTACATGTACAACGATAATAAACAATGTTGATGGAATTATACTTTTTCTGCAAGCAAGTGCATGACTCTTTTGATTCAATATTCATTGTTTTTTTTTGTTTACGTTGATGTCGACAAAGTATATCGGGCATAAAATGTAGTTACTACATCAGATCAAAACCATCAGTTAAAATTCAAGTCTACTATATATATTCCACAAACAGCCCAATCTATGTTTTTGGGGTATCTAAGTTTGTTTGTTTCATCCTTTAATCAAATGTCTTTCTCCTACACACAATCACACTTCACAAGTCGAAACTATTCGAGCTATAATTTGAAGAGGCCTTTTTTTTTCAACATACGATTCATAGCACGAACAAGCATACAAAGTTGAGATCAGACTACGTGTCTGGTGATCTATCGAAAATGCCAACTATGATAAACATCGCTTGACCTCAGACATGTCATTGAATTCCATTGAAATGTAATGACCATCTTCAATTTAATTCTTGTCTGGTTCATTTTTCAAGTTGCTTAGCAACTTCAGACGAAATTGATGATGAATCTACACACTGGCGTTGGTTATTTCTATAGCAAATTGAGAAATTTATATATTATCTGCGAAATAATTCCTGAGAAGGAGGTAAGGACTACTTTTTGGACATATAGAGGTATGCATGCTCCGGATGACGAGCATAAGATGAGTGGAAGCAATCTGAAACTGGTTAAATATGCACATGACTTTTCGATACATTCGAAAGTCCAGAAATAGATGATGGTAGAAGTATTATGGATTGTGAAAGAGGGTCCTCCCATTTAACCATTCAGTAGGATATTGGGGAGTTAGTTAGTACAATCATTAGGAGATGAGTTACTCCCTATGAGTCGATTTGTTTCTCTGCAACAATTGGGCAGATTTTACATCTATAATTGAAGTCGTAGTGAATATAACTAACTCTTATTTATGAATTTACGACTTATCAATCTTTTGGTAAGCCTAACACACGTCGAGTTCTAGTGATAACACTTCCTTCTTAAGGTGATTGATTTGTCGACGGTGGTCACTGTCACTCACACCAATGGTTTCAAAGTAATCGCTCAACCTTCATTGTAGCCATCCAACGAAAACCGTATTGCCGTGACCAGACTGGAGGGTTCTGGTTGTTTATGAAATTACTCTCTTTTCTAACCTCGTGATACGAATCGAGAAAAAAAAACCTACGCACCATCTCTTTAACAGGCCAAAATATCAAAGTTGGTCAAACTTCAAAGGTAAATGCGTCATTTTCAGAAATTTCGATAGAAAAAACTTGAAATTAGAAATTTTGTCAGTTTTTAAATCTTGCTCGACAACTGAAAAGAATTCTGATGTGGAAATTTTATTTTCAACTTACAAAATGGAACCTAGCATCCTAACAGAATACACATCAACCCCTTCCACTCCACTCACAGCTTTCAAGGTTTCTTCGTCATACCAATAAATAATATTTCGAATTGATAATGAATGCATTAAAATACTAACCGAAAATATGTACCAAAACAATAATTTTTATATTAATGGCGACTGATGTCAAAAATTCACAACTATAACAGCATGGATATCCATATTTGGATATACAGATAAACCATAGTATCCACATATGGATACATAGTTATACTACGGGGTATATATACCCACGAAATAATATTGCAACATATTTTTTCATTAATTTATTTTAGGAAAAAACTCATTATCACCTCGAACTGAAACTTGAAAAACGCTTTTATTCGTGGTAATGTTCGGCACGGCACAAACCTGGCTAATCTGGTCACTTCAAGCACCAATTAATTCATGTGTGCCCCACCAGAAAGTAGGTTAGGTTAGGTCAGAAGTGAGTGGGTCTGTTCGGCCCTCCACTGCAACCAACAAGGGTTTATTGTGGCTCACACCTATTCAAACTACCAAATAAACCCAGCTTCTTAACGAAGCCGATTAGTTTGTATGGTGAGTGATCTTTCAGGTCAGATGGTAAGAGTGAAGCCTTGCCAAACTCTGAAAATCTGATTCGGTCCGCAGCGGGGCAGGCACAAATTTGGTGCTCTGCTGTTTCATCATTTTCCAGACAGAGACGACACAGGCTGTCTTCTGACAGTCCGATTCTCTGCATATGATGATTCAAATGACAGTGACCTGTGAGAAGGCCAGTTAGACATCGTAGTTCGTCCCTACTGTAGTCCAACAACTGTTTGGTTTCCGATTTCGAAGGGTGAATGAACGCCTTGGAATGAGCCAATCCTGGAAGACTTTGCCAGAAGTCCATAAATCTTCTTGCCATCCAGGTATTCAATGTTTGTTCGGCAAAGCCTAAGGCGATGCCAATGACAGGTTCTGGTCCGATGAAGCTGCTTGCAGCACCCTCCTTTGCAAGGGAGTCAGCAGCCTCATTGCCTTCCAGGCCAGTATGGCCCGAAATCCAGACCAGAGACAATTTGTTAAATCTTCCTATTGAGGAGAGTCGTTTTTGGCAATTTGTTACCAGTTTGGACGTTGATCGGTAAGAGCCAATGGCTTTCAGCGCCGCTTGACTGTCCGAGAATATTTTTATTGACTTGCGTGTGAGGTTGGATTTTGCCAATTTCTCCGCACACAGTTCAATAGCATAAATTTCCGCTTGAAATACGGTCGCATAGGTCCCTAGGAAGGTTGATATCTCTGTCCTGGGTTTGCGACTGAAAACACCTGCACCGGAACCAGAAGGTGTTTTTGATCCATCTGTGAACCAACAACTATCTGCTCTCATTATTTCCTTCTCCCGGAGGATCCAGTCCTCTCTACTCGGGAAAAGAACTGTATAAGGCAGTTCATAGTTTACAGTTTACCAGAAAGTAACATAAAAAAAGCATGCGATTCCATAATCGTTTGCATCTATTGAATTCCGATAATCACAATATCCATATGTTAATATTCTGATAACCAGTCTACTTAGCCAAAATATCCATACGTGGAAGGGGTTAACATATATATACATTTATTGGTAACATTATTTTTGTTTCAGGCAGCAGCTCGTGACCTAAAATTGGCGAAAGCCGAACTCCACTATTGGTGAGTAGCAAATAAATACTTCCAAGAGTTGGCATTCATTCATTTACAATAGGCTCGTCAGCCAAAAATATATTGGTGATGAAGATGAAGGCGTTATAGAAATTCCTCTCAAGGAATCTGCAATAAATCTCAGCATAAAAAATCGTTTGATTCTGTCGATATATCAAGATGAAATCCTTTTTTAAGGGTATGTATTCTTTCTTTCTCTGAGTACGGATCTTGTGAGGCCATGCTGTTTCATTGCATTACTGGCCTTTTTAGGCATACAAACCTGAAATGAATAGAAATTTGGGATTTTATTTACTGTAGATGGAATAGGGATTACTACTTTGATTATTTTAAGTGCTCATTACTCAACTTTAAGAGTCTAACCAGATGTCCAAGTCGTCATTGTGATTATATTCAATAAGTGGTTAGTTCGTTTAGAGGTGTACCACTTCTTGTCGTACATATTTATTGAAATGTTGGAGAAGAATACTAGGTGGCAGGTGGCGGTAGCCTCGCTCCTTCACCAACGTACGCACCAACTCATATTTGTGTTAGATAGGTTGGGTTTGAAATTTCCTAACCCAATACCAGCTTTCGGATCGAGATAATTCTCAAAATATTAGGTAACTCAAAACAAAATCCAGAAATAAATTCAGCTCTAGTGGTATTACGAACTTATATATCGCTTCTTCCTAGTGGTTAGTTCGTTTAGAGGTGTACCACTTTTTGTCGTACATGTTTATTGAAATGTTGGACAAGAATACTAGGTGGCAGGTGGCGGTAGCCTCGCTCCTTCACCAACGTACGCACCAACTCATATTTGCGTTAGGTAGGTTGGGTGTGGAATTTCCTAACCCAATACCAGCTTTCGGATCGAGATAATTCTCAAAATATTAGGTAACTCAAAAGAAAATCCAGAAATAAATTTTGCTCTAGTGGTATTACGAACTTATATATCGCTTCTTCCTAGCAGTGATAATTTTAACACTTCATTTATCATTCCGAATCAGTACTGAAGATGTTTAATCAATGAATATTTTGCGGAATTCATATTTGAGAAATTGTTCTAAAATTGTTCGTCCTGTTAACCAGCTGACAAACATCAACCCTCAGAAGTCGAAACTTGTGCGAGTAATGGATCAACAAGGCCTTACCCTTCAACGTGCGATTACCCAGCACGGTGGCCCGGCGAGGGTTCGAATCCTGGCCTTCCGCTTGATAGGCAGATATGCTAACCACAACATTACCGAGAACACAAATGTACCATAATGTAATACTTGAAAATTATGAAACATTTTTCTTTATCTACCTAAAATACATCAATTATACTTTCGAATGAATGTTGATGAAGGAATTTCTCACTATTCAGATAATGAAATCGTTTCAATTTGAAAATTAATATTCCATTTTCAAATCGATGGATGCATTCTGCTGAGTATATTTCAGGAAGTAATCGGAGGTTATATCCTAAGTTCAGCAAGTTTGATCGCTTGAAATGTGTGCCGCATTTCCATGATTTCCGAAATTTTGCTTAGCAAATGACTCAAGGTATAATTTGATATATGAACTTGTGAATTATTTTGGGACAGCAGCAAAAGCGAAAGTGTACTCTTATAACAATATATTTCCAATATTTCGACAAATGGTTATTGTCATCAACAGGGAGCTACAAAAATGATACTTATGAGTGGAAAAGAACGAGAAACCTTCATTTTTTTTTCGTTACATTGTTAGTAAGTATGGTTGCAATATGAATTTGTTGAGTGAGTCAGATGACACATAGTACAAAGCATTTCGAAAATAGTGATAAGTAATAGTATTGTTCAAATGTTTTACTGATACTGAATTCATATTGTGACCATCCTCACTAACAATGTGAGTGATAATATCCATAGACCGTACTTTCGAACGGTACTTGCCAAAAGCATATGCGGTAATTTCTTTCAAAAACGTCTCTGCATTACGCAAAACCCAATAATCTGTCTTTGAAGTGAAAAAAGCGTAAAATTCATTTATGGACGATTTATGACGTTTTTTCACAGTTTCTACTGCTTTGAATCAAAGAATGATTAAAGAAGTTCGGAAAACGAAATTGACAATCTTTTAAAGCCGGTAGCGCTCGACCCCTATTCTCATTATTTGGGATTGAAGGGTTGGTGATCAGAATGTTTCAATCTAAGTGAATGGAAGTGGGTTTGTTCGGTTGGTTTGCCATGTTGGTCGAACATCACGTATTAGTTGAAGTCCAACCCAAATCGAAAAATTTTCTGATATTTTGCCACAATATATAAAGAGCGTCTTTCAAACAAATAAATGCATGCAGTTTTGGTTGTTCTGTATTTCGGATATGCCGACCAACCAGTGGTCATACAGTTTTTTCGAATTTTGCCACAAGTAAGTAGTATAACTAACATACTACCGATAAATGAGTGAGTCTTCCTGATATGCTACTGTAGTAACAAAATTCAAAGTATACCTTGAGGAATTGTAGAAATAACGATCTTGTGATTGTGAAATTATCCATATACTGGGTTTTTCAACATTCAGGCCGATGACGAAATTTGTTATATGAATGCAGTATTATGAGCTCTATGAATTTCCGACTCTTCAACATATTTTAATACTGGCTAAAAATCAAATCAGTTTGAAACAGCTAGACCAAAAGTTTTTTCGAAAAATCATGAAATATATAAAAATTTCTGATGTCGCTTCCATGTTCTTTATGATTTTTGTGTTCCAAGCTAAGAAACAAAATTGTGAGCTGTATGCCTATTTTGCCCTTTAGAATTCATGTAGCAGCTCATTTTTTGTGGAACGACCACTTCAAGCGCAATTTCCGTTTATTGTCTTCCATCTCTTGAAACAACTTTCCACCCCTGAGTATATAAGATACCTGTGATTTCGTAGACTCAAATCGAATATTTAGTTTTCGAAATATGATATTTGCTTCTCGAGCATGACCAAAATGAAGAGTTACTGGTGGATTTATTCATACTTACTTAATAATCGAAAGTAAAAAAACCCAAGTGAGATCAAGTCATTCCAATTGGGTTTTCTTATTATCGATGAAAAATCGAAAAGCTGTTCATCTACCGAGAAAAAAATCTCAATTCAAAGTTTTCACAATTATTCGTTTCGCGTAGTAACTTTCATTGGGTCATCCAATAATTTCCAGAAAGTATGTGTTTTCAGAACAATAATACTTCAAACATTCTAAGATCGAAACTGTCATGATATCTTCCTGAAAAATAAACATTCAATCGGTCCTACATATTTTCATTTGATGTGATGGAATTTCCGCGATTTCCGTTATTCATGGGCCCCCAAGCCATTATTCTTTCAAACTGACCCTTCCTTTATTCTTTCTTTTCAAAATGTGAAATCTTTCGATTATTCGGTATGAGAATACAGCCTCGAATATAAGAAAATTTCTTCCATAACTTTATTGATTCCACACCATTTGACATGACATATTTGCAATTTTTTCACGGTCCATATGAACATAATCACGTTACACAACAAAAAGAGGGATTCGTATAAACTGATATGGCGGAGAAAAAGTTTGCTGGAAACTTACACATTGAAAAATGAAATATAGGACAGTTCTGGACATGATTTTTATAGGAAGCAGCGAGAGTTATTCACAAATGATATCAAATACAGTGTGAATTTTAAATGGGGATTGAATTATGAGAAAGTTATTTCTGGCTACTCTGTATTCCTGCAGAAATATCCTACAAATGGAATCTGTTCGATTCAAGTTTCGTGTGCTACTCTTTATTCCTGCAGAGATATCCTACAAACGGTATCTGCTTGAATCAAGTTTCGTGGGCTTGATATATTCAGTGCCTGTTGCGGCACACAGGTAGGGAGGTAGCTGTTTTAAGTGGACTCTTTCTTTTACATCTATGGAAGAGAAAGTGTTTGCTAAACATTTTTTGCAATGGCTTGTAGAAGAAAACAAACCGCTTTTCGAAAATTATTATCAATGATATTATACCAGAATTGAACTAATTCACCACTTTCGTGAATTGAATTCACAAGTCACTATTCACGCTAACTAATGAATTGAAATCATGAATTGAAAATTACCAAAACAAATGAATTGAAGCCACAAGCTTGCTTCTTCCTGTGATCAATTCACAATTCGAAACATAAATCAGTTTCCTTTCCAGAGTTAAGAATAAGTTTTTTCGTTAACCAGTTCACTTCGTCACCTCTCTGAAAAAATTCAGTGAGTTATCCGTATTAAATTTCTACTTCATCAAAAAAAATCCGTATTCGTCAAATATTCCCTACTTTATTCTATAGTTCGGACAGAAATTGTGATATCTGTGGAAAATCAGTAATATCTTATTGGCATTTATAGATAAAAATACTATTTTTTTTTATAATTGGTCTTGTCGGCAATACTTATTTCACAGACTAACTGAATTTTGTGTTTGATCCCTTTTCTATCGGATATTTCATCATCATTAATATCCTGATATTTCAACAAATGTCTTTCCTAGGCATTTGAATCAATTACCTCAAACTGATATGCAATCGACGAGTGTTTCATTGAAAAAAATAGCATCTTCAAGTGAGAAAAACTGATCATCAGTTTCAATGAAAACTAATCAATGAGTAAGTGATCTCTCCAAAACGTTTCGAATTTTCTATCTCATCGTTTATTACCAACACACTTGCTGGATCGTACAGTTTTTTCCACATCTTCGTCATTTATGATCTTGGACACCTCCCGAATCTGTTTTTCAGACTTGAAAGCCCAAAAAGTCTGGAACTGGGAATTATTTTGATGATAATGATCATGAAGGTCTTGATTTCCAAATACATATCGAAACAAGGCGTATACACGTTTTCTTATGAAGAATATGTATGTAAGGAAAGAGGTGAGGTTTCAGCTCATCTCGAAAATGCAGATCACACGCTCTGAATCTCAACCATAATATCCACTCAATACATAACAGTAATATTACATTATGTTGGACTCATTGAAGAGCCTGGGAAGATAATAATTTTTGAAGAGAATATGAGGAGTTGAGAAAGGAGCAACGCATATATTCTTTAATAAGGAATAACATTGTTCGCTTCCATTTGACATCAACATCGTTCCTCAAGCAGTATATTACGCATTTTTAGCTTTAGAGAGACTACAGTCAGTACTTCTATAGGATCCGTCAGAGAGTTGTAAAGATAGGCTATCTGAAAAGTGAAAGATATTTTAAACACCTTTTCTGTGTGCTGGTAAATTGAGTTTTATTTCTTGCCTCGTGTTCAAATTATGGATGTTATGCCGGTAGAAAATTTTGTTAAATGAATAGAAACGATTTCGAAAAGTGACAATTTTATGCAGCTTTCTGCGATATGCCATATTCAACCAAGATAACTGTCTCAACTTGTGCGAAATAATATTACGTCGGCGGACAACATACATTATCATGCAGCCTCGAACGAAATTATTGTAGAACCTGTATCTTACACCGATCACTTCTGTTTATACAGGGTCCGTATACAGCAACACAGTAGTTGAATTTTGTCAGTACAAGGGACTCACAAAGTATGGTTTTGATTTTCATACTCATAATTTCTCTGTTACCATAAATCACCTTGAAATAACAGAAGGCCGCTTTAATGGAATAGCCTCACGAAAATATTCAGTTCAATCTTCAACTTGAATACCAACAATTTTTACAGGGTGTTGCCGAAGTTGAGTCATTCATTTTAACAGCTTGTCGAGTTTGTCAAAAGAAACTGATATACCGAAAATCACCTATATGAATAATAAAAGAGTCAGTATATATTAAACAACTTTGCAAAAAAACATCATTAGGGAGTTGAATGGATACCGTTTCCACAAAAACAATCAAAATTGTTTCCGTTTGCTCGATTAACGCCTATCTTGTATGGCGTATTCACGTATCTTTTAATAACCAGATGAATACTTTGAATGATGCAATGTAAAAAAAATAGTTCACGAATATTTGGCAGAAGATTATAGTTCATTGATACCAATATTCTCATTCATCAAACAATTTCACATAACTTCCTGATCGAGTGGAAGTACAGCCAAGTCGAAATTTTTGCATGGAACCTTGTATATTTTTGCTGGTGGCTATTTATTTCAATATGGCGACCCCACGATGGTATCTATTACACCATTGTCACTCCAACTGAAATGAGAAACAAAAGACGGATTCTGTATTTTATTTCAACTCACAAAATTTGAGTTTTTGACCTGTTCACAGACATTTCATTTATTTTTTCTGGAATTCTATTCTCAACATGAAATTAAAAACATTTCATTGTGTGATTCTCACCAGTTGACAGAACCAATTCACGTGTTTCAATACACAAGAGCTTTTTGCAGCGTGTTATAGTTACTATCACTATGAATTTTATGAAATATCAGCCAAATACGTTTAACGTCAATGGCCTGAAAAATATACAAGATTTCAATAGATTGATGGAATTACCAGATCATTATGAAAATTAAAAATGAAACTTCCCCTGCCTTTATATCACTTGTATTTTCAACTAATCTTCCTTCTTGACGGACATTATCAGTAAGTTACAAATATAAAATGTACGAAAATGAAGAAAATGTTATTCTTTCATTCCAAAAATTCTATTTATATTCATTATCGCGGGTTGAGTTCCGGTTAAACCAGGGGGATTTGTAATTGTTTTATAGTGGAAAATGTCATTCTAAATGGACTTTACTTTCATTCGAAATATCATTTATGTAACTTGACCAAAAAAAAGAATAACATCGTGTACCTTTGTTTTTTTTGTGTCTCGGTATACATAACGAGAAACATGATATTCGTCCCAAAGGACAAATACTTCACTATTCAGCAGTGTGAGAACTGTTAGCTTCCAAAGATACTGCACCCATAACACTGCAGATGTGTCGATCATTTGAATCTAGATACTTTAATAGTACTTGGTCTTCCGAAATTAGATTAATTGAAAGGGAATAAAGATCTTTGAATTCTTATAATATCTGTTCTAAGGGCATACCTATTGATATCTTTTTTGCCCCGATACGTAACTGCATTATAATGAAAAGGCAAAATTGAGTATTTTGTCAGTTACCTAGGTATCCTGTTTTCTGTGAATGTAGAGATTAAATTAAAAAATGCATATATCTTCCCTTGGATGTTTCGGAAGTCAGTCTGCTCTCGTTTTTTTGAATATTTCATGATTCGAAATAATGAATATCACTAAATACAAATAGAATAAACAACTATTCATGAAATATTGATTTATACCACCATTAGTGTCCAGGAGATTCAGGGGGAAGGGTGTCGGGGGCGGGAGGTTGTGAAGAAATGTTATTTGTGTGTGCATAGATGTGTATGTATAAACATATGTGTAAATAAAAACATTTTTACCTATTTCAAGAAGGCTTGGAAGAACTTGCATTATTTCAAACGAATATAGATCAATGTTGGATGTCTCTTCTAAAGAGGTAAGTCGAACTGGGAAGTTTCAGTTGGAAGTGGGTTGTGTTCAAGTCAACAGTTGGTAGAACTGATAATGACTAAGTCATGTCAGTATCACAGTTCGACACTTTTCACAACTCTTCACAAAAAACTCAAATTTCATAAGATTTTTCCAAAAAGGCTTGAAAAAGGAATCGAGCTAACTTCCGAAACATTGCCAAAGGAAAGTATATGCGTTTTCACAATATTTTTCCAATTTAGTCTCCGAATTCACAAAAAATACGATACGTAACTGAAAACAAGCGACTCAATGTTGCTGTTTCATAATATTGCAGTTACGCATCGGGCCAAATATACCAATGAGCTGTAAAAACAGATAATACAACTTGAAGCTTTTCTTCTTTCATTTTTAGCAGAGAGAAAACCGAAGAATGGATTTCATGACATATTCGCCCCCTCAAAAATCATTTAGAGTTATGTCCTATTTTTCAGTTTCTGTCTTTCTATCACAAACGCACCACCCTGTACAGTCGATCTGCGAATTCCACTGAATAGCATCTTTTCATTCCTGACTGCCAATGAATACATTTATGGCGATTACAAGACGAGAAGCAGGTGAATAAACGTGAAACTAGTGAGTCGAACATTGATAGGATTGACCCCCATCAAGGTTAGCTGGTTCTTTTGAACTTCCTCGATTATACAGCCCCCAGGCTTCAACAGTCAACTATCGAATGTATATCTCCAGCATTCACTGCTCATTATCTAATGACGTACCCTCAAGGCGGATAAATAAAATGCTCGTTCAAAATGAGATGGCGGTGTAGTGTAGATATGATCAGATCAAAAATGTATGCTAAAAAAAACGATATCGCTGGGGTAATTAATAGATCCAGATTCATTGAAGGTATTCATTGGTATTTAAGATGGTATTATTGTATTTCATATTACTGTTGAGTCCAAATTATTCATTTTGAATATCCTTCAAAATAAATCGATTTTTTTGAAAAAAATAACTGATGTATCATAATCGTCTTTAGAACACACCCATTATAATTGCTAATTTGGCCTATTTAAGAAACTGTCCTCTAATCAATCTGAATTTTGGGAACTCTTCGAATTTTCTGTTCTGGTGAATAATTTGCTAAGGAGTTTTGGGATTTTTTCATCCCCTTCACCAGATGCTTGATTATAAGTTGCATCATTCTATCTTGGATATAGCTACACTAAGTGAAAAGTTCTGATTTTCCATCTATTTCTTGGAATTTGATCTTCATTTCTTAGAATTATAATTTCCCCAGTTATGGAAGTTCTTGATCACCATACCATATGATCTGAAGGTCTAGTTTGTTACCGTCGATTGAATAATGTCATATACTCTAGTCGTTGAAGGTTTTCCGCTTCGACTTTTTTGGAACTCGACTGATTGACATACAATTTGGTGAGTAGTTGTGGGATAGCTCAAGGGAAAAAAAGCTAACTGAGTACCGATGACCTCTTTTCCTCTGCGGTTGGAGTGCATCCCTTTTCGAGGGTTAATCAACTATGCAATGGATAGAGGGCCACATTTCAAGGTTAAAAATTCCGAAAATGTTTTCCAATAGATCGTTATTTATTAAGTTACTTGAGTTTAAAAAACTTGAATTTTTCGAGATTAGAATGCATTTTCGGGGCGCTCCCTCGCGAGTAACTCGAAAACTTCGCAATTTATACAGAACGATTGTTATAATCATAAATGAAGCATATCCAAAAACAAAAATGTTCAAGATCCTATTTGAGAATAGTTATGACATGTTTAAAAAAAATCAACTGGGATAACTTGATTGATTTAAAAACTGATGCGTTTTACCTACAAAAAACGTAGTACAGTTTATCTAGTGTTTGTGGAGAACTTCGAACTGAGCACTGTTGAAGGTAGATTGCATGCCATGAAACTTCAGCCATTTCCCACAGAAGATGACCATTATTCCTTCACATATCCCCCACTTTATTTCAGTATGATCCATGTAACATAATTCGGTCATGTACAATATGAAAATTAATAAGAATATAGGAAAAAAAATGAAATTCTCATTTCTCAAAGTCGAAAAAAATTAACTTTTTCTCAAATTACCTTCAAACCATAAAAAATACGTGAGAATAACATCCTATAAAAATTAAGGTTTTTGTGTTAACATTTTCCGATCTGATAATATTAATATAAAATGAAAAAGAAAACATTCGTAGGGTTCAGGCATGTATATAATCTTTGTCCGACCGCCAGTAGGGGGTTTCGTATACATGTCGAGGTCCCCTCAGTAATTTGGTGTTATCCTATGTTTTTTGGGTCGCTGATCACGAATTTTCTTGTTAGCAGACCCAGAACCTGTTAGGTAATTAGTTATTAACAATTTGATTGCGAAAATAGCTGTTTTTTTTACATACAGTTTGCTATTGTTATAATGACGCGTACTCAATAAGATTATGACAACTGTTTGGCGAAAGACAGATACCTAATTTGGTAGAGAACGATTTACAATTGCAATTTGGTATAAGTTCATACATGGATGCGTACAATAATACTATTTTTTCAGCTGTAAATATTCATCTTCCAAAAAAAAACGGTTATTGCAAGGGGTCCAATTTCATGCAATCAGCTTGAACTGAAATAATTTGTGGTTGAGTAGCGCAAAAATCTCTCTAGATATGTAGTTGAAACGATTTGCTTGTGAAAGAAAGATCTAGAACTGAAACTGTCATTTGTGGTACGTGTGATATTTGATTTGTATTTTATATTTTTATCCTTTCGTTCTTAGCAACATGTTTCAATAGAGTTTATTTCAGAGACAATGGAATACGAACCAATACCACTCGTAGTCATATCTAGTTTCACCTGTGAATTTTCTATCGCATATTAGACCTTATCGTCATAATTATTGGCCACACTCTCTGGATCCTGATCAGATGTTTAATTATAAATCGCAATACACTTGGGTCAATGGGTTGGATTCTTTGTTGGTGATCGTGAATGATGTCAAGGTATCGGTTCAAGTAATTAATATGGCACGAAATAAGGTAAACCGCCTGAAGATACAAAGGTAACACAATGCAGCATTGTGGATCTTCCTTTTTTGCGTAACTGATGAGATCATTGTCACAGACGCAGTTGTATTGAAAGTAAATGTATTCAGTTCAACCTTGGCCTACAGTTCTTCAGCAGAGCCAATTTGTACATATTGTTTTGAAACTGCATTCAAAAGTTATTGAAACATGAAACATATACGTCGATGTCGTCTTGAATAAGTATTGAAATTGAATTGAAATCGACGGATATTCTATTATTCGATAACAATCAATTGATTTGTGTAGGTCTTACTCCATTTTAACATGATGTATGAATATCATACTTGCGAGAAGTGAGAATCTATGTGAATATCAAGGAATTGAACTGATGTAACAAAAAATTTTGAAAGAGAATATTGAATTACCCAACGAATAATATTTATTGTGAGAATAAAGTCAGTATTCTATCGAAAAAAATTAACAGAAATGAAAATCACTAAATTCCTCAACAGAAAGTTAAAAAGAACCATATTTCAAAATTTTAATTTGAAATATCAGTTATTGATCAAGAGTTCATTTTGAATATCTTTTTCAGCTTTTAATGATATTTTTTATTATTTTAGCCGTTTTATCCCAGAATTTTCTTAGATTCAGTGCTGATTATCATCTTTCAATTTTTTCCCAACAAATTTATTTTTTCTTGTCATCAAATTAAAAAATTTCCACCAACTGCCATTTTAGTGGTCAAATTTTTGATTGCTTTGGATTTGTAAAAATTTTCGAATTGAGTTTTTGTTCCATTTCTATACTGTAAATTACATAGAACTTATGGAACTCCCTGCCGATACCGCTTGAGTAAAAGAACTGCAGCTTACTGTACGAGAACTTTGCCCACATTCATTCAGTTTCTGTTGAAACGAAGCACTGCGCCAATTCGCTCCTCTTTCAACCATGAATATATCATCTAGATACGATTGCAGATCGATCGTCGTGGCACTCTCAACTTGAAACTTGATTTCAATATTTTTTATTCATAATAGCACATCATTTTTTCATTTTTGTTTTGTCGTTCATTCAATCAACACTATATTTCAACTCCTTTGTTTAGATTCATGTATTTCTATTAAATTTTTCCATCCAATTAGCTTTCGACAGAATTCAGTATTAGATATAATATGACGATGAAAACAATACTATTCATATTTCAATAGAATATAATTTTCAAAGATCGAATGGTCACTTCATATAAAGTCATCTGCACTGCACTGACATTCAGTTTCGAATGGTATCAAGTGAATGCAAGTACCATACTCGTGAGTGAGAGTGCAATTCCATACCAAATTATTCAAAGTCGAGTAATGGTAACCGTGAACTTTACATAAAATCGTTGAATACTTAGATATGAGTCAGTCCATCGCACCATATTAACATTTAATCATTTGATTAGCATCAAACAAAGGAAAAATATAATCCATCACATATGGAAAAACGTGAAGGTTGCGATTATTTCTATGTCGAGGCCACTGTAATTGGTTACTGTTTTTGTTATTTAGAACTGATACAGCACTCCTGGTTATTCCGATATTAGTGTCATGTACCCTTGTAAAAGACATTGGAATTACGAACATTAAGCATAAATAAAATTCGTTTTACAATGTTATTTGAGAGGAAACCGTTCAAAGCGAATTAAGGTAGAGTATATTATACACCATACAATTCTTCGAGGGATAAAAATGGACTTCAATCCTGCTCAGGAAAAGTAATATTTCGCTGATTGATATGTGTCTGCAAAATTAATATTTGCTGTAATAGGTGAAAAAATTTTTTCGAATCAGATTCCAACTGCCGTGGCCAACAGAAAATAAATTAAATTCTCAAGTGATTGAAAGTTGATTTTCAATCCTCACGGATGAAGGGTTCCACTTGAATGTCTGAAATCGTGGAATAAAAGTTTTCTTCCAATCCCTTAAGTGGATAAAAAGAATTTTTACGTCCACATAGGCGTCTGCTTGTAGGAACGTATTTTGTTGAAGTAACATTGTTAATTTTGTTTGTGACTCGAAAGAGAGGTATAATGATTCTATTCCTGACATCTAACAAACATGGACACAAAGATTGTAGGCTTTCACGGCCGGTGTTGATACATCGCAAGTTTTTCGGGCATGAGGACCGTGTTCTAGAATTTTGAGTTCCGGAGCTTTCGGCCGCATATCCGGCAGCCATCTTCAACGGCGTTGTCGTAACTCAACTCCTATCTGTATATTTTCACGTGAACTATCACAAGAATCTACATTGCAATAGGTACGGTGGGAAGTCATCATAACAATAATAAATGTTCAAATCACTACAAAAATAAAAAATTCTTCTAATAGAATGTTTATTTTGCGCCCTCAGTATAACCGGCCGGAATGATGGGAACTGTTCAATCGGGGACACTCTGTTAGACTGGCTCGCCCGCCGGACGGGCATTGACGGTCGACTGGCCAGGCAACCCACGCGCAAGGACGGAGTGTAATGATTTGGGTCGCTGGCGAGAGTGAGCGAACTTTGTTCCGTAGTTTTCCTACCACAATCTGAAAAAAAATAAGAATCAATATTGGAATCTATACAAGTGTAGAAAGGCAGATTTTCAATCTACCCTGAAAAGTTGCTGCGTCTATTGAAGAACAGTTCTTTCTGGATAAAACAAGTCCAATTAGTCAGCGACTTCTCGTATAACTCAAATTTTGCCTATCAAAAAAATAATAAGAATATATATATATATATATATATATATATATATATATATATATATATATATATATATATATATATATATATATATATGCTAGATGAAGTTTTCTGGGTTTTTTATCCGTTAAGTATCTTCTGATTTGTTCGACGTTTCGAATTCCATTTTGAATTCATTCTCAAGAACTGTGAGACGAATATTTGTCCATACCGTCCTGGTCAATCACTCCCCTTACGAAGTAACCAAGCAAGAGTAAGCAAAGACTTCAATTGTCTGTTCTTCATGGAAACTGGTATTTATAATGATTCTCCTCAGTTATTATCCGACTAGGTCCGATATTAAGGTTGTATCCAGGACGGTATGGACAGATATTCGTCTCACAGTTCTTGAAAATGAATTCAAAATGGAATTCGAAACGTCGAACAAATCAGAAGATACTTAACGGATAAAAAAACCCAGAAAAATTCATCTAGCATATCGAAGATCCGTGAAAACATCAATTTCTACATAATACCTGGATGGGCAGGATATATAATTATATATATATATATATATATATATATATATATATATATATATATATATATATATGAAAATACTTATCGTTAACGTTTCGGAAACTAAATCCGCTTCCGTTTACAAAGCTGATACGCAAATTCCTGTACAAATCCCAATATATCTTGTATGTAATCTTGGTGATTGACATTTGTCAAATATTTTCAATTTGACATAAAGTTTTGTCCTTCAGGAGAGGTAGCCATCCGCGATCCATATCAAGCGAACTCATAGGTTTGCATTCTAATAATTATATCCATAGATATACTTATTAGTATATCTATGGACGATAGCACGGCTTGGATTGTGAAGTATTATAAGTAGCTGATAATAGTCTTCAGAATAAATATCAGTTTTTTTCTCCTGGAGATGCTAATCTTGTCGACGAAATACGCTTCGAGTGAAAATAATATCAGTTTGGGGTAAGGGTAATTGATCTCTACAAAATGTTTCAATTTTTCCATGATATCAAAATTTCTTTGAGTGAGTTTTTCAAAATGATACCTTTTGGCAATAAATAAACATGTCATTAAATTCTCTACGTTTGTTCATGAATGAATCGTTGAGTGAAATATTCTCTGGTAGTTCACTAAATCCAAACAGAGCTGTGAGGTTCCTTTAGTTCAGTCATTGTTTTCATCGACGTTTTTGGAAAAAATGATTATATTCGGGAAATGATTCATAATATTTCCATTGATAATATTTACGCCAGGAAGTTTGATATTGGTTCAAGAAAATTTTATGAAATCAGTTTCTGATATTGTCGATTCAATGCGGTAATCGGGGTTTTGAGAAAGCGCATCGACATTTGACTTTACCTCATTTGTATTCATTTCGTATTGATATTGATCTAATTCCAAACTCCACCTTTTCAAACGAGAACTGTGATCTTTACACTAAAATAGATGAATTAGGCGTCTGTGATTACTATTTATGATGAAGTTACATCCCTACAAATAAGGTCTAAAAATGATTAGTAGCCCATACGAAGGCAAGAAGGTAGTTTTCAGTGAAAGTTATTCAATTCGGTTCGATTAGAAGTCCTGGACTATATGCAATTGAAAGATCTTCATTCATCTTCATTCGAGCTCAAGATGAAAAACAGAGGCTGTGTCGCGAGGCACATCCAGCTGATCTTCGGCTTTTTCCCAATGTTATTCTTTTCAGTTTTTTGTTTCTCTCCTTTGTTATCTTACCTATTATTGGGAAATAAAGACCTATTATTATTATTATTATTATTATTATTATTATTATTATTATTATTACATCGCACTGTGATAGAATCACGCCTAAAACAAAATTTCAAGAATCTGTGTGTGATATGAATCTGTCAGATAAATCTTGGAATTGTATCATAAGATGACTCGTTACGATAGTTTTGAAATATCCAATTGCCCTTCTCAGCTCAGTGTTCCATATAGTATCCTATGAGGCCTAACAACTGTAGCTCATCTTTATTTTTGTATTGTCCCATAAATGGAGTTATCTGTTGGGCAATTGAAATATATTTTTATTATTTATTTTCTAAACACTGTTTGATGTTATAAGAGTTCTTTGGAGTAGGATAATCAGATATCGCCTTTACCCTTCACCCAGTATGGATTTGATGATACTTCAATCCCATTGATAAAGTGACCCAGATGTGTTACCCTGCAACGCATCAACTCGGCTTTATATGGTTGAAGTAAAAAGGTGTTTTGTTGTAGTCTGTCGAATCACAAAGTGTGTTCTTGGGTTGAACTAGCATGTATCACGATATCGTTTAGGTGAACACAACATTGTGAATCTGGAGTCCCGTTAGAATAGTAGATTAAGAACCCTCTGAAAAACTTAAGGAGCTGTATTTTTCCTTGTGTTCTTCGAGTTTTGGCGAAGTTCTATGTAAAACGAATGTGAAAACTATTCAATGTGTGAATGTGCTAGAGAAGTGTATCGTACGATAATTATTGAAGTGAGAAATACGTATAGAAAAAAAGGTTAGGATATCTTCTACTAAAACATCCATCCACACAACAGCTCACATTAATTGATTTCGACATTGTTATAAATAAATATCAATTTCATCAAATCGCAAAAGTGAAGCACAAGAACACCAAAATGCACCACAATTTCAGATCACATTCGACAGTGACAGAAGTTTGTTTTTGTTTTACTTGATTAAATAGTTCAAATATTTGCCGATAGAGGCGTATCTGGATGATGAACTTTCCAATGGTGTTATTGTCTATTCCCACTCACCTGTTTATATTGAAGAAGCTGTTGACGAAACATCTGATTCTCACATGTTGTAAAATATTGAGCATAATCCAATTCATGCAATATTGATTTGATGCGAAATTTGCTGTCATCATGAATTCATCTATTTCCGGATGAAAGCACTTTCAGTCATCGTTCTAAATTCATTACAAATCTAGATTCACTAGGAATCGCCACAGGAATACAGGTTTGAAATATATACTTGCTGAAGGACTTCGGAAAAAGTCGATGGCGCGGCATTTGGTATATAATACCATAAATCACGTTTACTACCACTACCACCACTAAAACAGAATGAAATGTTACATTTTGGTTCGATCAATGGTGACGAGTTTTGTAAGTTTGAATTTCTCTCCCTAATTATTTGATTTTTACCTGACACTTTATGACTTTGAATGACAACTGAATGAGAAAAAATAACTTACAATTATTATATGACGGTAATGAAGATTCGAGACAAAAAATACTTGACACAAATTTAAACTTTGTGCATATTTCCAATGAGACTGCTCTCATTTCTTTACGAAAATATTTGGAAAAGCAATTCAGGTACAACTTTCGGATTATTCGAAAAAAACTGAAATGATCATACAATGTTCAAGTGGGGCAGTATGGATTCACCATCAAGCGATGAACTCAAAATGTTTTGCTTTTATTTCACGAGAAACTACTTGATATTTTCAAAGAAAAATAAAAATACAAGCTTTATTTTTCGACCTCCAGAAGGCATTCAATGTTCTGAATCATTCACTGCTCTCACATAAAATGGTGACTCATAATATTACCCGTACTAAATTTAGTGGAGTCATATCTCTCGAATAGGAGTCAAAGGGTTTATATAAAACATGATGGAATTTTCTCAATCTCTAAACCATTAGGGACCCGTTTATGAATTCCAAGAAAAATGAGGTATCTGATAGATTGAGACAGAAAGGGAGATGATGCGCTCGAATATTGTTTTGTTAGGAATAGTTACTTTTATCCCTGTGTCGACAAACGTACCCTAACGGTGACAAGTGGCTTACCCCAGGGCGGTACAATAATTGACCCTACTCTCTTCATACATATGCAAGAAAAAAAAAAGGTTCAATATAAACGAATTGATTAAAAAAATATTGCATAGAAAAAACTATTGAAATATGCGCAATTTCACTTTAACTGAACAATATAACAACTTTTATAATAAATTGATACCGTTCTCCCTCTGCAGACCTCAATATGTTTATGGAAATGCTGTATAACATAGATAGTTTGATAAACTAGATTGTAGATTTGTTTTGACCGGAGATTTTAATGTGGATTCTAATAGTTTCAGTTGAGATTTTGAGTCTCTTTTGAATATTTTAAAATGTTCTAACTGGGATTATCTTGTGAAGTGGCCTACAAGAGTTAGTGAAAGTAAAATTAGCACAATCAACGTATTTGTAGATTTTTAAAAAAATGTTACCTGCTGTGTTCTTGATAACAACATCTCAGATCATAGGACTGTTAGAAATGCCAAGGCGAGAACATAAAAACCTTACTAATTTTTATAGAAGATCTTTTAATGAAAATTCGATGGGAGGTTTCGAAACATCACTTTCTGAAGAGAGTTGTTATCAAGTCTATGCCTTAGGAAATATTGATAAATCATTTGAGCACTTTCATAATAGCTTCTTGTACTATTTCAACTTTTATTTTGAAATATTTTTTGAAAAAATATTTCAGTAGTAATCAGAACAATAAGAATTTATGGGTTAGCAAGCAGATCAAAGAGTCCAGTTTCAATCTGAAGGAACTTTATAGGCTTAAAAAGTGTTTCCACAGCTCACTGAAAAATATGAGGAGGGAAGAAAAGAGTACTTTCACTTGATAGGCAAAACAAAAAAAGCTTATTATCAAAATAAAATTACATCAAATAATCCTATACGAACTGCATGGAAGGTAATTTCAGAATTGTCAAATGAAAAAAGTGATTCCAGTAATATAAAGATTGAAGAAAGTGACATTCTGCAGACAGATCCCAAAACTGTGGCAACAATGTTTTGTTGTCAGGCACCGCAAAATATTATTCATCAAATTCCAATGTTGAATGAACCTATAAATTCACCTGTTAGAGGGAACGTGAATACCATGTTCTTGCGACCTTTTAGAGTCAGAGTTACTTACTTTGCTCAACACAAAACTCAAAAATAAAAAATCAGCTGGTAGTTATGATATACCCACTTTTCTGATAATTTTTTTTCATCTTTAAGGCCACTTACTCATTTGATTAATTCTCCTTTTGAAATTGGATGCTTTCCCCAGAATTTAAAAACGGGTAAAATCGTACCCTTATTCAAAAAGGGAAATCCTGAATGTATAGAAAACTATTGGCCTGTAACATTACCGATAAATTCTTCGAAACTTTTTGAAAACTGTTTTCTGAATCGCTCAAATGACTTTTTAAAAGCTCATAAAATACTCAGTGCCAATCAAAATGATTTTAGGTCTGGTTTTTCCACTAATACTGCATTAACTTCTTTTTCTGATGTTCTTGTTGATTACGTTGAGGCGAGCGGGTGCCCTGCTGGATTATTCTGCGATCTAAGTAGGACATTCGTCTGCGTTAATCACAACATTTTGTTTGAGAAGATGTACACTTATGGAATTAGAGGCAATTTCTTAGAATTCAAAGTGTTGCAATGGGCGTGCCACAGGGCTCGGTTTTGGGGCCTGTGCTCTTCTGTTTATATGTCAATGAGCTTGATCTGATAGCCCGTAGTGCGCATTTTTATTATGCAGATGATACGTCTGTTGTTACATCAGACAAATCGAAAAATATATTACAGAATAAGTGTAATAAATTGATTTCAGATCTTAGTGAGTGGTTTTCACAAAATCCCTTTATTTCAATTCATCAAAAACTCACTTAATGAGGTTTCATAACAAACAGAAGTCTTGTGCTAATTTGAGTGTTGCTATCGATAACATACTAGAGCAGGTTGATAGTTTGAAATTTTTGGGAATTCAGATGGACGAAAACATAAACTGGAAAGCGCATTGTAAGTAACTTTATTCGAAATCAAGCTCACTTACTTACTTATTTGTTTCATAATATGAAAAAATACTGACTCAGAATCAGCTCCTAAGTGTTTACTCTGCACAAATAGATTCAAGGCTTGGGTACGTTATATGTTTATGGGGTAATTCTACATCATTACATGAAATATTTCTAGCCCAAAAAAGAATAGTAAGATGTTTTTTTAACATTTCTAGAATGACTTCTTGTAGAACATTTTCCAGGAATTTGAAAATTTTAACTGTAGTGTCTCTTTATGTATATGAAATGTGTCTTATGTGTTCAATAACAAAGCCACTTTTATTCGTAATAACGAATGTCATCGTTTTAACACTCGACAAAGAGAAAATTTTCATGTACCATTTTCACGTTTGAAAGTAACATTTGACTCCCAAAAATGTATGGGCTTGATTTTATATATCATGTTACCTTTCGATATTAAAAATTGCTGGATCTACAAAAATGTTCAAAGAAACTTCAAAACATTACTTGATAAACAAATGCCTGTATATCATAAATGATTTTTGAAGTGGAATTGTAGTTTCAAGTTAGTTTTTAGGTTTTATTACTTGGTTGGTTCTTCGATATACCTAGTAACTCGACGAATCCTATACTGTTAAAAATGGTCTGAAAGGAATATATATATATATATATATATTTATTTATTTATTTTATTATTATAATTTACAAAGATTCCATTTACAACATATATGATGGTCCGCTAACTTTGTTTGCAGATGATACATCTGTAATCATCAACAGTATCATAATGAACTCGTAGAAAAATCATCCAAGTGTATAGATAAAATGGATAGATAGATGGTGTAAAAAATCAATGTACTTATCCTCAATGAGTCAACAACTAATTTTATTTTATTGGAACCCTCGCCGTAAAAACCATTGCAGGCCTGTGAGTTGGATCGGGTGATGAAAATACTTCGTGTCTCAATGTGAATATTTTAATTTTCTTAGGATAATATGAAGATAATAATCTCACTTGGGAAACTCACACTAACAAACTAATTATTATTTTCCAGAAGTAATATTATTGTTCAGCTGGGGAAGGTAGGTAGCTAATCCGGATGCTGTATTATCTTATAATTACAGCTGTGTACACTCCTCACATCATATTGTGCTAAAAAAAAGCACTGCAGCTGAACACTCAGTAACATATTCGGCCTACCACCATCATACTTTTGTCGATCATATTTTTGAACAAACGATATTCCAACTCTATACGATATCGATATCTTGTTTGCAGCCTGCTCCATTCACAATAACTCAAGATGATAAAAAAATATCCAATCTCAACTGCCCCATAATATATAACCATTCACCGTCCCAGCTCAAAGAATTGGAAAATCATGTATTTCGGAAACAGTGTAAAAATACTTGTCGGTGAAAGAGTTATTACTCCCTCGCTGACTACTCAACTGATTCATTAATTGACTTGCCTTCTTAACACACTGAGGGATGTTATTAATAAACTGAAAATTTATGTTCACTTGTAATTATTGTACTTCATGTTTTTGATTTATCGTTGACACTATTTATATCATAGATGAGATAAATTAAGGTTTTTTTTGTTTCATGTAATTTTCTGTTTGAAGTGCTAATAATAATCGGTAGATTGAAAGTTATTTGCAAAATTTCCTGTTATTGGGTGGAAAAATCTGTTGAAAATGAAAGCTTTTTTTGTCTTCTCACCTATATTTTTTAACCTTCAAACTTCACTATGTACTTGTCATGATCATGTAATTTCGGTGTTTTTTTGCGCTCGAGCAGGCCTTGTAATTTCACTCCTATATTTTATGAAAGTTGACCATGCTCATGTACTTTTGAGCAATTATTTTCTGGCTCTCTTCTCCGAATACAAAAAAAGGAATCACAACGTCTATGAAAGTATGATCAGAAGAGTTCCAAACACTCCGTGTTGATAGGTTCGTGTAAATGAATCTTTCGATTCTTCCACGAAAAGGAGTCCATCTAAAACAGTTACTTCCCTGCCTATATTGCAAGACGGGCACTGGATTGCATATAAATCATTTTTGTTTGCTCAATTTTTTTAATTAGCACGAAAATTGAATTAAATAGATAGCATACATAGGAAATATCGACGAAAGCAAAATATCTCACTCATCAGGATAATATATCATTCCCACCCAGGCACGATACCGTTTCGATCAGAGAAAATTATCTCTTGGGCTCTCCAGTGGAAATAGGTTAAATTACGGGACATTTCCGATAGAGACTCCAGACGGTTTCAAAATTTTCAACTGACAACACAAGTCTAGGAAATATGGACATATGGATAATTAAAAACTGGATATTCCATGTCTTGATGAGAAAATAAATCAATTAAAATCTCAAATTCCTCTAACGTCATTATATTTTGATATAATGTTGCTTTGCCGGCATGACATGAAAGAAATGAAATTTCCATGGTCTCCTTTTTGCATCCAGGAAAAGACAATCTGGAGATGAAGGAACTTTGAATATTTTTAATATTTCCAAATTACCATTTTATTACTGCCCTCGTCCCCTCTTTTCCACTCGAACCGTCAAAATACCCATTTCTGATAATAATGTGCCACTTCAAAGCTTTTGGCACTAATGTCTGTCTTGAACGCGATCAGATCGAAATTTGCCAGAGGTGTCGAGTGTAAACTTCATTATTGGCTGTGATAACTGCTTAAAGAGGAAATGTCATTGAAATTTATTTCAAAATTGAGATCGTATTGACCGTGATGAATGATAATCTCAAAAATTGTATTGATGAGTTTCAGAATTTCATTCTAGTTTTTTTCACATGACCCTAACATTGGAAATCGAATGTTAGGGCAAAAGTTGTTAAAAATTATGTCTTTAGCAGACAAATCGATACCTAGCTAAAACACGTTTTGTGAACAGGTAATGATACCTACTCGATTCAAGAGTTATTTTGAATGTAAGTATCATTTGTCATTCAAAGAACGTGAAGTGAAAGAGCACTGTAACTCAAAATTAGTTTTAAGGTTTCGCTTGAAGTAGTAATATTCTAATGGAATGAATACAAAGAAGCAACTATTACTGGTCAATTGTTCGACACAAAAGAAATCAAATGGGAAAATTGACAGAACAAAAAATTCTGAATCCAAAATAATGTAACTGAGTTTCAAATTTGGTTTATGGAATAGGTCATAACTTATTAATTCATCGAATTCTTTCTTATTCTGCTATCAATTTGTTGTTTATTCCTTTTTAATTGAATTATCTATTCATGGAATCTTTCGTTCACCAATATAATCATTGGTACCTAAAATACGCATAGACAAGACCTTTTCATAAAAACCTAGTCCCTCAAAGAAAAATTTGACAGTTTACACTTTGATCCGAAGTATCTGAAATTTCAATATGATTGAAAGTTATGATTAACTCAATTCAACATTCTATATATTCTATTTGGTTTGGTTCTTGTTTCATTTCACGTTTTACTCCCTATCCACGTTTTTATTGTTATTGTTGAGTGAACAAACAGATTAGAGTTTCTATGCATCTTCTAATTAGTGATACCTGAAGTATTTTACAAACGTCTTTTACCGCTTGGAAGAATACTCTCTTTCGTGATCAGAGTAACATGATATGAAATCTTTTGTTGTGTTACATAGTCTACTCTGCAGAAGGTCGCCTTATTTACCTGGCAGAACGCATAATAAGCTGTTTGCCCAAAATTAAACACTTCCCAAGTGGTTACATACATTGATATTTCATTGAGAATAAATATTGATTGATGAAAACAATGGTTTTGTGATAGATATACAGTGCATTTCTCAAATTCTTTCCCCTTTTATTTTTTGAACGGGTCAACTCGAAAAATTGAAACTTGGGATAATGAAATTGATGAATGAATACTGTATTTTGGAGTAGAATTGACACAAGATGGCAACTTGGCGCCATCTGAAAAAAAAAATAAATAGAAAGAGGGGTCTTGTGATACATCATTTTGAAGCTTTGTAGTAGATAAAGATATTGACTTTATATTCTAGGGTTATAAAGTATTCGTCAGGAGCTTCACATGATTCCCTTCACATTAAATTTTTTTTCCAGATGACGCCCAGTCGCCATCTTGAAATTTTTATGTCTGAATTTTACTCCAAAATATATCATTCATGCATCAATTTCATTATCCCAAGGTTCAATGTTTTGAGTGTACCCATTCAAAAATTGAGAGGAGGGACATTAAAGAAATGCACTATACATGAACTTACATTTCGAAAAATTCTGAGGTCATCGTGGGAATGAAAGCTGTTGTTCTGTGTTGTATACTGAACAAACAACATTTCCTGTATTAAGGGAGACGGAAAATAATTTCTCACTCCATATATTCCTATTGCTCGCATTCCATTAGAATTCCCATTGAGAATATGATATGACAATCCGCAAGCCAACGTTTATTCCACAGACACACGAGCTGGAAACGAAAATATTCATTACTCAGTCACAACTCACACCAAAGGTTTTACGTGAAATATAATTCAGGGTGCGTTTTTGTTCTAGCATTCCATTGTTACATTATGAAACTGTATACGGAAGGTATGATTAAACTTTCTGCTTGTTTTGGAAGTCCTTCTGCTCATCGCGGTCTGCCCTGAACCGCAAAAGCAGTAATGCGAAGTTACGGGTTGTGGACTTGGAAACGGGGTGATGACGGGGAATTTTTCGGTGGGATTCGGATTGAATGAACGTTTTTTTAGCAAATATTTCAGAAATATTGTCTTTACTGTATGGTGAGGTGAAGCATAGA
Source organism: Zygogramma bicolorata (assembly GCA_032362365.1). Lineage (NCBI taxonomy): Eukaryota > Metazoa > Arthropoda > Insecta > Coleoptera > Chrysomelidae > Zygogramma > Zygogramma bicolorata. The sequence continues at coordinate 24,410 of JAVJAQ010001170.1, read as the reverse complement.
GGTGAGGAACACGATTTGCGGATAAATAGTTTGTATGCCTTGTTCCGAGAGCTACATAACCGGACTTGAGTTTTGACAAGCAATTGTATGTTGTGCGAGATAATTTAGTGTTAGACTATTCGACTTCCATGCCTGAGTCATTATCAAGATTTGATAGACAGATCTCTATCAAAACAGCTTTGTAATCAATCAAGCCCCTTACCAATCAAAGTATATAACTGACTTTGAGCGCCTGATCTGAATTCGAGAGACTGGTATACAAAATACTCCTCTCACAATTCAAGTTCGAATGATGACAAATCCGCTACTCACGATCTTGAACCCATTGGCCGCTGTGTTAGGATCGATTTCTATCCTGAAGAAGTTCTAAGATATTTTTATTTCCGGAAACCTAATTTTTTTTTCGAAATTGTAATGAATCCTATATTCCTGTCAATACAAATGTAACATCTGAAGTACCTCAAGGGTTTCACTTGGGACCATTGCTGTTCTCCATATTCATCAACGACATTAGTGAGTGCTTCCATCACACAATTTTTTTCCTGTTTGCTGATGACCTAAAACTATTCAAATCGGTTGAAAACTTGCATCAACAAACTCTCCTTCAGGAAGATCTAGACCGTTTATACAAATTCTGTGAAATGAAGTGGCTGCAGTTGAATGTGCAAAAATGTTCTGCCTTTATTTTTTTAGGAAAACAAACATTCTTGAATCTAAATTAACATTGAACGGAGAATTATCACCCGTTTTTGACCAGGTGAAAGACTTGGGAGTAATCCTCGACTAAAAATTGAGGTTTGATGCTCATATTAACGGTGTTATCATGAAAGCTTTGAGGAATCTGGGCTTCATTATGAGGATCACAATAAAAAATCGTGTATCGCCTTATAAAATTCCCTAGTGGGAAGCCATCTAAAATATGCCTCCATCATCTGGAATCCATTCTATGCTGTGTATATTGATCGCATCGAGAGAGTACAAAAAAAGTTCATAAAATATCAACTAAAAATTTCGCTGTAATCGTTCCCATGAATCGTATGAGAGCAATCTTGCTTTCTACCGAGCTTTCTACGAAATGAACTGTCTCTCAAATCGCAGGAAAATGGCCTGTGTAGTATTTCTCCATGAAGTTTTCAATAATTTGAATGATGGTCTCATTCATATAAGCAGAAACATATCATTCAATATATACAATTCGGTTCCTAGAAAGCCCCTGCAGTTTTTTGTAGCGAAAAGAAAAGAGAACTATTGTTTTAATTCTCCTATAGATAGACTATTAAAAACATACAATGATGACTTTCTGGAAGTCGATATATTTCACTTATCCTTACCATGTGTGCGGAAAAACTGTTTAACTAAGTTGAGACATGATTCTCTTGTTAATACTGTTAATTAGTTATCATCTTTTATTGATATCTACATAATTATGTTATATTATTTCTAATTGCGATGTTGGCATAAGTATCAAGTTTAGTGTAGCCCTATTATTTGAAATTATTTGTAATTTTTGTTGGGTTTCCGAAATGAATAAAATAAAATAAAAATACGGTCGGAAGTACATTTGTGGGTGAATGATTGCAACTATCTATCTGAAAAGGAAATACATTCAACATGAACGGAGGACGATACAGAAAACGAGGCCAGGTAAAAGTCTGTTATCTGATTACCGAAACCTTTCAAAAACCGTTGGCCCGTTACATTTTCGAGCTGGCTGACCTCGTTCAAAACACAAATCAGAGCACGTGTGTAGTTGTTTTAAACGATTTTTTTTTTATCCTGTCTATGGATAATATGCACGTATATATCTACGGCGACTTTTTGTAATTTTGATATTACTTATTTTTCGTCTTCCTTCTTTCCCGAATCAAAAAATAGAAATTATAACTTCTAACTTCTCAGTGCCCGTCGTTGCCATATAGGCAGGGTAGTAGCTGTGTCAGATCGACTCGTTTCTTCCTGTTTGTGAATGAATCAAACTTATTCAAATGATATACACGTACCTATCAAAACAGTGTGTTTATTTTTTTATTTTGCTTCTTACATGAAAGTTGTTGTAATTTATATTTTCTGATTAGGAGAAGAAATCCAAAAATGATTCATCAAACTTCGGTCTCTCCACAAAAATACCTGAGTTTCTATTTTATTTAAAAAAATGGAAAAATACTCTTCAAAATGAGTAACATTTCACTTCTGCACTACCCAGTTCATCATAAACCGAGACAAAATATGGTATCGTGATATATGTTTTTCGACATTTATATACATTGGAAAGTCTTAGCGATATTATTATTCTGTTGAGATCATTCGATAATCGGATGAAATCATCAAATACTGCAACCAGGAACACCTCTATCCACTTCATCGATAGCTTATAATGATCGATGAGGAGAAAACTCCACAACTCCATCAAAGTCGAACACGAATTCCACGTCGACACCATGGAGAATAAAAATGGAAATAGCGAGATCGTTTATCCAGCCCCATACCAACATCAATGGCGAATATACACGCTCTAATATTGAGTGATCGAGCTGTTTGAATGGCGTCTTGGATTTTGCATAACAGAGACGGTCCTAGAGCTGTGCTCGTATACCCGTGAAAATTTTCCAGTAGACGTGTCAGCTGAAAGGAAATGCTAGTAGGGCAAGAATTAGGGATTTTATTCGCTGAAAACAGGAACAGTTCTCTCACTACGTGAGGCAGATTTTGTAGTTCAAGGGTATACGTAGATCATAAATGTTTTTTTGGCCGTATTGATGAACTAGAGATTGTGTTGTTACAGAATATTGAATCGAGGGAGTTGAGGCTCATGAATTTCCTCTGTTAGGATCATTATTGAATTTTAATAGTTTCTTTTGTAAAACTGGATATCACCATGGTCGAAATGCCCTATGATTTGTTTGACTGTGAGTATTACAAATAATAAACAAATAAACTCAGTATTCTTGTATCAGGCAGTATGTTTGGTTATATTAATGATGCGATCATTTGTTTGCCTCTGAGTATTACAAATTAATTCAATATTCTTGTGTCAGGCAGGTATGTTTGGTTACATTCATGATGCGATGACTGATAATGTACATGAATACCTCATAAATTGTAGAGAATAACAATACAAATCTTAAAGGAAAGAGCTTTGGGTCGTATGAACTGAATTGATAGTCCATAATGCTCAGATTATTTTGATCACGAGTCCCCATTAGCAAATCTTTCCTTATTATTCGAAATGGCGACTATCATTTCTACTGCATTTCTTTGAATTTCCGGTATGTCGTTCTTATTGGAAATTAATCGCACAAAGTTTGAAGACAAACAAAATTTCCTTAAGTTTTTATCGAGGGGAAAACATCTTCTTTCAATCTTGTACACCTAAAAATTTTAAGTCATTCAAGTCATCGTTTTAGGTCTTCAAGTCATACTTTTAAGCCTTCAAGTCATGCGTTTAAGTCTTTAAGTCTTTGAAAGATTTTGAATCTTGTACAGATTTTAGCTAGTTGTTTCAACCTCGGTTTTTATCAAGGGTGAACAGGAGATGTAAATGTTCCGTCGAAGCGCTCTCATTGAAATTTATACAATATAATCCATTAGGCAAATACTAGCCTGGAATTCTAAGATCGGCTATATTGTCAGAGAGTCTCATCAAAGTCGTATAATTTCATTTGGAGCTGTTATACAAAATCACTGATTTTTTAAATTAAACTCCAAAACAACGTTTCCAATCCCATCATGAATGCGTGTATGACAGTTGAAACAAAAAAAGCACATCTCTCAATTGGTTGAGTTCAGAAAATCATCCAATCGCAATTATAATGAAAAAAATGTATTAGATTTTTCATAATCAGTCCGAATGATGTAGAAACCCTCCACATACCAACTATGTTTTTATTTTTCGCATAAGCCAGCATGTGATCTGTGAGAATCTAATGAGAGGAAAAATACAAAAACTACCGCTTTTATCACAAACTCTCAATTGGATTGGTACCAAATTGGTAAATTGACCTGAATCGCTATGGAAATTCACGAAATAATACTTATTCACTAGATACGCAATAATAGTTAATGATGTGGCATAAAATCGTTGGGCCGATTGTCAGTTAGTTGTTGTTTCTGGAACATAGAGCAATAATAGTCTAAGAGGCCACGACACTAAACCGGTAATGATAGGGCTCCCAAAAGTCATACAAATAATTCGTCATTTCATTCATAGGAGACAAAATGACACAGCTGCATGTCTAGGACCGGTCAACGCTATAAAACAATGAATGAAGAAAAAAATTTTTTCGTTAATTAATTGTTTCTCCAAACAGGGAAGGGAGGGGTAGGTCTATATCAAAAAGCAGTGCTGCCTTTTCTAAACAGTGGACAACGTGGTGGCAGCACCGTTTGAAAGTCGCCCTCCGCGCAACCGATTTTGCGTTTCAATTCGGTTTTATCAGGAATTGGCCGATTTTTTATTTGTATTAAAGAAAAATACGCCAGCCACTACCACGAGCAATGGATTTTACTTGTTTTTGAATTTTCAGCCATCTTTACTGTTGTTTTATACTTTCTCATGTCATTAATCATTGAAGAAATGATACTGAAAAGTTTTCAGTGATTTATTCGTTCTATATAGAAACATCATACATAATGAAATGGAATGATATTGAAATTTGGATGAGGACAAATAACACAATGATGGTTCTTCAGACAATTTGATCAGCCATGTTTTTGATAATATTGTCATATTATGCATTCTCGCTTTGCTTGCTTAGCAATGCTATTTTGGCAATTTTCAACTGCTCGAAGTGTCTGGCAGGAACAGCAGTATTTGGGAGATGCACGAAAAGCCTCTTTGGTATATGGAAAGCATAAAACAACAATGAAAACGGCTGAAAAATAAAAAAACATCACATAAAATATGTCATTTTTTTGTTTAAATAATCAACGACACGTAAAATTGAATGTTTCTTGGTAGTGTCTGGCGTATTTCAATGATACATAAAAAAATAAACGGGCGATTACTGATAAAACCGAATTGAAACGCAAATTCGTTTGCGCTGCTACTGCCATTTGTCCGTGTTGTCCACTGTTTTGAAAGGCAGCGGTGGTTTTTCTCACACAAAAAATGTTGACCTTCCAGAGAACCTCTGCTGTCTTGAGGGGGTCGATGATTACAGAAAACTGGGTGCGAAGGTGTCGCTTATAACACTGCAGCAGCTGATAAGGTTTATCAGGGGGCTGGTAGCACTATTTTTTGAAATAGTCCTACCCCTCCCCTGTCTCGAGGAGCAATCACAATACGGGAAAATCATCATTACATAAACCTGAAAAAATATTTTTTAATTATTTTTTATATAACGTTGACCGGTCCTAGACATTGCAGAGGGCCATTTTGTGTTCTCCTATGAATGAAATGACGGATTTCATGTATGACTTTCGGAAGCCCTATCGATATAAGTTTTAGCGTCTTGGCCTTTTAGACTATGTAATAAGTACATCAATAATCCATAAGTCCATCAAAAAAATAGTGATAGTTTTCCACTACCACTAACTAACTAACCACTGCTAATATTTGTGTGCATCAGGTGATAATCTAAATTTAAATTTGTCAGAGTTACCAAGTTCATCGAATTCCGATTGGCAATGAATATACAAACTAACTTCGAAATGAAACGCCAATGATAATTGCTGAATGTCTGGAGATTGTGTGAAATCATTCAATTGAAAATACCACTTTTCATTCATTCAATAACATTTCTTGAGTCAGTTAGTTTTTGAAATAAACATTTTTGTTGATTTTATTTGATAGAATTTTTCGCTTATACTATTAACAAATTGTTTATACTATAACAAATGAATAACATTCATAATGCAAATCCATGTGTTTTCAAAAATAACTTTCTATTACTATCACGAATGTGGTCATTCAATGTAAGTATCGATTTATGAATTTTCCAGTAGACGCGAGGAAGTTATGGTACGCCTGAGATCAGCAATTTTATCCGGACAGAGCAGTTTATGTTTTCATGCACCGTTGTTTTCTGAGTATTTGTTTGAATATATGAAAACTTATGGCAGCAAGCACGTATTGTTCCCTGAGAGCGGACGGAAGTTGGGCCATTGTGGCATTCTAGACCACTGCTTACAATTTTTTCATGTGAAAGTAATATTGAAAAAGAGTCATGGAAGATCACAACTGGATATTTCCGAGTATTTATGCAGCAGGGAAGGAAGGTTTCGACCTCAAAAAGACAATTTATAATTTTTGAAAACGATATTTTTGTTGTGAGATATAATATATAGGTATAAATACTAGAATTCCTGGATTCTCACAATGTGTTTATGAATACCATTCGAGTAGTAATATGAACGTTTGAGGTACGAAAATGAGAAAAAAAAGGGACTGAAAAAGAGTTTCTTCAAAGAAATACTTTTTCATTTCTCCATATAAGATACGTTATTGACATTTTCAATTTCGATTTCTTGAAGAAACAGAAGATTACGACCAATGAATATATATGCACTACATGAAAAATGCTACCTTAGTAAATGCGCTTTTACTTCCGGAGGTATAGGTATATGAAAATCCTTCGGTAATGTTCGAATGAATTCTAAATTTGCCCATGATATTCGATAAGGATCAAAGTTGTATTTCAATATCAGTTATAATAATTTCAGTTCGTAGCATAACCAGGCTACCATTTGAACTTAACGAATATCACTAATTGTACAGAAAATTTTGGGAACATTATCACTTAAAACACTTAGGAGCACGTGCTAAGAAGTTATTCATGAAGAGAAACAATTCGAAACAGAGAGGAAACATTTTCAACATTGACAATTGACAGCTGTCTGAAATTCATCACAAGGAGTGCCAACGACATGGTCTGAAAATTACAAGGTGAAAAGCATTGTAAGGAAACCTTTTGCGTTTCACGAGGGCAGTGCTACCACCCACACCCAATAACATTTTGGAAACATGATCGGGTATGAGCAACACTCCTCCTAATGAAGAACATTTCTTTGAAGAGTCTTTCATGCCAGTTACCTTCGGTACACAACACTCTGACTTGATTGTAGTTCATTGTATGATTATTCTTAGTCACATGCTCTGCCAGAGCATAAGTCGCTTTATTGAGTTTGCAATCACTTTTGTGTGATGCAATGCGTCCAGGAAGATTTCTAGACGTTTGTCCGATGGTGAAGACTTCCTGTAAAGTTGGCAGAAAATGCATTGTCAACAACTTAAAATATGGTGGTGGAATTATTGAAAACGGGAAACACTGTGTAATGAAGGAATATTTGAACTGATTGAGCGACGATAACTGTGGAAGAAACCGTACATCTCCAGTCAATTAATTTGCCTCATACTGCTCTGAGCATCATGAAAAGCTCTATGTTCGAATGTTCAACAATGTTTTCAAGCTTTATTGAATTTCACTTTGAAAAACCCAAGAAAAACCAACTCAGTGGATTATTTTTGACGCCCTCGTTTCAGTAGCAGGGTTGATTTATAATGACGGTGCCTTTTTGTGGCACTCTTCTGGGTCTTCATTCGCAGACTGTCTGTTGATAAATTGAACCATTCAGGGGCATTTTCCCCGATTCATAATAGAATCTGAATCGCGAAAGCATTCATATTCATTCATGGTCCCTTTCTTGTATCTCGTCGTGGAGAAAGTATCTGAGCTAGAAGACGATAAAATATAAGTCTCAAAATACATCTGCGAAAATATTAATACTCAATGATACAGCTGGTAATACGGTGTATACCAATAAACCACAATCAAAAATCGAGCTGCTCATTTTTCCGAATTCTTGCTAGCTCTTGAAAAAAAACTTGCAGAAAACTGAAAATTCTTTGAAAAAAAATGGGTTTCTGAAGACCTTCCCAAGTAGCACATCATATTGGCTGAACCCCGAGTTCAGATTGGTCCATTATAGATATATCGTAAGTGAAAATTTGATGTTGAACTAATAATAATCAATATTGAGAAAACGATATCTCATTATGAGTATTGGCTCAATATTGACAATAAATTTCAAATGCATTTTGTAAGGTTCAATATTGATAATATAAGGGTTTGGTAACTTATTACTAATATCAGAATTACCATATCGGGTGATAATGAATAATATCAGTTTAACAACATAGATATCTCAATATTGTCTGCATATTTTGTATATACTCAATTTTCAACATCGAAATCTAATGTATATTCGACATTATTTAGGAGCGTAGATTGAATTATTGTATTATCATATTAGGTGGCATTTTGGCATGATACTGCAATATAGATATGCGAATTCTGATATTGCTTGAATATTGTTTTAACAGTAAAATAGAAATATTCAAGTAGTCATTTTAGAATTACAACCTGAAAAGGGGTATCGGGTTTTTGAAAGTGATCACTTAATGTATTCAAACAGATATCAGTATTGATAACGCAATATTTATCACGAATTATTCCTAACAAAATTTGAAAAAATTCGAATATCGTCATGTGGTGGATTTCAATACCAAAAAATTACGTCCAGAACATTTGGCACAGCAAGTTCGATATTCCAAATCGCCATCACATAAGACAGTGATCCTTCAGTGTTTTCTCGAATATATTTCATTGTTACTCAAGTTTCTAGCATTTTAATGTTGTCTCGAACATAACTAAGTTGAAGTCACCACATCTATACCACCCAACTTTCTTAAAAACAAGTCTCTCCGTGCCGTAGAGTTTATAGTGGTAGACAATATTATTTATATTCTGAAGGTCGTGAGTTCAAGCCCCGCAGCAGCCAGAGGTTTTTCTAGGTTATTCGGGTATATAACATAACTAAGTTGAAGTCACCACATCTATACCACCCAACTTTCTTAAAAACAAGTCTCTCCGTGCCGTAGAGTTTATAGTGGTAGACAATATTATTTCTATTCTGAAGATCGTGAGTTCAAGCCCCGCAGCAGCCAGAGGTTTTTCTAGGTTATTCGGGTAGTTGATGTGGATGAGTGAAATTTCCAAGTCGACTATTCGATAAAGAAGATATGAATAATCCCGAATATTATAAAAAAAATATCAATCGAATATTCCTTTTTCGTCGATATATTGTACCAATATAGTTGAAACGATATATTCTTACATTGCTTTCGAATGTTGATCTAATAAATATCGCCGAATGTTCACATTTCTTTGGGGCCAATATGATATCTACAATATAAGGTTAATATCCCCGTAATATTGAACCTATATTGGTTTTTGTGCTACTTGGGTTTGCGTCTATTGTTAGATGGAGTTGTAATAGCCGTTCATAAAAGCAATCTGAACATTTTTCATTTTTGTTTAATTAACACTATTTCTGAAGGGCGGATTTGGCGTGATTTTTGTGAAATGGTCGAATTGCCTATGAATTTATGCATTTTGTTGAGCATATCGCCTGTCGAAGATAGACATCTGTCACAAGTTTGTGAATTTAGACTAAAAGTAAATGTTTACTGAAAGAAAACATACAAATAGTGATTGAATAAAGTCCATATTTACTGATTGATACGGAGAAGACAGAAAATATTCTCTATTTCATCTGAATAGTATAAAAACTGTGAAATGAAGTGCGGAGCTTATCTTTCGAAAAAAAAAAAAACTGCGGAAATCTTCAATTATAATGTGTTACCATTCGATGTTGAGAAAAGATATCGTGTTCAACTTCGATTATCCAGTTTTTTTCAAAAAATGGTACATAGATCAAAATGTTCAAGAAACGATGTTCTGCTATCTGATGTCGGAGAGAGTTGAAACATATTTAACTTTGTGTGATATATTTACCCACGGAACACAAAGGACACATGTATTCTGAAGTGGTGAAAACCAATAGAATTTCATAAAAATTTTGATACATTGCAGATTTCAAACTGGCTTGATTATAATCTTTTTTTCATTTCAAAATGAAGAAAAAGGCGATTCTGAAAGAGGAAAACGAAAGATTTTCAATTCATTGCAGAATATACTACTTCCACCATAATGAAAAATATATCTGTTTGATGAGCCTGTGGAAACTTTCCTCTAATATTGCTCAACGTAAGAGTAGCTATAGGGGCCGAGTAGGAAGATTTTCTCATTTTAAAATCACTAAAGAACTATGTGACATCAAATTATAACATATTTGAATAAAAACTGCATCTCTTCATTATAAATATTCGTTATTTTCGTACCAATCAAAGTTAGATAAACTTCATAGTACCAGTATGAATCATCAAATATATTCACCAAATTATATGAGGTGTTTGGGATCTTCTTTGTATTCAAGTCGTGTCTTATATGGATTTAGAATTTACTTTTCTTCAAGTTTTCACACTAGAACCTGATATGGCATCATTCTCTGGGCTGGTAGTATTCTGACCGAAATGAAAAAATACAATTTGTATCTATGATAAGAATGTATTTTCATTTTCACATCCACATCACTTCGAAAAATTCAAGAAGTAGGTATACCCATAATTAATGCACTGAAAATGCTATGGATTTCACCATCCCTACGTCTCATAGATGGACACTTTATTCTTGAATCAAATTGTTTCAATTATTCAACAGAAGCTCTTAATCAACAACTCGTACAAAAATTATGTGATATTGAGCCATATTATAGATCACTTCAGCGGTAATGTGAATTAGTATAACTACTTTTCTTCGAGCTTGAAGGCCGTCGTTCTTTGGAATTTCTTCCTAACGTTTCGCTAGCGCGAGTGGCCAGCTTCTTCAGAGGCTTACTCATTTCCGATGACTGAGCCTCTCGCGCTAGCGAAACGTTAGGAAAAAATTCCTTCAAGCCCGAAAAAAAGTAGTTATACTAATAACCTCGGCCGCGAAAGCCTTAACCACTAATATAAATGTTTCAAAAGATACCATTTCTCTTTATAGTTTGTATCAATCTCTATTTCTTGAGTAGTTTGTACATTGCTATTATTTAATTAATCATTACGCGGCAGGGGATTATATGAATTGTGCCCGCAAATGACTATCGAATTCAGCAAGGATTATTTCGACCAGAGCAAACGCATACTGTGTTTAAACTATAAAAAATACACAATGATCAACAATTCAGTATCAAAATCAGCTCAGTAAAATAATTGTGAAACTTATGTAAAGTCATTTTGCCACTCCTGATAACATCCCATGTTGCAAACTCTGATGATTGGACGAAATTTTCATTTTCGCAATCCTCAAATTTGTCTAGTACATTCCTATACAGTAGTCGAGATGTTCTCGTACTATCTCCTTATTGGATATAATCGCCCTTCCAAATACTATTTTCAAAATAGGTATAACCTTCTAATGCGAATGATACACACTGCAACACTTATCTGTATTCAAAATGAACGATAAATTATTGTGAGCACCTTGGCCATATCTCGTTTAATTATCATGGTCAAGTTATGAGCCTGTCACCTTCCGATGGAAACATCTTCACTGTGCCTTTGGTATCTTATCTGAAAACACTTGTTCACACAAAAAAATTGTTATTTCATCACTGCCATTGCAAATTTTTCCTCTTCCACCAAGCCAATCTTTGTTGTCGGAGTACTAGTCAAGGACATATGATTCAACTGATGAATGATTTCATTATGATATTTTGCACCTCTTCTCTTTTGACTACTTACACATAGATCTCATGGCTCAGTTTACTTCAAATATAGGAAATAATCTTCACTCATCAAATATTTCAATTCACCTTGAGAAAGCACGATGGTTGAATACGAAAATCTCGACAATTTTGTTCACTGTACCTGGCCGAAAGACAGTTTTGTTTCCTTACTAAAGAAAAGGATGCATATTAACAGATGAAGTACATTTGCAACGATATTGCTCGATCATCGAAAAAAAATCAATCAACAATAAAAATATTAGCTTGAGTTTTGTTTCATGGCGAAGCGAAAGGCGAAGCTTTGCCAATGAAATACTGCGAATATGTTCCGTGATCACACAGAACCATAAATCCCGGAATTTCGTATCCGTGTAACAATCGGGTCTATGTGAATCGCCCATTTTGTCCGATGATACGAGTACGATTCGGACGTGGGATATCGGATCTGTCTGAATTCACCTTTATGAAAACTCTGCTGGTATTCCAGTTTGATGTGGAATACCTACATATTTTAACCTAGAATATAGTTAACAAAATCTGAGTGAAAATGTGGTATACACTTACAAAAAAAAAAATTTTTTAAAGAAAGCAAAGTGGGAAAGTTCCCGTCGCATTCACCCATTTGAGCACATCAATATGTTTGAGCTTTGATTACGTCCATTAATTATAATATAACGAGATATAGTGGAAAGGTATGAAAAACCGATTTGATTTCGAAGAATATGAATATTTTAACAACCCTAGTCATTTGCATATCGACTACATGTGTCTCATCTTCTTGAATCCAAATATAACCGAAGCACTAGATACCACTGATGAAGAGGTATTGCTTGAATGATTGTTCGAAACATTCTAAACACTCTGAATGATTATTCTATTGGTAATATTTCAAGACAACATTTCTTTCCTCAAATCTTTCCATTGATTTTATTACTAATCAGAGGAAATAGCTATTAACTTTGGAACTGTTATGTATCAGTGATTGATATAAAAGTATCATCAAAATTATTGCTGCTCATGCCGACCCGAGGGCTTTGTTAACATGGAATGGCTTGTAATGATTACTATTTATTCTCATGATGACATTTTCACGGTGTAGTTTTCCAGTGTTGGTAATGATAAATTTATCAGTATCGATGAAAATTCGAATTGTTTTACGATTTGCTGAAGATTTGTTTTGCTGTTAACTTGTGCAAGTTGAAGATCAACAGGTTTTAACTTTTTTAGATGCGAATATTTCGAATCTGCTGGGATGTGTGACAGACGACTGGAATAAATTCTAATTAGTGGGTAGTACTCCTGGTATGATATGCTTATAGACTATAGTATATATATATATATATATATATATATATATATAAATATATATATATATATATATATATATATATATATGTAGAAATTGATGTTTTCACGGATCTTCGATATGCAAGATGAATTTTCTGGGTTTTTTATCGGTTAGGTATCTTCTGATTTGTTCGACGTTTCGAATTCCATTTTGAATTCATTCTCAAGAACTGTGAGACAAATATCTGTCCATACCGTCCTGGTCAATCACTCCCCTTACGAAGTAACCAAGCAAGAGTAAGCAAAGACTTCAATTGTCTGTTCTCCATGGAAACTGGTATTTATAATGATTCTCTCCAGTTATTATCCGACTAGGTCCGATATTATTGAAGCCTCTTGAAAATGGCTCCAAAATCGGAGCCGAAACGTCGAGAACAAAACTCCAGACGCGGTTCAACCCGAACTCAACAACAACACACAACTGACCGCGGAAACCTATCCGAACATATATATATATATATATATATATATATATATATATATATATATATAAAAATACTCTATATATATATATAGAGTATAGTATAGAAGATATTCTGGGAAAACTAGTTTTTCACACTCAGTCATGTAGATCTTCAATAAATTATAGTCCCAAGCAACTTTCATGGAGATTACACATCTTTTATTCACTAAATGGGTACGTGCTGTTGATTCTCTGAACTGGAATAAACCTCGCGTAAGCAAGAAATGTGTCGGATTTCTTTACCTTTCTCGTCATATATCTCGTTGGTGACAGGGCATGAAATTCAATTTTTAATGAGACAATGTAAGCGATTCCATAAGTTGTAAATTATTCAAAAGTCGGTGAGGAGGTGCCCTGTCGTTGGAATGGAGAACCTCGATGAAAATTATATAGGAACTTGTCTCCAAGAGATGTGTCAGTCGGAGTGCACGACAATCCAAGAATTATTCGAGAAGGGATGACGTTTCAGTCAGATTTGGTGTTTCTCTGTTATACAGGGTGTAACTGAATAAGTGTAAAACATTTGAGGAGGTGATTCCTCATCGAAAAAAAAGAAAGGATCTTCCATATAAAGAAACTTCATTGGAGCATCCCTTGTCAAGATACAGCCCCTGAAAGAGGGTGCATAAAATTTGTATAACAATTTTTTTCACAACACTGAAAAAGTTACAATATTAAAATTAAACTGACGATTAACACCACCAAAATGACACTTGGTTTACCCCATGGTTGTAAGAGGTGGAAAACGCAACGCCTAAAATTTATTTCCAATGTCACTTTTTTCTTATTATTTGTTTACCATTTGAAGATTTATTTTCGATAGCCTGTTTCATTATAAACAAAAAATGTCTCTTGGGTTTTTTGTCCAAAATAAATCATTTCGCAGCAAAAAACTATATTACGAACAACTACAGAGATACGTCGTTATAAATGCGAAAATACGAAACTGATCTATCCAGTAGGTCGCTATTAGCGATAGTGACAATTAAATTGGTATGACGCTGTCAGTTTGTGAATTTTCGAAATTGAATCAATACTAATTGTGTGTTGTTGTTCTGTTCTTAATTTGTTACTTTGAATTTCATGTACCCCTTTCAAGGGGCTGTATCTTAACAAGCGATGCTACAATGAAGTTTCTTTATATGGAAGATTCTGTCTTCTTTTCGGTGAGGAATCACCTCCTTGAATGTTTTACACTCATTCAGGTACACCCTGTATATTGAACTGGTTGAATTAGTATTCAACGAGGATTTCTAACCTGCTAAAAAATCTTCTGGATGACTCATTGACGATGTAATATCTTTTGAATGATGTTTCATTAGATACTACGTGAGCTACAAGCAATGACAATAATAAATTCTTTCAATGAATATGTTTCCTTTTTTCAAAAAATGATTAGGAAATGGAGACCCTGGTATGAAATAGACTAGTCTCTGCTCAAGAAATAGTCGTATAGGATTTCTTACTTGAAAAAAGTCTCAAATCCCTGCACAATAACACATCTCACTACTTTGAAAAAAGTTGAATAGTTCTCAAAGAGGTCTCAATAACATACCCTTCCACCAAATTTCAACTCTCCATTGGAACTTTTAATTTTGTATATTTGATTTTTTCTTGGAATTTTTGCTTCACCTATTTGGAAGAAGCATCTTTCAAATTCCAACTTTTGAATGAGGGCTAGACTGATTTTCAATATCTGGTCCGGAATAGTATGTTTTGTTGAACGTAATGCTCTGCATGGCAACCGTGATTGACGGACGCGGACAACCAGCTAAAACTTCTACACTGGAAAACAAATCGGAATTTTTTTTCATTTCCCTCCTGATTGAACTTGTTGATTACCAAACTGTATCTTCATTATACAAACAATGTATTATTCCTGATCCCACTATTATTCTCATCTCAGACACGGTATAAACTCTACAAGGATGATTAAACGAATGGAATTTGGCGATTAGAAGGAGCAACAAATTCCTTATTTTACATATTCCCATTATATGACCCATCGTTGTTGATTTATTCTTATGGAGGCGGGTTTGGCAGACGGATAAGCAGAATTATGTAGAATATTTCCATCGTATGTTAAGAATCCCATATGAAGCGGGACATTTTCGATCAATTACAGCAATGAATTCCCGGCGGGACATTTTCGGGCTGGTAAATACCCGGTAGGTATCGAAAAATACCCGCTCGGTCCGTGTATCTATAGTAACGATTGTTAAAATGTACATTTGTCATCTTGACAGGCATAAATACTGAATTTTAAACGTCGTTGTTTCAAATCCGGAAATATTCTACCGAATTACACTCGTGCATCGAAATAAACCTGATAATTTTCCACTCAAGCATGTTGTCAGTAAAAATCTGCATTCGCTTATTTTCATATTTTGTAAAAGAGCCCTCGTTTTTCGGACTCGGGCACTTTCGCCAAAATATGAAAATAAACTTGCAATTTTTAGATATCACGCTTCCTTGCAGAATTATCGGTAATTTTCATGCACTCATGCAATTATAACCGATAATTCTCGGGAAACTGAGGCTGTTTCTAGTATGCCTTTGCACTATGTAGAAACAGTAAACAGGCAATCATATTTGATAAATGGGAAATAGAATCATGCATAAGTAATCAATGTTCAGTAATGGTACATTGTTTGACCAGGACTTAACAACACAGAGTCTAGGAATGTGGCTTTTCCTAAAAGGGAAACATACTATTTTTCCGCAAATTATATATAATTCGACAGATATAAATCGATTTTGAGAAAATTTCATCGACAAATGAATGGTGCTGTGAAATTCGTGATGAAATTACTTGGGTTACTGTGGAAACGTATTGAGGTTGAATTGTCAAACTTGACGTTTGAAAATTTAACTGTAGTGTTCTCGAAAGTAAAATGATAAATGATGATGAAATTTACATTCCTGGGACTCCTCCAGAGCAGGTTGAGGCAGTGAATACTGCTTCATTAAAGTTATTGGCAGAGAAATCAAGAGAAAAGTACTTTTTGTGGATCATTGCAAATAAACGATAAGAAAATATCAAAACGCTGCTACTTACGACTATTGAAATTACATAACAACAATATTAAATACAACTACTTGCATCCAGTAAAGGCTTACTTCGATTTTGCTAACTGCTCAGATCTATGGCCAAGATACTTCTGTAGCAACTCTAAGTCATTAATGAATCAGATTCTGGACTGCTATAGGAACAAACTTTTAGATTTTGATAAAAAAAAATTGTCTTTATCGTTTTACCCTCTCTTATATCCACAAATTTCAATATCTGACCAAAGTAAAACCTATCTCCAAAAACTGGCCCCAATTAATATTTCTAGAATTATAGCTCAACTCAGATTATGTGGCTCAAATTATCTCAAAATAACTTTGTAACCTCCATTCAAAGAAACACTTGCGCATATGCTCCTTGATTGTCCTATATTTAGTGGAATCAGAAACTGCCCATTATACGCGCATATACAAAATATAAATGATATCATTGTTTAACTGAGTTCTGGTGACTTTCCCAAGCTTTCAAGCCTTGTTCATGTAATCATCAACATACTCCGTATACGATCATTTATTTTAAACGAATAGCGATTTCACTTTTCTTTTTCTTATTGTTTTCTGTATTCGCCTAATGCATATCACTGTATAAGTGTGGGTACCGTATTTATCATACATGAGCATATAAATCAACACAGGATTATCGAACTACTTGTAATGAGATGTAAATATTTTTTCTCAGACACAATATAGTTATCTATCTATCTATCTATGAGGAAATATTATTTCCTCACAGTAAGGAAATTCCGACATTATTTTTCAAAACAAAAAATTCTGGAATGTCAAAATTCCTTAGCTACTTACGAAAAACCATATTTCTTCAGAGATATCCACACTGAGTTATGAATTGTGCATTATTCACCAAATCGTTCTTCGATTGCTACTAGTGATTTCAACTGGACAGATTACAAAACCGCTCAGGTGTTTCATTATACAATAGTTTCTTTAGGTGTGTTATTGTAGTGAAACACGTATAGGGATTCTTTGAATGGTCTGGTGAAGATCACACAATACATTTTTATTTCTTCACGTAATGTTGAAAATACAACAATAACTGATACTCGAGCTTCCCTGTATTGATTTCAGTACTACCATCAAACAACACAAAGTCGTGAATTAATTTCATGTGGAAAAACATACTTATACTTGCTAAATTCAATGATGTTTACCGTAAAATAGGCGAGCGCTGCATACAGACTAGCAGAAAATGTGCTCTTTTGGAAGCCCGAGCTTTATTGTTGATGGATGGTGTTGGGTTTATGGGTTTTTCGAAACGAGGCGAGCTTTCGAACGTCTTCTTGGATTTTCGCTTGCATAAACAATAAATGCAATAATGTAGGGAATATCCAATTGAAATGTTCCGAGTGATGTGTTACTTTTGTAGTTCATCGCCTTATGAGTGGCAGCTTTCAGGCTTTATTCTAATCATGATTAAAGGTGATTTGTCTTTTTCTCTTACTTTTCCAATAATATCCTGATTGGAGCAGAGGACTTAATTGGTTCACCCAGAGGTGACAGATCGAGGAAAAAGAGAAAAAACTTGAATAAAGCCAAAATACCTGTATTTTCACTCGAGAACATGGGTGTTGTACACATATTTTTTGTCAAAAACTACTTCCTTGAACTATGTATACCGGATATTGATTAATGCGTGCTAATTGGCTGGAGTTTGGGGCTCATTTGAATCATGTTGTTTATTTCAGTCCACCAGAACTGATTCAAACTGCATTTGCCTAAACTTTCCCATTTCCGTGAAATCTGTTAAACAAAAATTACGGGTCTGAATGAAATGGAAAGCTCGGAAAAATAATAATGTGTACCTAAATTGGAATTTTGAAGAAAATTTGAGAAAAATTTCAAGAAATTCTGAAAAGGGGCAATGAGATCAGTGGATAGAAAGAAAAAGGTCAACAAAAGAAAATACATACATTACAGAATGCGGTATCACACGTTATAACTGGGTAAATTGTGAGTTTTTTTCTATTATCGGAATTAAAGTTCCGTAGAGTCTTAATATCATATCCAATTTTCTGAAAACGACAGAGAAAAAGTGGTTTCTGTATTTTTGATAAAATTTCGTGAACTCGATTGACGGTCAGCTTCAAACTTTTCAGCTATTCACCCTTTTTTCACTTTTTCCAACTCTCTTCTCCCATACCTACCTGCGACTAAACATGACTATGCCTACAGCCTTAACACGAATTCTTGCGCATCTCCGAGTTGCTACTATCTATTTCATCGAGTACACTTTTACCACTTTTACAGATATTCAACTCATAACGTGGGACAACGTAATCGAGGATCACAGAAATAAAAATCATAAATTCAAAACTGAAAAAACTGTAATTAGAAAAGCAGAAAACTGTATTATCTACCGGTCAAAGATGTATTTTACAATCTTAGATTAATCGAATCAAACCAATGAACTATAAAATCATATTCCACTACCTAAATTGAAATCCATATCTTGGATGAGAGAACAATTCTCTTCGAATTATAACGTGAGGAGTTATGCAGGATGGGCCACTGGAGACGTAACAAGTCCGGCTTCTTGTATTTGTCGTTTGAGAATTAAAATTCCTCGAACCCGTCGATTTTTATTTTAGGAAAGGAAATCTTTTGAAGATTTTCCATACCTTGTCACTTCCACCCCGCGACGGGTTTAGGAAATTCAACTCTTGAAACTCAAATGGGAAAAGGGGTCAGGCTATACCGCGTTTGAAAGGTTATCAATTTCTCTTTTCACTGCTTTGCGAATTTTCAATTCTGATGCGGTAGACAATGAGAAAAATGTTTCAAAGAAAATCTTACCAGGACGAATGTTATGCTTCGTTTCACTTCCGAGGCTTATTGTGATTTGTATGGATAATACGGTGCTTATAACAAGTTGCTCATCTGAGGACTGGCGATAAATCGAATCATGTTTTGAACAATTTTCCAAGCCAGTCTCAGTTACCTGAACATTAATTTAATGGGCTGATATATGCCAGAAAACAACTCCGCTCCTGTCTTCTTTTCGGTGAGGAATCACCTCCTTGAATGTTTTACACTCATTCAGGTACACCCTGTATATTGAACTGGTTGAATTAGTATTCAACGAGGATTTCTAACCTGCTAAAAAATCTTCTGGATGACTCATTGACGATGTAATATCTTTTGAATGATGTTTCATTAGATACTACGTGAGCTACAAGCAATGACAATAATAAATTCTTTCAATGAATATGTTTCCTTTTTTCAAAAAATGATTAGGAAATGGAGACCCTGGTATGAAATAGACTAGTCTCTGCTCAAGAAATAGTCGTATAGGATTTCTTACTTGAAAAAAGTCTCAAATCCCTGCACAATAACACATCTCACTACTTTGAAAAAAGTTGAATAGTTCTCAAAGAGGTCTCAATAACATACCCTTCCACCAAATTTCAACTCTCCATTGGAACTTTTAATTTTGTATATTTGATTTTTTCTTGGAATTTTTGCTTCACCTATTTGGAAGAAGCATCTTTCAAATTCCAACTTTTGAATGAGGGCTAGACTGATTTTCAATATCTGGTCCGGAATAGTATGTTTTGTTGAACGTAATGCTCTGCATGGCAACCGTGATTGACGGACGCGGACAACCAGCTAAAACTTCTACACTGGAAAACAAATCGGAATTTTTTTTCATTTCCCTCCTGATTGAACTTGTTGATTACCAAACTGTATCTTCATTATACAAACAATGTATTATTCCTGATCCCACTATTATTCTCATCTCAGACACGGTATAAACTCTACAAGGATGATTAAACGAATGGAATTTGGCGATTAGAAGGAGCAACAAATTCCTTATTTTACATATTCCCATTATATGACCCATCGTTGTTGATTTATTCTTATGGAGGCGGGTTTGGCAGACGGATAAGCAGAATTATGTAGAATATTTCCATCGTATGTTAAGAATCCCATATGAAGCGGGACATTTTCGATCAATTACAGCAATGAATTCCCGGCGGGACATTTTCGGGCTGGTAAATACCCGGTAGGTATCGAAAAATACCCGCTCGGTCCGTGTATCTATAGTAACGATTGTTAAAATGTACATTTGTCATCTTGACAGGCATAAATACTGAATTTTAAACGTCGTTGTTTCAAATCCGGAAATATTCTACCGAATTACACTCGTGCATCGAAATAAACCTGATAATTTTCCACTCAAGCATGTTGTCAGTAAAAATCTGCATTCGCTTATTTTCATATTTTGTAAAAGAGCCCTCGTTTTTCGGACTCGGGCACTTTCGCCAAAATATGAAAATAAACTTGCAATTTTTAGATATCACGCTTCCTTGCAGAATTATCGGTAATTTTCATGCACTCATGCAATTATAACCGATAATTCTCGGGAAACTGAGGCTGTTTCTAGTATGCCTTTGCACTATGTAGAAACAGTAAACAGGCAATCATATTTGATAAATGGGAAATAGAATCATGCATAAGTAATCAATGTTCAGTAATGGTACATTGTTTGACCAGGACTTAACAACACAGAGTCTAGGAATGTGGCTTTTCCTAAAAGGGAAACATACTATTTTTCCGCAAATTATATATAATTCGACAGATATAAATCGATTTTGAGAAAATTTCATCGACAAATGAATGGTGCTGTGAAATTCGTGATGAAATTACTTGGGTTACTGTGGAAACGTATTGAGGTTGAATTGTCAAACTTGACGTTTGAAAATTTAACTGTAGTGTTCTCGAAAGTAAAATGATAAATGATGATGAAATTTACATTCCTGGGACTCCTCCAGAGCAGGTTGAGGCAGTGAATACTGCTTCATTAAAGTTATTGGCAGAGAAATCAAGAGAAAAGTACTTTTTGTGGATCATTGCAAATAAACGATAAGAAAATATCAAAACGCTGCTACTTACGACTATTGAAATTACATAACAACAATATTAAATACAACTACTTGCATCCAGTAAAGGCTTACTTCGATTTTGCTAACTGCTCAGATCTATGGCCAAGATACTTCTGTAGCAACTCTAAGTCATTAATGAATCAGATTCTGGACTGCTATAGGAACAAACTTTTAGATTTTGATAAAAAAAAATTGTCTTTATCGTTTTACCCTCTCTTATATCCACAAATTTCAATATCTGACCAAAGTAAAACCTATCTCCAAAAACTGGCCCCAATTAATATTTCTAGAATTATAGCTCAACTCAGATTATGTGGCTCAAATTATCTCAAAATAACTTTGTAACCTCCATTCAAAGAAACACTTGCGCATATGCTCCTTGATTGTCCTATATTTAGTGGAATCAGAAACTGCCCATTATACGCGCATATACAAAATATAAATGATATCATTGTTTAACTGAGTTCTGGTGACTTTCCCAAGCTTTCAAGCCTTGTTCATGTAATCATCAACATACTCCGTATACGATCATTTATTTTAAACGAATAGCGATTTCACTTTTCTTTTTCTTATTGTTTTCTGTATTCGCCTAATGCATATCACTGTATAAGTGTGGGTACCGTATTTATCATACATGAGCATATAAATCAACACAGGATTATCGAACTACTTGTAATGAGATGTAAATATTTTTTCTCAGACACAATATAGTTATCTATCTATCTATCTATGAGGAAATATTATTTCCTCACAGTAAGGAAATTCCGACATTATTTTTCAAAACAAAAAATTCTGGAATGTCAAAATTCCTTAGCTACTTACGAAAAACCATATTTCTTCAGAGATATCCACACTGAGTTATGAATTGTGCATTATTCACCAAATCGTTCTTCGATTGCTACTAGTGATTTCAACTGGACAGATTACAAAACCGCTCAGGTGTTTCATTATACAATAGTTTCTTTAGGTGTGTTATTGTAGTGAAACACGTATAGGGATTCTTTGAATGGTCTGGTGAAGATCACACAATACATTTTTATTTCTTCACGTAATGTTGAAAATACAACAATAACTGATACTCGAGCTTCCCTGTATTGATTTCAGTACTACCATCAAACAACACAAAGTCGTGAATTAATTTCATGTGGAAAAACATACTTATACTTGCTAAATTCAATGATGTTTACCGTAAAATAGGCGAGCGCTGCATACAGACTAGCAGAAAATGTGCTCTTTTGGAAGCCCGAGCTTTATTGTTGATGGATGGTGTTGGGTTTATGGGTTTTTCGAAACGAGGCGAGCTTTCGAACGTCTTCTTGGATTTTCGCTTGCATAAACAATAAATGCAATAATGTAGGGAATATCCAATTGAAATGTTCCGAGTGATGTGTTACTTTTGTAGTTCATCGCCTTATGAGTGGCAGCTTTCAGGCTTTATTCTAATCATGATTAAAGGTGATTTGTCTTTTTCTCTTACTTTTCCAATAATATCCTGATTGGAGCAGAGGACTTAATTGGTTCACCCAGAGGTGACAGATCGAGGAAAAAGAGAAAAAACTTGAATAAAGCCAAAATACCTGTATTTTCACTCGAGAACATGGGTGTTGTACACATATTTTTTGTCAAAAACTACTTCCTTGAACTATGTATACCGGATATTGATTAATGCGTGCTAATTGGCTGGAGTTTGGGGCTCATTTGAATCATGTTGTTTATTTCAGTCCACCAGAACTGATTCAAACTGCATTTGCCTAAACTTTCCCATTTCCGTGAAATCTGTTAAACAAAAATTACGGGTCTGAATGAAATGGAAAGCTCGGAAAAATAATAATGTGTACCTAAATTGGAATTTTGAAGAAAATTTGAGAAAAATTTCAAGAAATTCTGAAAAGGGGCAATGAGATCAGTGGATAGAAAGAAAAAGGTCAACAAAAGAAAATACATACATTACAGAATGCGGTATCACACGTTATAACTGGGTAAATTGTGAGTTTTTTTCTATTATCGGAATTAAAGTTCCGTAGAGTCTTAATATCATATCCAATTTTCTGAAAACGACAGAGAAAAAGTGGTTTCTGTATTTTTGATAAAATTTCGTGAACTCGATTGACGGTCAGCTTCAAACTTTTCAGCTATTCACCCTTTTTTCACTTTTTCCAACTCTCTTCTCCCATACCTACCTGCGACTAAACATGACTATGCCTACAGCCTTAACACGAATTCTTGCGCATCTCCGAGTTGCTACTATCTATTTCATCGAGTACACTTTTACCACTTTTACAGATATTCAACTCATAACGTGGGACAACGTAATCGAGGATCACAGAAATAAAAATCATAAATTCAAAACTGAAAAAACTGTAATTAGAAAAGCAGAAAACTGTATTATCTACCGGTCAAAGATGTATTTTACAATCTTAGATTAATCGAATCAAACCAATGAACTATAAAATCATATTCCACTACCTAAATTGAAATCCATATCTTGGATGAGAGAACAATTCTCTTCGAATTATAACGTGAGGAGTTATGCAGGATGGGCCACTGGAGACGTAACAAGTCCGGCTTCTTGTATTTGTCGTTTGAGAATTAAAATTCCTCGAACCCGTCGATTTTTATTTTAGGAAAGGAAATCTTTTGAAGATTTTCCATACCTTGTCACTTCCACCCCGCGACGGGTTTAGGAAATTCAACTCTTGAAACTCAAATGGGAAAAGGGGTCAGGCTATACCGCGTTTGAAAGGTTATCAATTTCTCTTTTCACTGCTTTGCGAATTTTCAATTCTGATGCGGTAGACAATGAGAAAAATGTTTCAAAGAAAATCTTACCAGGACGAATGTTATGCTTCGTTTCACTTCCGAGGCTTATTGTGATTTGTATGGATAATACGGTGCTTATAACAAGTTGCTCATCTGAGGACTGGCGATAAATCGAATCATGTTTTGAACAATTTTCCAAGCCAGTCTCAGTTACCTGAACATTAATTTAATGGGCTGATATATGCCAGAAAACAACTCCGCTC